>CM070478.1:43169110-43694110 GCA_036324585.1 Champsocephalus esox
GCCTCTCCACACCTCTGCTGCTTACCCCCGCGTCAAAGTAAACTGCACCCTGAATTCAGATTAGTTATCTTTCTCTCGATATGGACCTAAACGCGAGTGAAGTGTAATCTGACAGGACGGAGACACGCAGCTCTGCTCACCTGCAGCTCCTCCCGCTGCAGCAAAACACACTTCAAGTCAGATCATCGCCCTTAGCTATTTTAATCACCTCTCAAACTAAACTAGTTATAAATATGTTTATTTTTACTGTCGGCCGGGTCACTCATTACTGGATCAGCTGCTGCATGATCCAGTAACGACGCTGTCCGAAGAGAGGGAGGAAAAAGAGAGGCTCTGTGTATTTTATTATTATATTATATAGATTCGTTATTCATTTGTTTTAAAGCTCAATAAATAACAAAGAAGACCTTTGACCAGCACTTTTATCATTTTGTCCGGAAGATTTCAACTTTAATACACGTTGACTGGCGAAAAACTCCCTCGGCCCCCACCACGGAGAATAAACAGAAGGGCAAACATGACAACCATGCTTCTTCGCTGCTTTTGTGGAGGAAGTTACAGCGCCACCTACAGGCTCGGCATATGTACTGCAGCTTCTCCAGCAGTTGGAGCTAAACGGAGCGGTCTCGTGTGGACAGACACTATCCGGATAACTATTGCGTGTGGACGGAAGCTTGTTTGTGATTGCGTTTGCGTTAATCCTATGCGTTTAGCCGTTTTCGTCCTCGTGTGGCCGCAGCCTTAAATAGTGAGGAGGGACTCGGACCCCCTCCTGCGTCGGAGCCTTACTCTTTAGACGTATACATTTAGGAAACATAACATTAAGCAGCAAACGACCTGTACTAACCCGATGAGTGTGCTAACCCTAGCTGAAGACATCAGGCCATCTGCATTGTATTCCTGGGCAGAGGTTAGCACTCAAGGTAAGGAGCCTACACCATGTGCCTCGCTTGCTACAACGCTAACATCATATCAGTAGTTTTCCCCTTGTGTATTAAAAACATATATCAGTTGACTTTGCTGGATTAATGAACCTTGCATCATTTATTTTGTTCAATTATTAACAAAATCCAACTTGAATATTTCATAATTATGTTGCTGTGCTAATCTTGGAGGTGTTTACTTTTTTTATAATGATTTTAGTGTTTAGAAAAACTAAGTGTCACCCTCACAATGCCGATCCAAGATTTGTAAAAGAAAAAGTTGGTAAGCTGGTTGCCTTTCCCAGTCGGGTGATTGTATCTCCTGTTCTAAAACCAGAGGTGTCGCGTGTCACCACCCGGCCGGCCAGCTCCAACCACATCCCAGGGAGCCTCTCGCACAGATGTGCCATCATGCAACTTCCACTTGTTGCTGCACTATTGGCCAACCAAAAACAACCACCAACGCACAACGTACTGTCGCTGCAGACTCCAGGTCGCTCGTCTGAAACGCACACAGGCAGTTGTGTCCCAAATAGCAGACTGGTTGCGTTAGTTGTGTGATCGCACTGTGTCGCCACAACAAACACTATCCGGCACCTCTCGTAATGAGCCTCTGGTTACCTGGCTGCGGTCCCCAGTCAGCACTGCTCACACCTTCAGGGGAGTAGAGCCAGAAGGGCCACCATTAGAGGAGCACATGCAAAGGAAGCAAACACAAAGACAGAAGGGCAATAGATCATGCAAACTCACGTTTACCCCTTTGTCCAACCAACTTCCAATGAGTGCGTGTGCTGGGGGTCAAGATATGCATCACTGACTCGGACAGTGACAGACAGACAAGCATAGAACAGGTTACTTAGCACAACAAGTCAAAGAGCACCCTGTTTGCATGCCTGCTCACACACTAGCCAGACACACAGGGCGCACCAAGCTCTGCTCTTAACAAGGCCGTTCTCTGAACCTTCTAACAGAACATACTCCACCGAACGACCTGGACCACGAGTAGCTCCCATTCCTCTACGAGTGCTCCTGACCAGGCTTGGTTTCCATTGGACAGTGACGGCCAACGTTTCCCCTCTGGCCCTCAGGATATCAATGACTTGAGAACATGTGAGTTGCAAGGTCCGCTACGGGCGCCATCGACTTCTCGCTACTCAAACTTGGCGAGCAGAAAGTATTGGTAAAGTTTTGGCAACACACAACATTTCTCTCAGCTCTGGCAGGAGCAACACTTTGTCATGCTAGTCAGCTGAGCCACGTACGACCCGCTCAGTTCACATAGTGTGTGTGTCAAACTGTAGGCCGACATTGTTCAAAGGAAAGGTGCATACCATGATACACGACCACCTGCGATAATGCAGTGCGCAGAATTAGAAAGCACGGTCACAGTGTGGGAGCTTAGCGACTATGTGCCTTTAAACGTGCATTTACTCAGGCCTACACATGTATCATTGTGCCTGTCCATAACATCAGTGACATATTATACAATAGTCTGGTTACCTCAATTTAATGTTGAATTACATTTGAAAAGCCCCGCCTTTTGACAGAAAAAGTTGGACAAATGTTGATGATGGCCTTTGCCCTAGAACCTTATCAAGTACAGAGACAACGTTGGACAAAGGTGGTTTAATAAATGTGGATGTTGTAACATACCTGGAGGCATGTGGCGCAGTGGACTAGTGTGTTGGTGTTCAGATCAGGGGTCACAGGTTCAAACCCCACTGCAGTCAGCATGTCATTGTGTCCCTGAGACACTTCGCTCCAAAGTGCCCACAGTGTTGAATGTGTGAGTCGCTTTGGAGAAAAGCGTCTACCAAGTGTCATGTCATGTAATACCTAAAAGAGCTTCCTTCATTCTAGACTCTGGTTTGGCTCTGGTATGTCCTGCCAAGGTCAGCTGGTTTTAAATGGAGTTCATTTGTGGGGCAAAGTTCATTGACATTGCATTACATATGAACAACGGATAATGGCTATCTGAAATGAAAATCCAGAAAGAAAGATTATAGAAAACATTTTTGTCAGATGAATACGTAACAGTCAAATTGCCAAACCTGTTTAGGCTATACAGAGAAAGGTTTTTGTTATTTACATTGTAATGGCCCGGCGCTGTGGAGATAGCTGCTTTTTAGTAACAAATCACAAACCTCAAACGATGAAAGACCACACGGAACATTGATGGAAACATGGCATTTGTTTCATTCATCCATTTGAGGAATAGACATGTCTGTCCAGCAGCAGCTGGAGTGATGCTTGAGTCACCACCAGCCTCATGTACCTGTGACCTATTTGCTGATTGTCTGTTTCATTTAAGAGAGGGTGCTTGGATCTTAAAGAAAAAAAAACTTTGTGTAATATATCCAACGTTATGCTTCATTATAAATGTAGCATTAGGTAGTCATGGGTAAGGTTCATCTGGACCATGTCCATCATCTGCTTGTCATGAGAGTTCATGCACCATGTTGCCAGTGGAAAGGCTACCATCAAAGATTCATACCTCTGAGTCCTTTGAAGTAGCCCTGAACCAAACATTGCTGCACACATTAGTGAGCAGAACAGTCACTTCCCATGGCAACAGAAAGCAGAGAGAAGTAGAGAGAGAGGAAGACAGAGTGAAGAGGAAAACACCCATCTCAAGAGGAAGTAAACCGTTCAATATTCATGACAGAAGAGTCTGCGGTGGTTCCCATAAAGTGTGGAACATTAAACCTCTAAAGAGCCTCTGAGGTGGGTGTCATCCCGCTCAACTCAGACCGCAGGTCCCCTGGTAAACCCGCATGGGAAACACTCAAAGTCCATGCTGAACTGAAGCTGAGAGTACATGTTGTCTTGGAAACCTGCCGAACGAGAAAGAAAGAAAGAAAGAAAGAAAGAAAGAAAGAAAGAAAGAAAGAAAAAAATAAGGAAAGAAAGAAAGAGGAAGAGGAAGAGGAGAGGGTCTGTGTGTTTGAATGGAGGATCTCTCCTTCGCGGCGCCAGGCAGTCTGCCGCGCGGAGGGAGGCAGCGACCCGTCCGGGAGAGCGGAGGAATGTGGAGGCTCAATAACACCCAGCTGGGAGACGCTGGCCTGTCCCGGCTGCCGTAGCGCTGCAGCCGGGCCTGGGACAGTCTGCTAGAGGAGGTCAGAATTACATGTAATCAGCCAGAGCTTATGATGGGCTACACTTACATGTCCTTGAGTAGACAAAGTATCTTCTTAGTAAACGGTTAATTCTGTGTCGAACATGACACGTGTTGTAAATGTGTGCGGCAGGAAAATCAATGCGAGGATATTACACATTCAACACCTCAGTGGGATCCTCATTATTACATGTTACCGCCACACATCTCCATTTAGATGTTTTTTCATTACCTAAATATTTTATTTATTTATGTTCATCGATGAGTGAAATTGATTGGCTACGCTTTGATCTTCACATAGTAGTAAAGCATGTTTCTTCTTCTAAGCAGGTGGTTGGGCTTGGAATATTCTGTCACAGGAGTGATCGATATTCGCGAGGCTGCGCGTAATTACGCATCAATGCTCCAGCACTAAAGCTGCAACACGACTCTTGTCAGCCGAGTTCATTGGGTACATTTGTATCATTGCACGTGTTTGGAAAATCTTCGTAGGCCTCTGGTCTAGATAGGCCTCCACACCTATCTGGAGACAGCCACCTGAGACTTGCTTCTTTGTGCGGGGATGGTTATGTGCAGTGACTGTATTAAATATCTCTCTCTCTCTCTCTCTCTCTCTCTCTCACACACACACACACACACACACACGCAGGTCTCCCTTGAAAAAGAGATCTATGATCTCAAAGGGACCAATCTGGTTAAATAAAGGTTTGAAATGAAATGAACACACACACACACACACGCACGCACGCACGCACGCACACACACACCTCCCAACAGGCAGCCCACCGCAGCGCACACAGAGACACGCCTCTTCCCGGCTCGGCTGACGGGTCGGCGGGCAGCGGGAGCCGGTGATTGACCAGCTCCTCTCGCTGATCTGTCAGCCGTCTGGCTTGGCGCCTCCCCTCTCCTCTATAAATGTAGGAAATATATTCAATCCTTTTACATCGAGCCTGCTGAAGTAGGAGGAACTGGAGGCTCCGCGGGATGTGTTGACTGACGACAATTCCGCCTTTTGGTTTCTTCTTCTCCTCGAGAACATTCGGTTGCATTAGAGTTGCTTTCGTCTTGTTGACAGCACCATAGTGTAATCTCAAATACCTTTTGCTAACGTCTTTATTAGATTGTTGTCGCTGTCTCTGTGCCGCCGTTATCTAAGATGAAGGCTGTTACTCCAGTCCCCCCACAGGACTCCTCCTCCAGCAGCAGCAGCCAGCTCTCTCTGCAATGTCTGTCGAAGCAGAGCCTGAGCATCGCGCGGTGCAGGATAGAGGAGGAGGACCTGTTCTGCCTGCAATACGACATGAATGACTGCTACAGCCGGCTGAAGCGCCTCGTGCCCACAATTCCACAGGATAAGAAAGTCAGCAAAGTGGAGATCCTGCAGCATGTTATAGACTACATCCTGGACCTGCAGCTGGCCCTGGAGACGCACCCTACTCTCCATAAACAGCAGCCCCAGCGGACCGGGAGCTGCCCCCCCCCAGCCTCCACCACCAGCCGGACACCGCTGACGGTGCTCAACGTAGATCACCAGCAGGTAAGCTTTAATCAGCAGACACCACTTTCCATCCTTCGTGTCCAGCTGGACTTATCGGGGACTCCGGTTCCAGACCGCCGTCCGCCACTCGGGCTCAGACAAAGCGCGTGATGCGTGTGGCATTGTCCTTTTACTGATAGATACACATCTAAATGCTTTACACTTCACATCACAGCCTTGAACAAAATCATGCGTACAAAACGCATTTAGTGGAGGTAACATTGCGCACTTGATTGCGGCTTTTATGATTTGCATGATAATGGCAGTGTGTGTCGGAGGCCCACCTTACCCAGGTTGCTGAAGTACCTCCGCTCGCAGCCCACTCCACTGCGCACAATAAGGACCGTTTGTTGCTCAATAGGCTATAAGGTGATTTATGATGGCTGCTGCTCTGCTGCATATCATGTCTTTAGCTGGGCTGTAGGCCTTGTGTTTGTTTAGTCTTAAACCATGAAAGGCCAATCGTTTACGTGTTTCTTTTTCTTCTTATTTTAGAGGACGGCAATAGTAAAAAAGCCGGAGGATTCTATTTTATGCCGCTGAGATATAAGCACTGCAATGGTAAGTTGACCTAAAATATAATTATATATATATATTGATGTAAGTCAGAGAGACAGAAGTTGTTTGCTTTGTTTTGTAATCAATGTGGCCAATAGCTGGTCAGAAGGGCCCCATTAATGTCATCATTGTAACCACTATGGTGTAAATTGACCATCTCCCCATGCTGTCAATATGTCAACGAAAATAATAATTGAGGAAGACGAATTTGGCACCTACCCCAGAGACAGCTGTGCTTTGCGCAATAACTGTCACTGGTGTAGCAATCTGAGAAGAAGAGAGGGTTAAAACCTCAGCTTGCCCTCTCTTTCATTCTCACACTCTCCTTCCTCCTTCTCTGGCTCTTTTGTTCTCTCTCTGTCTGTCCCTTCCATTCAATCTGGCGTTAATGTTAGCTTCATAGCATTGCCCCTCAACACACCTGGGGAAGGCTAAGTCCTGATCCCGGTGTCTTGGCGGCTTCAGCAGCCCGAGGAGCTGGGCGTGCTGTCTGACCCGGTTTGTTTTGGGCTGTTGATCCAGCATGGCCTCTTGTTTAGTCGTGGCGCCAGTCAGTCTGGAGCTCTGCAGCTCACCCCCACCTCTATTCATCCCCTCCACAGGTGTGTAGGCTGCACGGAGCCGCTCCAAAGCCAGCAAAGCTTCGCCAGGGACTCACACCCGACTGGAGGCACAATCACCACGGGTTTTCAAAACTGCTGCGAGGAATCCAACCCAAATCAAATCACTCTCTCAGCTCTTTGTTGTTCCTATGAACGAGGAGTTAGTATATAGGCATCGAATGTCCCCTGTTTAAGTTCTTACTTCATCAAAGTGTTCTAACTAGAGTACATATAGAATCCTTATGCTGCGAAGTGTCTCTCAACACCTATGAAAAGTGTCTGTGAATTATGCTTAACTAAAATGGCCTCCAGTTTAAAGCTTTACTAAACTGCAAACATCCGTGTAAATGTTTTTGACATCTATTGTTTAAAATAGATGAATTGTGTTGAGCAGGGAAGTCCTCCCTGGAAGTATAACATGTTTGATATTGTAAAGAAGAACAATTCTGTTTCGAGACAATTAAGAATGTACATATACACAAATGTTCTATAAAAGTATGTGAAAGGAAGACTTATAAGCTTAAAATACACTATTGTAATTATAAGATATTTTTATTAAAACCTTTTGTTGTCGTTATGTAAATATTGTGTTTAAACATCTATGTCTTTAGTAAATGAACGTGGTTATGCTCTGCCAGTGATGTCCTCACATGATGATATCAGATCATTATCTGCAGCGTGTTTGGAATAGTTGAATATGTAGCATGTCAGGCTGGAGCAGAGGCGCGCACGTGCACGGGTCAGCGGCAGATATGTGCTGGAGTTCAACTTCTTTTATCATTTACCCTGCTCTGTTTTCTCTTCAGTTGTTTTGTACTCATTAACTTGGACAACGTTGACCCGCCGGAGCCCCGGTTGGATCTGACACGCGGGCCTGGTTCCATTCTGTGACATTGCTCTCTTCTTCAAAATGTTATCTCAAGAGTTACAGCATTTCTGACGGTGTTTACAATGCCTAAACAATCACGGCACATTTCTGTTCTTCAAGCTCCTCTTTGAGAAGTTAACGATTGATACCATGAGGCCATTCAACTCTGGTTATGAAGTGATGGAATATGTGAACATTAACAGACTCCTTTTCGACAACAACCAAGTGCTTTCAGACTGGGGATGTCTTCAACGCAGACGTTGGAGCAGCCGTAGTTAATGTAACGATAGAAGAGAGCCTTTATTTCCCACGACATTGAACACCACAATGACCTCACCACCTTCTGTGCGTCTGCTGCGCGGTGGACTGACCTCCATGGCTCTGACGAGTTGTCAACACAATTAAAGTTTCCAGGAAGAATTGTGTCGTCTCAGCTTTTGTCTCCGGAGGCATGTGTCAGTGCTTTCAGTGGACGCGGGCACACGGAACAATGAGGAGGAGCTACCAACTAACATCATGCATGGTCTGGGTTTGATTGGAAGGAAGGGGTGGATGAAGATTCAGAGGTGGCCAATAGCAAGTGTTTACACCTGTGTTACAGTATTTAGTGATACGCTTTATGGGCTTTTGTTAATCCGGCCTCACACACTCTGACTGCAGTTGTATAGCGACCATACATCAGATTTGTGTCGAACTTATTATTTCTAAATGCTAAAATAAATATTGTGCAAAACATTTGAAGGTGAAAGGGTCTATCTATATTAAAATGTTTAAGTAAGATTTACTATGTACTTATTTTGATTTGTGTCTATTTAATACAGGCATTTTGGTGAGAATGAAATTATTAAAATAATATAATTGGTTCAAATGATTAAAAAAAAACTGTAAAAAGGAGAAGAGAACGTAAAATAAAACACACTCGATGGAGCGAATGTTTTGTGGGATTTGACTTTTTACCGTTATTCATCTTACAAATAGAAACATCACAGCGTTTTGTTTACAATCATTTCATATTTTCATTGAATATGTTTGATAGCTGCGAGCCATGACGAGTCTGAAGATGGAACACTAACTCTTCTCATATCAGCAGCACGAGAGCTCACGCAGAAGGGAACGCTCTTTCAAAGATGTGAGAAATGTGAGGAAGTTCAAAACACTAAACACGCAATCACTGAAACCGTGAATAAGGACACTTGATCTGAGGCCTTTCAGCTTTTTTTCTTAAAAGCTATACATGTTTTAAAGAAATAAAATAAGAGGCTGATGGTTTGTTGTTGAGGATTTATGTTCAATTATTTTCCTGATTTTTAAATATACATTTTTGAAAAATAAATAAAAAAGAACAATTCCAACATTGTAACGACACACAGTGTACGTGTGTCCTCCGACAGGGTGAGTCACAGTGGGTCTCCTCCCCCCGGGCCGTCTGAGGCCACGCGGCGTGTTTACAGTCAGCAGTAGAGGGCCTCGCTGCCCCTGTGATGTGAAGCGTGTGTGTGAGTGGGGAAAGGTATCCCGCGAAGAAGGCGTGGCGCAGCACAGGTGGCCAGCTTGACAGTTAGACCTTCCTGATGTGATGACAGATACTCTGGGAGGACGCACACACACAGGCCTGAGCGACAGCGAGGCCTCAGCTGGAGAGTACATTCAGAAATAACGTTAAATAAACCCAGCAGCGTATTTATTATGGTCCACCTATGGCATCATTTTAACCATGTATCACAACTAAACTGTGGACAGCAGGAATCATAATCATCATAATCATAATAATAGCTTTGATGTCGAGAGCGCCTTTCCTGGGACCCAAGGTGGCTTTGTCAGGAACAACAGGAGTAAAAAGAAAAGGCGGTGAAGGTAGATTCAAACAACGCTACTGAGAGATTGATCAACATTGTATGAGAGTTTATTTCCTGGAATTATAATAATATTTTGTTTCAGTGATTAAAAAACCCAACGAGCTCCTGGAGGAAAGAGCACCAACCTCCCACCGGATGCGCGTCCTCGCCACATGTGCGAGCTGCTGCCAGCTTGGCTTTCACAGCGACTACAGGACGCACAGCGTCACCATGGATAGAGAGAGTGATGGAAGAAGTGTGGAGAGTGGCATTATGATGTTCCTGGGAAATCATCGTGTCCTGAATCCAGCAGCTCGGCAGTATGCTCATGACAGAGTACGGACACACCTGTTGTGTCCTGCTGCATGGTTCTTCCCCGCCGCATGGTAACGGCCCCACAGCAGGCACACAGCTCCGTTCCCAGACGACTGCCTCTCCGGGTACAGCATTCATCTCCCTCCTATTATAACATTGCATCCAGGTGTTGACTCGCAAGCCGGTCCCACTGTTTCTATGAGCCCCTCAGCGGCGGCCCCTCCTGCACCCCCCACCGATGGCACTGAGGATTGTCCAAATGATCCCTGCAGCAGCCCGACAGAAAGCGTGAGTATGTATCCCTGCTCCAGACCGTGGATAGCATCTCTTGGTCCGGCCGGGCTGCAAGTGGAGACAATTGTTTGCACAGGTGTGTGTGTGTGTGTGTGTGTGTGTGTGTGTGTGTGTGTGTGTGTGTGTGTATGTGTGTGTGTGTGTGTGTGTGTTCTTTCTCTTTACTGTGACTACAATATGAAACGGAAATGACAGAGGCATGTAGCATGGATGCCACTCAGTATTTGTGATGAACCCTCGTGCTCGTGATGTACTCCTCTTTCCGGTGAACTAGCATCACTGATTGTTTCCAAGAAAGGAACTAATGAAATGTTCTTTCTTGTGTATTTGCACAGAGGAAACACACCAGCTCCTAATTCCACACATTTGCACAACGCACCGTGACAAGCACACAAAACAAGGATGCTTGCCTCTGCCTCTGCCTTGAATTAACCTTCTGCATATGTTAAACTGCAATAACAGGTTTGCTGTCGCGTCTCGCCTCCCTCTCTCCGTGATTTAACTCCACATTACGCCGTTCCACGGGGGCCGATATCCCGCGTGTTAATCACTGCTCTTCCCGGCGCAAAGAGACATATATGGCGCTGCTTGCAGAGGAAGAGTGGAGGACAGAAACGTGCTCGCTCTTGGACACTACTTGATTACAGACTAATTGGTGTAGAGTGATTAAACATCTCATGCTTCACACTAATTGCAGCTATTTAAAGCAGCTATTAGCTTAGAATGCCTGCGTTTACTCATACACATAATGTGAGTCGCAGCAATTCAGCTGTATAGCTCAGTGTAGACTGAGCACGAGAGGAAGAGACTCACAGGAAGCTGCTGCAGCGAGGCATGACGGAACACCTTGAATATTTAAACTCTTATTTTTTCAGGAAGTGAGTGAATCTTTATGGAGTGCTATGCATTACTTACATTTTTACATTTTTTTTTAAATAGTAGCTATCCATCTTTTCCCCTTCTGCAGATGTACATTTGTACTGATGCCTAATTCATCACAATTATATTTTCCAATTTCTTACTACTGGTGATAATTGATGTGTAATTATTTCTACATTTGGGTTGTGTGTGTATTAATCTGTTGGCGCTTAATGTTTTTATCTACGAATGGAAATATGAAGAAACAATATTCCCACTGTAGCTCGTTTGTTTTTCATTTAGCAGCCTCTGCCGCCGCTCTGCACTCAGAGTACTCGAAGAAGAAGGACCGCACACACACACACGCATGCGCGCACGAACGAACACACGCGCACACGCACACACACATCCACACACACACACATACACACACACACACACCCACACACACACACACACCCACACACACACACACACACACACACGCACGCACACACACACACACAAACACACACCCACACACACGCACCCACACACACACACACACCCACACACACACACACGCACGCACGCACACACACACACACACACATACACACACCATGTTTATGTGATCTGAGCCTGGAGCGGCCAGCAAACAGTCACAGGAGAGTTAATATGTGTGCACCCACCAGTTTAGCTTTAGTGAGGACCTCTTTCAGGGCAATAACAAACAACAACAACAACAACAACAACAACAAGGGTGAAAGAGAGGAAGAGGGAGGAAGAGACACTGTGAGAGCAGAGGGGAAGGGACAGAGAGTGTGAAAGAGATAGAAGCCGGGAGGAGGGAGGACTTGGCATCACCAGTGCCAACCGCGACTCCCGGGAGACGGGTGGTGAATTACAGAAATGAGATCTCAGACAAATGCCAAGCTTTTCCAAAGAGCGGTGAGAATGGCTGTGCCCCCTGGAGAACACTGTGATTAGAGAGGGGGGACCAGGGTCTGCCAAGCCCCTTAAAGGAGGAGTGTGTGTGTGTGTGTGTGTGTGTGTGTGTGTGTGTGTGTGTGTGTGTGTGCACGTGTGTAGATGCAGAAAAAGAGAGACATGTTCAATGTGTGTGTGTGCCAACAACAGCCATGTCACAGAACATGACCCTGAGGGGCAGCCATCAGACAGCCAAATGGTGAGTTAAATACTGCTGCTGCATCAGAGCGGAAGGGCTCCAACTGCCTCCAATCAAACAGGTTTCTGTTCACCTAATGAGCCTAATTAATTAGGCTTAGTTTACACTTCTTGTGCTGCGTTTCCAGAGGAATATTTCTCTAACTCAGGTACGGATGTCTTTTAACAAGAGTCTTCCGTAGAGCTGTATAAAGCCAGAATAAAGCAGGGGGGAATATCGGCACATTAAGGAAGACTGGACAGGTTTAAAAACTCAATCAGCTGCATTTTTTAAGTTTCGTTCTCTTATTGTGGCCATAATCCTGGTTATTACAGTACACTTTGGGAAAGCAGAATGCAGCTTGAGAGGAAGAGTTGGAGAATTTGTTCATGGATACAAAATTACTATGTTTAATTTTGTTTAACTCTGTCTGCCTGCTAATATTCTCCTAAACAGATGCTAACTCCTTTAACCTCTTCTACACCGCACCCCCGATACCGGGGGGAAAACGCGTCATCTGCAGGAAACAGCGTCTGAGGGCATCTTAATATTCAATAAACTATGAACGTTTTATATCCAACGGGAAGAAACTCAACTAACTGATCTAAACCCACAAAGCTAGCGCTGAACCTATGAATTAGCCACAAGCGAAAAATGCTAACGACGTGTTGCACAAACTCACTCATAACACCCTTATTACTTATCGTAGCTGCACGTCCAACCCATCGATCTGATCGTGAGATGACACAGAATCGATTGGTACATACATCATCACTCCATGATTAGAACTTGCGAAGCTATTAACAATAACAGACATCAAAACATGTGGTGATAGGTAGCTAAAAACGGCAACATGGCTCACCTTGGTCGTTGTCTGGTGTTAGAAATTAAAATCAATGTTGATATGGCGTAATTTGAATTAAATACACTGTATTTAATTTAAATCTGTGTTATTCTAAAAACCGAATATTCACACTACTTCCGGTTTTCCACTAGTGAATTTCGTCATTTCCGGTTAGCATTAGCACGTGGCGAAATGCTACGTTTTCAAACCGTGAATTGAAGGTGAAATGACGTGATGTTGTACCCTAAACATACTGGGTTTAACACTCATTTATTGACGCTGAAATCACGTTTATTAGGGAATGTTTAAATAACCACAGACATCAGAATTATGTAATTTAGCAACAGAAAAAGGCAGGAATTGCATTGGACGCCCATCGACGCCGGCCAATAGGAGAAGACCTCTGATGACAACAGGAAGAGCAAGCAAAGAATCAACCTCTTCTCCTCCTGACCTGGGCTGACATGGGGAGAGCGCCTCCACTTGCAATTTCATTTGTACATCACCGCATCTTTTGTGTAATTAAATTCTGTTAACTTTTATAAGCTTCCCTTGACTCTTTTCAGTCTCTCCTGCTCTCAGGGTTCTAGAATTACTTATACTGGTCAAAATTGGTCTTCAATGGCATTAAAACGATAAAAACGCTGCTGAAGTTAATCCATAGGTTAATCCAATGTGTCTGTGTCCTTTTGAAATGATTTATGATAATCCATAAGCAATAAACCTGCTTTTCCGTTTCCAGATGTCAGAGCGAGAGATAGGTTCGCTCTGATGCAAACCTGCAGCGCAAAGCCCCCACCTTCTTTTTTTTTACCATGTTTGTGTATGGGGAAATTCCCCTTCGATTCTATTGGCTCTAACGGTCAAAAAGAGATGTCAATCCCCAAAATCGACCAATGGGTTCCAGAGAAACTTTAAAAACGCCCATTTCCGCCCAAATCACTTCAGAGGTGGAGTTTTTTTTGCTAAACCTCTCTAAAAAGGTCAAATGTCAATTGTTTAAAAAATAAAAAGAAGTAAAAAAGAATCTTTGGACGGACACTATAATTTACAGTTTTTTACTATGGTCAATCTGAATTTTCTTTCAAATAAAAAACATCTATATTTATTCTGACTTTTCTACATCCAACTCACAGGTTTATCATTACTTTGAGAAAAAAGATTATTAATGTAACCCTTTTAGAAGGGAAGATATGGTCATTTGTTCTGGGAATGTCATTTTCAAGCCTGAGACCTGAAAAACAGGCTCAGGACTTAACAGGTTAAAGTTATTAACTGTGCTTTATTGGGCATTACATTATCTGTGAATGAATTACTTTTCTTTTTAAAACATTTCACTTCAGTAACGGCAGTAACAAAGAAAGCACAAACAAAGTAATGTGCAGCATTTTCCATAACTACCAGGTGTCGACTCTAGGTGAGCCTATCCTGACCTTAGTGAATAAAGCTGCTGAGCATTAAGGCCCAGACACACCAATCTGACAACAAAGAACTGACACAGATGGACCCGACGGTTGTGTCGCCTCACGTCTCTGTGTCTCGGCCATGTGTCGCACTGGAACACACCGCAAAGACTTCAGCCGACGGCCAAGAAGCACGTACAAACTGTGCATGCGTGAGTGGCAATAACTCTCCTTACCAGCAGGCGGCGGTAGTGTGTATTCGTCATTCAAAATAGGCAACAACCGGAAGACAGACTGCGTGATAACCGAGAGAAGAAGAACAGACTGCGTGATATAAACAAACAAATCAAACAATCGTGCTTTATCCGACCATTTCTTAGTAACTTTTGAAGTACTATTACGAGACTACAAAGCATTAGTCAAAAGCTCTTGCAGCAGAAACCTATCTGTTAGTGCTATAGCCACATTTAAGGAAGAGATTCCACCAATACTTAACTTGATAGCATGTCTGCATGTAGGGGAGGAAACTTATACAAAATGTACACCACCCCAAATTGATCATGTTGTTGATAGTGCTATAGATGCGCTGCGAATAAAATTAGACTCTGTTGCTCCTTTGAAAAAGAAGAAAATAAAACAACATAGATTAGCTCCATGGCATAATGCCGAAACCCGCAAAAGAAAGCAAAAGTCTAGACAACTTGAAAGGATATGGCGTTCCACTAAACTTGAAGAATCTCATTTAATCTGGCATATTACTCTCAATGAATATAAGAAAGCACTGCGTAAAGCGAGAGCAGCCTACTACTCTTCATTAATAGATGAGAATAAGAATAATGCAAGATTTCTTTTCAGCACTGTAGCCAGGCTGACAGAGAGCCACAGCTCCATTGAGCCTTCTATTCCCACAGCACTCAGTAGTAATGATTTTATGTGCTTTTTTAACGATAAAATTGTTACTCTTAGAAACAAAATTAATGACCTCTTGCCTTTGACCAGTATAGTGTTATCAACAGCTCCCGGAATCGTAAGTTCTAATATTACACTAGATAGTAAACTCGAATGCTTTTCAGCCATTAACCTTGAACAATTACATTCAATGATTCTCTCTTCTAAACCATCAACGTGCATGTTAGACCCAATTCCAACTCAGCTGTTGAAGGAAGTTTTTCCATTAATTAGCACTTCTTTATTAAATATTATGAATATGTCTTTATTATCAGGCTATGTTCCACAATCATTCAAAGTAGCAGTGATAAAACCGCTTCTTAAAAAGCACAACCTCGATCCAGAGGTTTTAGCCAACTATAGACCTATTTCTAATCTTCCGTTCCTCTCAAAAATTCTTGAGAAAGCAGTGGCAAAACAGTTGTGCGATTACTTAAAAAACAGTGATTTATTTGAAGATTTTCAGTCTGGCTTTAGAACACATCATAGCACAGAGACAGCTCTGGTTAAAGTCACAAATGATATTCTAATAGCCTCAGACAAGGGACTTGTCTCTATTCTTGTTTTGCTCGATCTCAGTGCTGCATTTGATACTATCGACCATGATATCCTATTGCAAAGACTAGAGCACTTAGTTGGCATACAGGGAACTGCTTTAGGCTGGTTTAGGTCCTATCTATCTGAACGCTCTCAGTTTGTACGTGTTAACGATGAATCTTCAACGCAAACCAAAGTTAGCCATGGAGTGCCACAGGGCTCAGTGCTCGGACCTATTTTGTTCACATTATATATGCTTCCGTTAGGCAATATTATAAGGAATCATTCCATAAACTTTCATTGTTATGCGGATGATACTCAACTATATTTATCAATCAAGCCTGATGAAATTAATCATCTAAATAAAATTCAAGACTGCCTTAAGGACTTAAAAACGTGGATGACCTTAAACTTTTTGATGTTAAACACGACCAAAACTGAAGTTATTGTACTTGGCCCGAAGAATCTACGAAACAAATTATCTAAAGATATACTAACTATGGATGGCATTAATTTGGCCTCCAGTGAGACTATAAGGAATCTTGGTGTTATATTTGATCAGGATTTATCCTTTAACGCCCACATAAAATCAATTTCAAGGACCGCCTACTTCCATCTACGTAACATTGCAAAAATCAGGCATATCTTGCCTCAAAGCGATGCAGAGAAACTAGTCCATGCATTTGTTACTTCTAGGCTGGATTATTGTAACTCTTTATTATCAGGGAGTACCAAGAAGTCAATCAAGTCGCTTCAGCTGATTCAAAATGCTGCGGCTCGTGTACTAACCAGAGTTAGGAAAAGGGACCACATTACTCCTGTTCTGGCTGCCTTACACTGGCTCCCTATAGAACACAGGATATAATTTAAAATTCTTCTTCTCGCCTACAAAGCCCTTAATGGGCAGGCGCCATCTTACCTTAAAGAACTCATTATACCCTACTGTCCTACTAGGGCATTGCGTTCCAAGAATGCAGGGTTGTTGGTTGTTCCTAGAGTCTCTAAAAGTACAATGGGAGCCAGAGCCTTTTCTTATCAAGCTCCACATTTGTGGAATCAGCTTCCAGTTTGTGTTCGGGCGGCAGACACCCTATCCGTTTTTAAGAGTGCGCTTAAGACCTTCCTTTTTGATAAAGCTTATAGTTAGGGCTGATTAGATTCAGCCCCTAGTTTTGCTGATATAGGCTTAGTTTGTCGGGGGACATCTTACTTTTTCCTTCTCGCTGTCTATACCTGTGTACTCTCATGTTCCGATTAACCCAGCTTCCCCAAATGTCTTTCCTTTTGATGTCTATATACGCTGGGATCTGGAGTCATGGATGATCCTACGGTCCTGTGTCCTGGATCGCGAGTGCTGGATCTTGAGTCGTGGCTGTGGTCCTGGATCATCGGTCCTGGATGAATATCCTCGTGGATTCATCTTCCTATTATACACACATGCATTTCCAAACATTTGGACTACCTATGTTGCAAATGTATTATCTTCTCAATTTACACACGGCATCTATTGCACGTCTGTCCGTCCTGGGAGAGGGATCCCTCCTCTGTTGCTCTCCCTGAGGTTTCTCCCATCTTTCCCTTTAAACTGTGTTTTCTTTGGAAGTTTTTCCTTGTACGATGTGAGGGTCTAAGGACAGAGGGTGTCGTATTGTCATACTGATATTCTGTACACACTGTGAAGACCACTGAGACAAATGTAACATTTGTGATATTGGGCTATATAAATAAACATTGATTGATTGACAACAAATAGCGTGTGTGTTCCATTTTCACTCTACAACGAGAAGCTCATGGAACCCGTGTCGAGAGCTGGAGTTAAATTAAACCTCAGATTTGCCTTCTTAATCGTTTGTTTGGGTCCCTCACTTCCGTTTTGCTTCTCATGCACTGATTCGCTATCTGAACAGCCAATCAGAGTGATTTATTTCGCCGACTGCCTTTGGCCGACTGGTTTTCGCCCGAAAAGGCGTTGGGTCGGCTGAAAAGAGTCAACGGTGCGGGACACACCAATACGAGTAGGGCGTGTCGACGTTCATCGTCGGCCTGGCGCCCACCAACGCCGATAATCGGGTTGGTGTGTCCGTACCTTTACATACACAAGATCACTGGAAAGGAAAAGAGAAGTAAAAGCAAGATCTTTACCCCTCTTTCTCCAAGAACAAAGCCACAACATCTTTTAATCCCACATGCAAGATAGAGAACGCACGAAAGAGACCTGTCTCTCTAGTGCAGCTGCACAGCAATAAAACAATTTGATCTGTACTTCTGGTGGCGTACTCATTTAATATAAGGCAATTCAAGAATTTAAAAAAGATCTAAAATAAGGCTTTCACCTATCACTCGCTTTGTTGCACAACGTAAATAATATACATGTCCGCCAAAGAAGCATAAAACTGTCTGTGAGCGTTTAATGGTTTTGCAAAGACTGTTGTTAAAAATCTTTGAAAAACTAGTAGATGCATTTGATGTTTATTTCTTTGCAAAGACTGCTGTTAAGAATTGTATCTCTACGCTGGCCTGGGAGCACCTTGGACTCCCCCAGTCAGAGCTGGTTTATGGGTCCAGAGGCCAGCGGCCCGGGGCGTTGGGACCCTGTGACGGACTCCTGCCCCGACGGACCGGGGGCAGCATTACATTACATTACATACATGTCACTTGTTAGACGCTTTTATCCAAATCGACTTACACACTCAATACTGTGGGCAATCCCCAGAGGAGCAATTTGGGGTGAAGTGTCTTGAGGGACACAACGACATGCTGACTGCAGTGGGGTTTGAACCTGTGACCTCCTGATCCGAATACTAACGCACAACCCACTGCACCACACGCCTCCCAGCAGTCAGAAAAAAATACATCTTATATCAAACTCTGCTTATAAGCTTTTTTTCAGAAATGTCTAGTGCATTTCATGGTCTTCCTCACTAGGCTGTCCCTACGCGGTGGTGGGTGCATGGATGGATTGCGATTTTTTTTAAAAAGACATTTGACATAACGTGTTTTTGTCTTGATTCAGGATGACAGGAGTCTCTGCTCCACATTATTCTGCAATTTAAAATTCTTTCTGGGACTCAAATATGAGCTATCAGATTCCCTCAGACGAAATCGTCTGAGTGGGAATACCGAGTCAAAATAGGGATCTTATTTCAGCGACTGCCTGAGGGGAAACAACATCAAACCAAACAGAAATCACATTGGAGTTTGAGATGAAAAATGGAGACCTTGAATAACTGAATTACTTCTATTATATTTGGAAATGGAAAGAATTAATTTGACCGCAGTGCAATGTTTCAGTTTCTTACAGGCATCTTGTTGCAGATATACATGTTGTTATAAATCATTTACAATTTCATTAAGAGAACATTTGCCCACATTTACAGCCTTCCATTGTTGTCTGTGGTATAAGCAGTGACAGCCTTCTATCTGACACTGGTGTCTGATAGAATGTTTCAACAAAAAACTCCAAGTCCCAGATAAACGGTCCATAACAAAGCAGCGATTCATAAATGTATGTTTGTCTCATACAATTCAGTGCTTAATAAACAGGCAGAAGTTTTTCTTAAAACACTGTGTAAATCAGCTTAATATTCAGACATGACTATGTCAATCAATCAATCAATGTTTATTTATATAGCCCAATATCACAAATGTTACATTTGTCTCAGTGGACTTCACAGTGTGTACAGAATATCAGTATGACAATACGACACCCTCTGTCCTTAGACCCTCTGTCCTCAGACCCTCTGTCCTTAGACCCTCACATCGTACAAGGAAAAACACCTCCGGAGAAAACCCACAGTTTAAAGGGGAATATGGGAGAACAACACGTTCTCACTCCCAACCCGTCACATGTTGACGGACGGTCAGGGCCCCTCTCTGTCACTTTATTACGTACAGCGTACCCCTTGCGCGTCAGTTGTCAACGGGCAGGGGGTCCCATAGACCAGTGGTTCTCAAAAATTCAGCCAAGTACCCCCTGATCAGCGCAAAAACAATTTGTTAAGGAAACAATGCCTATATAAAGAGGTACATTACAGCATCTGATTTATTAAAACAACAACATTGTAACTGAGAAGCACTTAAATGCTACATTTCAAATGTTTAGAATCCATCACTAAATTCATGGTAAACCAATTTTAACATCATGCAATAACACTAAGACATCATTAGTTGCATTGAACTGATCTTTTTAATAAGTTGTACTTGATGTAGTGAAACATGGGCTTGTGCTTCACTGAGGACCTTTGTCATTCTGACAGGGAGGCAACCTGCAGTTATTACACTCTGCGTTTTGAAATATGTGTAACTCTGTTCATATAAAACCCACACTGCTCAAACTTCGTTACTTTTCCTAAAATTGGTATATTTATTTATGTTGGGGAGTGGGGAATGAGGAAAAGAAAATATATGAGCATTTTATGAGCATGGGATTTTGACCCCTCATATAAACATGCATAATGCTGCGCTATACTTGGCGGCCACACGCCGTTGCCAAGCAACGCTTATTGTTTAGGTGTCCTTTGAAAAACAGGCAGTCAAATAATGAACTAGCTAGATCAGATACATTTGGACATAAACGCGAGTGAAGTCTAACCGGACGCAAGAGAGAGAGATCAGATCAGCTGCTGCTGACGGAGAACACGCAGCTCTGCATGATCACAGCTCCGGCGCTGTGACGGACCGCTGAGTGGAGCAAAATTAAATACACTAAGAGTTAGACCCAACACACTTAGCTAGTTGATCTACTCTGGAACTAGCTAAACTATATATATTTATTCTTTACTGTCGGGTCACTTATTACAGGTTCAGCGAGCTGCACGAGACTGACGGGCTGTCAGGAGAGGGAGAGGAAAAGAGAGCACCCCGTTTATTTTCCCACATTTTATTATCCAGAATTACTGTTACCTTTGAATAAATTAGTTACTATTAGTAGTTTGTTTAAATGCATTACTCATGTTTTTTTTTCATTAACATAAAATAAATCTAACGTACCCCCTGCAGTACTCCAACGTACCCCTAGGGCTCCGCGTACACTCAAACATCCAATCAGAGCTTGAGGACTATCACGGGGTTGGTCAAGCGAAGCGGAGAGAATACTTACTCCGGGTGTAATATTCTCTAAAGCAAATGAGCTGCTCCGACCCTCGGTCCTGACGGACTCCAACTTGTGTTTATTAATCAAACAAATAAATAAACACAAGGATATTTATGTGTTATTGATGAGTAAATAACAGTGTGGTTTAGAAAAGAATACAACATTAGAAGGAAAAAACGATGAAACAATACAGATTTCAGTTTTCTGAGCTCCTACTCTCCCCATAACTGACGGCAACAAAGGTCCTACATTATTCAATTAAAATAAAGAAGTAAAAACAATAAGAGTGGCTGGTATTGAATAAGAAAAAGGTTGGTAAACGCTGTGAGAATGGATCTGCGGAGAGCATTTTGCCGCGATCCCAACTCCTCTATTACCAACGTTCAGGGAGCTCTATGCAAGTCAATGGGACGCCCTGCCCGTTGAAAACTGACGCGCAAGTGGTACCCTGTCCGTAATAAAGTGACGGGGAGGGGCCCTGACCGTCCGTCAACATGTGACGGGTTGAGAGTGAGAACGTGTTGGGGAGAAACCTCATGGAGAGCAACAGAGGAGGGATCCCTCTCCCAGGACGGACAGACGTGCAATAGATGCCGTGTGTAAATCGAAGAGATAATACATTTTACAGCATAGGTAGTCCAAATGTTTGGAAATGCATGTGTCTGTAATAATAAGATGAATCCACGAGGATGTCAACAATCCTGTGGGAGCCATCAAGGAAGTAGTATGATGAAAGTCAGGCAGGACTCGAGGTCCAGGACTCAAATCCAGGACTCAGGATAGAGGATCCAGGACACAGGATCCAGGACTCAGGATCCAGGACTCGGGATCCAGGACTCCGGATCCAGGACTCCGGATGCAGGATCCAGGACACATGACTCAGGATCCAGTACACAGGACCACAGCAACAGGATCAGCCACGACTCAGTATCCCGTCGTAGATAGACACCAAAAAGAAATGTTGGGGAAGCTGGGTTATTCGGAACATGAGAGTACACATGTACAGACAGACAGAAGGCAGAAGTAAGGTGTCCCCCGACAGTCTAAGCCTATAGCAGCAAAAGTAACTTGTCTACGTACATGGACTCCCTTAGGATAGGTTGAGGGAAAAGGGTAGCAAATAAGAAGTAAGGAACAGAGGTGGAAAGGTGCAACGTGTCTACGTCAATGCCAGGGGCATCGCCTGGACCTGGAAACATTCGGGGCTTAGCCCACAGTGGCGGCGCTACAGTCACATTTTCTACTGCAAGACTCCCCACACGCTAGGGGTGTTGAAAATAATCGTGTCTACGATGCATTGCGATGCGGACGTGGACGATTCGGTCTCGATGCAGTGACGGAAGATAATCGGTTATAGAGTAGTAACGTTGCTTCCTGATTTTCCGGCCGCGGCTTTACTATAACGTTTTTTCTGTCACTTTAATATCAAATCGGTCGGTGACGCAGAGATCAGGGAACAGACATGACAGCGGCACAGCGGCACAGCAACACCGAACACGGAGCAGTCTGCTTTATCCACCAACACAACACCACCAGTCCAGAACCAGCAGCAGAAGGACCCGCTCCGAATCACTGTGTCGTGTCGAATCGTTGACAGGATAATCGTAATCGAATCGAATCGTGAGACCAGTGAAGATGCACAGCCCTACCACACGCACATACACAATTGCGCCATCTGGTGTCACAAACGTGTGCCTGCATTAGCTTTGTTACGGCAATGGATTGTGGGAGATTCTCAAAGCACGTGAGTATCTCTTGAGGGTAAGGTGCCTGTATTATCTCGGTGGACAAAATGTATGTTTTTATTTTATAAGGACAATAACGTACTGTTGTGTTTGTTTAGTTTAATGTTAATTGTTTAATGCTCAGTCACAGCAACATGTTTTTTGTGTGATTGGCTATTTGTTTTATTTGATTTATCGACGTGATCATCAATAGCTAATCTGAGCACCAGAACCCAGCTCACGTGTCCTTTTATGCTGTCCATTGAAATGCAAGTATGTGAGTTTTGTACACCAGTTTATTTATGTTTAATGTTTCACATTGCTCCACGTGATGCCTCGACTACAAAGTCTTCCATGTTTCTACGCTTCTTCCTCTGTGTCACAGTTTCAGGAATATCAAGATCATTGCACAGGGCCTTGGTCTTGTCATAGACCTCATGTGCTTTCTCGTTACTTCGGTAACTTTTCAGTGTGTTCTCAACTGCTGTTTTGTAATCTACTGCCTGCACCAAGTCAATTGTTTCTTTCTGCAGGTATTTGTGTAGCCCTGAGTGGTTGAGAGCAATGTCTGGAACATGACAGGATGTTCAAAGTTTGCTTTCTAGTCCCTTTGCTAGATGGGCTGAAAGGCTCCCTAAAGGCTTGATCAAAGCAGGGAGGTTTTTGACATGCCCAGCGAACAAGTTGTTTGTCTCCTACCTCTAGCTGTTTCTGAAATGTTTGCAATCTCTGATGGTGGACAAGAGATGTGGAGAAGAAAGAGTAGAGTCGATGCATGGCGCATCGGGTCAGACCAAACAATCACTCTGATTGGCTGTTCAGCTAGCGAATCAGTGCATGAGAAGCGAAACGGAAGTGAGGGACGTAAACAAACGATTTAAGAAGGCACACACAGACTGCTATTCATTTTCATCTCATCATGGCGATCTGGAATGACGCAAACGAAGACCTGCTCATCACCTTGATCCAGGAGCTCGCCAGCTCTGTACGACATCACAGAGAAAAGGTACTCGAACCGAGTAGTGAAAACCGGACTCTGGCGAGAGATTGAAACGCAACTTGGTTTCTCGGGTAAGATGATCTTTTCCATCAATTGAGCTCTTTAGCAGATACTGTTGGCTTTGTATTGTTTGCCAGCGTACAGTGACGTTAACGTGAAATGTAATTTGTTATTTCAACCTTGTGTTTTGTTGTTATCTTGTTGCTAGCTGTTGCTAGCTGTGCAGTTTGGCACTGCATATAGATATGAATTGGACATGCTAACTAGCCACAATGCTTACATCGTTTATTTGTGTGCTTCAGAGAAAGAGCTGAGGAATTGGGATTCTATGCGAACCCAGTACACCCGGTACAGGAGACTTGCCCCTTCGGGTAGTTGTGGAGCACAAAGGACGGGCAGACAGCAGTGGATCATAACCAGGCTGCAGTTTTTAGAGCCCTACACAAGAAGGAAGGGGAGTACTTCGAACCTCACCATCAAATAAGTACAAATAAGTGTTTCTGGCTTCTTTCATTTACAAAAACATTATTTTCATTCATTTCGTGGTGTTATAGTGTTAAATATAACAATAACAGAATAATATATATATTATTCTGTTATAATTATTGATGTGCTCATCACCTTAATGTTGCAGCTGGTAAAGGAGGAGCTAATTGAAATTACATGATAGGCCTATACTGCTGGGTAGCTTATGAAATTCACCATGGGATCAATAACGCTTTTATCTTAACCTATAATAATACATGATAAAATATGTCTTTATATTTTGTAGTGTTCTGAATCTTCTAGAAGTATGTCTATAGCATCTGAATAGAGCATCACAATGTGTCTACAATGTACCTCTCGCACTCGACCACACCCCAAACTAAAGGCACACATTTCAGGGTATTGTTTTGTAATGAATGCTTAGTAAACAGTTTTAAGAAGCCAAGGTATTAAATCCAACTAACTGTGAATTTATTTAAAAAAATGTAAGGAACGTCCGGTGGCGCCTGCCCATTAAGGGCTTTGTAGGCTTGATAACACATTCAATGTGTATTTATTGTAAAAGTAATTGGGCTGACCAGCTTCAATCTTGTAGGCTTCTCACCTCGTTTCTTGTAGCCCTCGAAAGGGTTTTGGAGGTAGATGACTAAGCCTTACAGTATATTGGCTACTTAGCGAGAATCAACTCCGTGAACAACAGATACCAAGGATGCTGGCTGATGAAGGAGACGAAGTAAGCTAAGTAGCCAATATAAGGCTCAGCAGTACAGATGAATGTGGGCTCACTATTTGGCAAGCAACCGGTCACAGTCGCCCTGTTTATGTCTTATAAAAGCTTATTAATGATTTATAAAGTGTTCACAACCTAATTAATAAATACATTCCAAACTATTCGTAAACCCGTTATAAGGGTAGTCTTATTGTGAAGTGCTACTTTGCCTCAAGGGGAGTTAACTGAATGGCTGTGTCACACACACCATAGTGAAAGCTTCAGACGTTCAGAGGATAGTGTGTTGGCCTTTACAGTATGTAGGGAAATAACTGTGCGTTCCGCGTAGATGGATAACTGCTACTTCAACAGGCTTTAGTCCATCAGAAATAAAGCACCATATTTGCATCATTGCTGTGTTTGTAGATGTCTATTTGTGCTTCATGTTTTCTGGTGCACAGCAGTCACAAAGCTCTCAGAGGCTGAGTGTGAATGCACCCCAGCCTGGATCGGGGAGGGAGCACCGCCCGGCCTCCATATGTTCCATCTAGATATCAAGCCATCGATTAGCGGAATGCTGTCATCGAGTTGGCAGCGATTAGGCCGCTGGCTTTGGCACCCAGTCAACAATTAATTCACATGCTAATGTCCTCCAGATCAGGTCTCGCCCCTAAACTGGTTCCCCTGATTGACTTGATTCCATGATTGGACAGATGGCCACCTTCCAGCATCACAGACGTCTGCTTGTGTTAAGGCTTGGGGTTCGGGTTGTCAAGAGGGGGGGGGAATCCCAAGCTTATGAATAAACAACAACAATCATCTAGATAAACAAAAACATTATCTGGCATCTGAACCTTGACGGTGATCCGTCATGGCCTTTACTGTCACATCGTGTGCTGCAGTGGGCTTTTAATTGCTCGTATTCACTGAAGAGAATGGGCGAGAGAGGCAGTGTATCAGTGGACGCTCCTAATTGATTTGTCCTCCTGTTTGCCAAGACCGCAGTCAATACAGTGGAGAGGGCTGGAACCAATCAAAGCAGAGCGGGGTGTGAAGGCACGGCGGGGAGCAAACCGGCTGCAGCTAATATAGAGGGAGAGAGGGAGAGAGAGAGAGAGAGGGAGAGAGAGAGAGAGAGGGAGAGAGAGAGCAGCATTTCTATTCCCCCCCTCCTCCTCCTCCTCCTCCTCCCCCACACCTCTCTCTATCACCTCTTGCTAGCTCTCTCTGCGTGCTCTCCTCTCTCTTCTCTCTCTCTCTCTCTCTCTCTCTCTCTCTCTCTCTCTCTCTCTCTCTCTCTCTCTCTGTGCTCTCCTCTCTCTCCTCCCTCTCTCTCTGTGCTCTCTTCTCTCTCTTCTCTCTCTCTCTCTCTCTCTCTCTCTCTCTCTCTCTCTCTCTCTCTCTATGTGTGCTCTCCTCTCTCTCCTCTCTCCTCTCTCTCTCTCTCTCTCTCTCTCTATGTGTGCTCTCCTCTCTCTCTCTCTGTGCTCTCTTTTCTCTCTCTCTCTCTCTTTCTCTCTGTGCTCTCCTCTCTCTTCTCTCTCTCTCTCTCTCTCTGTGTGCTCTCCTCTCTCCTCTCTCTCTCTCTCCTCTCTCTCTCTCTGTGTGCTCTCCTCTCTCTCCTCTCTCTCTCTCTCTCTCTCTCTCTGTGCTCTCTCTCTCTCTGTGCTCTCTCTCTCTCTGTGCTCTCTCTCTCTCTCTCTCTCTCTCTCTCTCTCTCTCTCTCTCTCTCTCTCTCTCTCTGTGCTCTCTTCTCTCTTATGCTCGTCACCCTCTCTCCCTCCGGTCCACATTAATACCAATGATCCCAATACGTATGATTGTATGAACTAAATATCTTAAAATCAATACAGATGTATTTATTATAAACGTTAGTCCTTAACATCTATCACTGTGTATATCACCATTCAAACATCTTTTAGAAGTTGAACAAACTCCACACAGCTCAGTGAAGACTGAAATGTTGACTTTATTTGATAATTTCAGTAAAAACTAACGTTCATATTTCTCTTTTTGATTATAATACTGATGAACGTTCAAAACAAAGCACTTTGGCAACTTACCACCTATGTTTTAAAAAGCTTAATAAGCACCGTAACTTTCATGATATCATTTCTCCGTCATAATCGTTTTTTTTTCCGTGAACGGCCGACTGTTGAGTGACGGCAAATGCTGCGGCTGCAAGGCATTGTGGGGCAGCATTTTCGCTTCTCCTGTCGGTTAGGGAGGTCTAGTGGTTCCTAAGCTAAAGGAGGTTATAAAGGAAGTTTGAAACCTCCTTTCCTATCATTCTCATCATTCTAGAGAATTCGAACGGCACTTATCATGGCTGCCA
Source organism: Champsocephalus esox (assembly GCA_036324585.1). Lineage (NCBI taxonomy): Eukaryota > Metazoa > Chordata > Actinopteri > Perciformes > Channichthyidae > Champsocephalus > Champsocephalus esox. The sequence continues at coordinate 43,196,247 of CM070478.1, forward strand.
CTGAGGGACTTCCGGGTCATTTCACTCCTTTAGGAAGGTTCCTAAGCTAAATGGACTATTCGACTTCAGCCTTGCTCTGCAGTTGTGTGAGGAGAATGTCAGTCCTGTGTAGTTAGCAGAGTGTGTATTTCTACCTGTGTGTGTGTGGGTCTGCCTCCACCAGAAACGTCCCCTGGATGTGCTCATTAACAAAACACAAGTATGTATGGCTCTCCAGAACAAGGCATTATGGGTACTGACACTTTCTCAGCTTTGCGAGTTCATAAGCAACTAATGAACTGATTCAGGCCCGAATGACGTCTTTAAATGACCTTTCATACAGACACAACAAAACCCACAATAAAAATAAGTTGTTTCGAACGTACTGTTCAGATGGTGTGAGGATGGTCTGACTCTCTGTGTGCGACAGCAAGAAGAACGTTGCAAGACAGAAGCTCCAGGTTTGAGTGAAAGGATTTATTTTCTCCCACAATTTGCATGACATTCTACAAAAAGTTCAAATCGTTTCTTCTTCTTCTAATAATACTCTGTTTTGGCAGAACCGTCTCTCCTCCAGGTATCTGTCCTCGTGCTTTCAATCATTCACATCTTCCTCCGCCGCCGACTGAGCCTCCCACTTGACACGGGAATGTGTGCTTTAGATGTGTGTTCATTACAGGACATTGTGTTAGACCTTTTGTTTGTTATATATTTTGTATGAAGTTGATAAGATATACTGTATTGTTGCAAGGCCACAACTTTAAAGGGGTGCTTTTTATTCAACCTGATCTCACCAGAATGCGTGACTCCACCACGACTCCTTCACAGCGCATTGCGTGGTGGAGTCACGAACTTTGTTACATTTACGTGTCGGCACCAGGCAAACAACCCCAATGTAAAGTGAATGAGGCTCCATTGTCGTGGTGCACACACGCATTTCTACAACGGCCCGCAGTGAGCTTTTATCTTAAAATCTACTTTATAGCTTGTAGTAACTCGCGGGAGGCTTTTTTTATTTTATTTGTATTCATAATTATTTAAATTTTTCGCCAGAATGTATTATGGTGCATTAGTTACGAGTGCATTGTGTGTAATACAACTGTGATTTTTATTACATTAGTTAGTTTTTAAGGAAGGCCAGAGCTTCAGCTGTGTCAAATAGATTGTTCCCTTCAGTTAACGTTATTTAAAAGATAATGATCATGTCCTCTGTATTGTATTACGAGCGTCCATTCCCATTGGATAACGGCGAATTTTACACCCGGATGTAAGTATTCCTCTTACTGTCGATTTTACAGTGATATCTGCACTACTCATCGACTAAAACACACCAGAGTATCCTTGTTAATCACACAACATTGATTGGTTTGAATTGTGTACAATGCTTTTGTATTTTCCCCCTTCGATTCGGAGAAACAAATATTTTTTCGGAGTTTTTGGATGGCAGAAGACACTACACTACCCAGAATCCTCAGCTATCATTTGGGACTACACCATGTGCTTAGCTTGACAAACCCCGTGATCAGTCCTCAAGCTCTTTGATTGGTTGACCTCCAACTGCATTCCATATGAAAAAAACGTTTCGTAAAAGAGAAAATCATACTTTATTCAGCAGTGCTTGCTTTACTCTTTGATAGTCATCACATGAATGCATTGTAATAAATGGTTTGGCTGCATTAAATATTACACATCTGTCTTAGTTCTTTATTTATCTACAGAGATCGGGCATCAGAATAGACCGGAAACTATTCTTTTACCGTTCTGTTTTAATTTCACAATAAAGTTAGTAGTAATATTTTGTTTTGATATTGTTGTTTTTTATTAACTACTAGACGACTGGGTCATGTTAAGACCATCTTTTCTGTGTTGCTGTGGGGTTTTTCCATCGCTTTTGTTTTGTGTTACAAATATCAAAACAATAACAAAATAATATTCGTCGTAAACTAAACCGGAAACAGCAGTATATTTTATGTTGTTAACACTGTAAACTTGACAGCCTTTTTACCTATGCTTTTAACCCAACCCACCTACTGGTTAAAGCACGTTATTACACGTTTAGAGTAATTGCAATGCAGGAAGATTGTGTTGCTTTTTAATGACTGTTTAAAATGCCTTTTTCTTAATGTGTTTCATTTTTGTAAAGCACTTTTGAATATGTTATATTTTATGAAAACATTCAAATATTAAGAGTACATACAAACTAGTGGGAAAGTAGAAGGTCAATGATATAAATATAGAATAGAAAATATCAAGAAGATACTCAAATGATATCTAGAATAAAACAGTTTAGTGCCTGATAGGAGGATGTGCTAACTAATAAGGCTTTATTTAAACATTGAAGAATACTTTAGGTTAAGGTCTTCTTTTAAATAGGAAAAAAGCTTTGGGGGTATCTAAATATTAAGCCTGACAAAGTCTAAATTGCATGGTTTGTTTTGGAACTTGAAAATCAACTTCCCTGCAATGTTAACTATGTTGAAGCACTTATTTTAACTGATATTATACACATTAATTATACTCTTATGTATGTAGATAGAATAAGAAATGTGCAGAATATGACAGTTTAATGGTGGAGGTACACACATATTGATAGATGTCTTGTAATGCACTGTTGAGGAACCTGTGACCCAAGTGTTTCATTCATTGCATAACTACACCGTAGTTGTGTAAATGATGTGTCAATAAACCTTTGAAAATCTTGAAATCTTGAAAGGGATGTGAAAAATAGCAATAATATACAGTCTTTAATGAACTATTAGAGAATAACGAGTAATGAATATGCTTTAAACGGATCTGCAGATACATATTTAATCTTCTCAAGCACCAACTATCAAATATCTCTCCTGATTGTTGGCACTTGACGATCACCTTACCTGAATTTCATTCAGGTGTAACTAAAGTCTGATTTAAGGGTTGTTTATATTTCACATCATTAATCCAAATCTGTAAAGTAACTCAAATAAATGTAGTGGAGTAAAAATACCAGGTTAACCTTAAACAAAGCCCTCAGGATTATAAAAGACCCCCATCACCCCAGCCACAAACGGTTCTGTCTGCTGCAGTCTGGCAGGCGGTACCGCAGCATCCGGACTAAAACCACCAGACACAGAGACAGCTTCATCCCACAGGCTACACGATTATTAAACACCTGAACTTAGAAACAACATCCATAACATCCATCTGGCTGCTACTTAGAAATTATTTATCTAATATATTATATTCCAATCACTCGTATATAGACTCTTATTGCACTATTTCACTATTTTTCTGTGTATCTGTTTTATTGCATAGCACTGTTGGAGGAGCCTGTGACCTAAGGTAGGACACGTTCGATTCCTGTTTTGAATAGTGTGCCGTCGATGGGTTTCATTCCATTTCAAAGTCCTTTTTGACGCTCTGTGTAAACTTTGCACACTGCCACTCCAGGTTGAGGACTGATCACGGGTTCGTCAAGCTAAGCACATGGTGTAGTCCCAAACGATAGCTGAGGATCCTGGGTAGTGTGGTGTCTACGGCCATCCTAAACTGAACACATATTTGTTTCTCCGAATCGAAGGGGGAAAATACAAAAGCATTGCACACAATTCAAACCAATCAATGTTGTGTAATTAACAAGGACAATTTGGTGTTTTTTAGTCGATGAGTAGTGCAGATATCACTGTAAAATCAATCGACAGTAAGGAGAATAGGCTACTTACTTCCGGGTGTACAATTCTCCGTTATCCAATGGGAATGGATGCTCGTAATACAATACAGGGGACATGATCATTATCTTTTAAATAACGTTAACTAAAGGGAACAATCTATTGGACACAGCTGAAGCTCTGGCCTTCCTTAAAAACTAACTCATTTAATAAAAATCACAGTTGTATTACCCACAATGCACTGTTTTTTGAGAACACAAATTTGTAACTAATGTAATTTTGACATTCTGATGGATTTTTTTTTATTATGAATACAAATAAAATAAAAGAAGCCTCCCGTGAGTTACTACAAGCTATAAAGTAGATTTAAAAAAACGTTGTATAGAATAAAAGCTCACTGCGGGCCGTTGTAGAAATGCGTGTGTGCACCACGACAAAGGAGCCTAATTCACTTTACATTGGGCTTGTTTGCGTGGTGCCGACACGTAAATGTAACAAAGTGCGTGACACCACGCATCGTGGTGTGATGGAGTCGTGGTGGAGTCACGCATTCTGGTGAGATCAGGTTGGTTTTATTGTATGTATCTTTGTAAAGTCGTTCACCAAGACACGACATGGCCATGGACATCCCCTCCTGCTCGGAGCCGTGACACCATGAGATGAAAATGAAAGCAGCCAACTCAATAACATGTGTATTCATCCCAGCATCATCATTAGACTTATTTTATACTTTACTGATTTTGCAAATATACAGTATGTCCTTGAATTATAATATTATATATTATAAATATGCATTTTTATATACAAAAGAAAAACAATTCACAGACAATAATTTTTTCAATGTTCAAAACGAATCAGTGCGTGGCAGCCAATGAAACAGCTCCTGCAGACGAGCAGAGCAGCTGCAGAGGAGCAAGGTGCAGACAGCCGGCTGGATGACATCATCTCTCTGTCCTGGATCATAACTCGAGCCCGATTAATCATGTTCTCGTTTGAACTGGCTGAAGCTGTTGGGATGCGTTTCACCGCGCCATGGCAACGGAACGCCTGTCTTATCTTACCTCCAGGAGTACAGGAGAACAGAGCGATGGGAAGCAGTGTGAGACCCTGATGGCGCTGGAACCCAACAGCACAACAGGAAGCTAGAAATAGCCAATAGTGTGCGCGTGTGTGTGTGTGTGTGTGTGTTTGTGTTTGTTTGTGTGTGTGTGCGTGTGTGCATGTGTGTGTGTGTGTTTGTGTGTGTGTGTGTTTGTTTGTGTGTGTGCGTGCGTGCATGTGTGTGTGTGTGTGTTTGTGTGTGTGTGTGTGTCTCATATATTGCGATTGTCCCTACTGGGGTGGCCAGCTGTTTCTGTGCCCATAAAAAGGAGGCAGGAATGTCTGGTGGGATGAAGGAGGCTGCAGAGCCACACACATGCACACACACCTCAACTCACAACACATACACACAGAAAAACTACAGTCACACAGTCGTATGTACCTGGATGTACATCTGTCACAGAACCAAACACACACACACACACACACACACACACACACACACACACACACACACACTCAGGAGCAGCAGCAGGGGGGTGGAGGCGTTATCGGACCATATATGTGCTTGGAGCCACACAGTCTCTAAGGCTGCTATCAGCTCCCCCATTATCTCTGTCTGACAGAGTGGAGGAGGAGGAGGAGGAGGAGGAGGAGGAGGAGGAGGAGGGAGGAGGAGGAGGAGGACGCTGAAGCCTGTCCCCCCACCCCCCATCAACCTGCTCCCCTCATAGCTTCCGTACGCACACACACCACCAACTCGTTAAGAGGGCGGAAATGAAACGTCTGTCCCCTGAGCCGGCCGGGAAGCAGAGCTGTGCTGCTCAAGTTTGGCCCGACAGCAGGATTCTGATTATAAATCTACAGACAGGGTGAGGGGAAGGAAGAGGAGTGGAAGAGTGAGGGGAAGGGGAAGGGGAAGGGGTTGGACATAAGGGGGAGGCAGGAAGAGGAGTGGAAGAGTGAGGGGAAGGGGAAGGACAGAAGGAGGTGGCAGGAAGAGGAGAGGAAGAGTGAGGGGAAGAGGTTGGACAGAAGGAGGTGGCAGGAAGAGGAGAGGAAGAGTGAGGGGAAGAGGTTGGACAGGAGGAGGTGGCAGGAAGAGGAGTGGAAGAGTGAGGGGAAGGGGTTGGACAGAAGGAGGTGGCAGGAAGAGGAGTGGAAGAGTGAGGGGAAGGGGTTGGACAGAAGGAGGTGGCAGGAAGAGGAGTGGGAGAGTGAGAGAGAAAGACAGAGAGGGAAAGGTAGGAGGAGGGAGAAGAGGGAGCCGCCTGCTGCAGCTCTCATTAACTTAATGTCTCTGTGGAGGCTGACGAGTGAGCTGGGGGGGAGAAAAGAGAGAGGAGGAGAGGAGAGAGAGGAGGAGAGGAGGATAGGAGAGAGGAGAGGAGAGAGAGGAGGAGAGGAGGAGGATAGGAGAGAGGAGAGGAGAGAGAGGAGGAGAGGAGAGAGGAGAGGAGAGGAGAGAGAGGAGGAGAGGAGGATAGGAGAGAGGAGAGGAGAGAGAGGAGGAGAGGAGGATAGGAGAGAGGAGAGAGAGGAGGAGAGGAGCGTAGAGAGAGGAGGAGAGAAGAGGAGAAGAGGAGAGGAGGAGAGGAAGTGAGGAGAGGAGAGAGGAGAGGGGGAGGAGAGGAGGAGAGGAGAGAGGAGAGGATGAGAGGATGAGAGGAGAGGAGGAGAGAGGAGGAGAGGAGAGAGGAGAGAGGAGAGGAGAGAGGAGAGGAGAGGAGAGAGGAGAGGAGGAGAGGAGAGGAGAGGAGAGGAGAGAGGAGAGGAGAGGAGAGACACCAGCCCTATTTTATGAACCACAATAGTATTTTCTGATGTGGCTAAGGAGTACATGTAATTAAAGTCCGTCCAAAATATATGTTGTACTTATAGTGAAAACTAACCTTGGATGATGGGTTAGTAGACTAACAGCTGTAGGAATCCAAAGTACAACATATACTAAGTACCCTGGATCAAGGTTGATGCAAAACAAGTGACATTTGACCTTTTAAGAGAGGTTTAGCAACAAAACCTCATCTGGGGCCATTTGGGTGCATTTCCTTATCTCTGGCCCCCCTTGCTGGATTTTGACATGTGACATCTCTTTCTGACCGTCAGAGCCAATGGAATCGAGGGGAACTCCCACATAGTCCTTATTTGGTCATGTGTGTGTGGGTCTGCCACATAGCCAAGACCGGAAGCAGCAGCCACTCTGGTGGCTACCATTAGCAGCTAACATTTGCTCTCTGATTTTTGCATAAAAGTGGAATTATGGATTATAAATTAAATAATTGGTTTTAGACAGAGACGTTAAAAACCTATGGATTAACCGATTCAGCCGCATTTTTTCTCGTTTTAATGCCATTGAACACGTCTTTTGATCAGATTGACAGCTACGGTGAGACGATCTCCCTAGAAGCTCCGTGAAGGTACGTATTGTGATGTTTGTGTTTGCTTCCCCTATCCGAGTCCGGATCACTCAGTGCTGATACTATATACCTAAATAATCTGTGGAACCTCAGCTTTAATCGGATATCTTGTAAGTGCAGCTACGATAAGAAATAAGGGTACTTTTATCTTGAGTTCTGTGCCAATGTCCGTTAGCATTTTTCGCTCAGGGGTCATTTAGATGCTTCTTATGAGACTTGTGTTTTGTTTTGGTAAAAATGGTTTGTATCGTCAGTTAGCTGAGATTATTTCCGTTAATCTGGTATAACACATTAATAGGTTCTTAAATGTTAAGATCCTCTGAGACACAGTGTCGTGAAAAAAAAACAGGGTCCCTGTCGGGTTAACAGTGTACTGCTGCAATAGCTTGGTTTCAGTCACGTGACTTCTACGACGCGCGAAATTCAAGTGGAGGTCAGGAAGTGAAAACGCAATCATTCATCAAGCAGGAATCATGGAGGACACCGACTATGTCAAACAATTAAATGAACCTGTACGCCGCAGGCAGATATCGTGAAAAAATCACAGTACACATCGGATACGATCCGTATCAGCTGAAAAAGAGCGACTTTTCTCGTGATTTATCAGATTTGCCCGCTGTCGAGGCGATGGATATCACCAGCTACCTCGTCCTTCATACCTCCTACTACACGGCTAGCCAAATGAAGCGTATAAAAGCCTGGAAGCTTTTAACTACTTTGTGTGTGGATGGGTGAATGACCTCGGCACCAAAAAGGCATTAAACAATTGTCGCCTTGTTTTTGCCCGGGTGAGTGTTAACTACCTATACCTTCTTACCTCTAAGTAGCATTATTAGGAGACATCTAGCTAGCTAACTTTAGCTACATGGACTCATGTAAGGCAGTGTTACGACTGTCGCCTTGCCTTCAGCATTAACTGGCCTGTGAGTGTTCTGTGTATATATATATATATATATATATATATATATATATATGTGTGTGTTATGATTACATGTAGGTACTATGGTTACTGCGTCGGCGACGTTGTTTCGTTCCTACCAGAGGTCCCGAGGCCTCTTGATGACGCTACTTAAGCTGCCACGTTGTTGACATTTGGGGCGCTGGATCTGTGCTAGGACGCCATGCTACCATACCTCAGAATGTGTGTGTGTTATTGGTGCTTATGTGTGTGTCCTTATGATATTGTTAACAGAGGTTAACTCTGGTGCGCTTTGTCACCAATCCTGTTTGTAATATACATGGATCGGATTTCGAGGCGTAGTCGTGGGGGGGGGGTCTGCAGTTCGGTGGACTAAGGATTGCACCACTGCTTTTTGCAGATGATGTGGTTCTGATGGCTTCATCGGTCTGCGACCTTCAGCACTCACTGGATCGGTTCGCAACCGAGTGTGAAGCGGCTGGGATGAGGATCAGCACCTCCAAATCTGAGGCCATGGTTCTCAGCAGGAAACCGATGGACTGTCCGCTCCAAGTAGGGAATGAGTCCTTACCCCAAGTGAAGGAGTTCAAGTATCTCGGGGTCTTGTTCTCGAGTGAGGGATCAATGGAGCGTGAGATGGGCCGGAGAATCGGAGCAGCGGGAGCGGTATTGCAGTCGCTTTACCGCACCGTTGTGACGAAAAGGGAGCTGAGCCGGAAGGCAAAGCTCTCTGTCTACCGGGCCATGTTCGTTCCTACCCTCACCTATGGTCATGAAGGATGGGTCATGACCGAAAGAACGAGATCGCGGATACAAGCGGCCGAGATGGGTTTCCTCCGCCGGGTGGCTGGTGTCTCCCTTAGAGATAAGGTGAGAAGTTCGGTCATCAGGGAGGAACTCGGAGTTGAGCCGCTCCTCCTTCGCGTCGAAAGAAGCCAGTTGAGGTGGTTCGGGCACCTAGTTAGGATGCCACCTGGGCGCCTCCCTAGGGAGGTGTTCCAGGCACGTCCAGCTGGGAAGAGACCAAGGGGTAGACCTAGGACCAGGTGGAGGGATTATATCTCTTCGCTGGCCTGGGAGCGCCTTGGGATCCCCCAGTCAGAGCTGGTTGATGTTGCCAGGGAAAAGAAAGTTTGGGGCTCTCTGCTGGAACTGCTACCCCCGCGACCCGACCACGGATAAGCGGGAGAAGATGGATGGATGGATGGAGGTTAACTCTGGTGCTTATGGTGTGTGTACTTAGGATATTGATGTGAGTGTATGTGTTTAGCTTAGGATATATTGTGTCTTGGTTGCACTTGTGCGAAACGTCTCACCACTTCTGTCTTAAGTGTCCTGATTCGTGACTGTGATATTCTGTGGCCTTCGTTTTTGTGTACTGTTGTGTATAAACTGCTCAGAGCCTTTGAACAGCCTGCACGTTGTTTATATCACTCTATGTTGAGGTTAATAATAAAAACAACCTCTTTACCAAGACCATCTGGTTATGTGTTGCTTCCCTTTTACCCCGAAACGAGCTGGGGACATAACAGAACTAGACTAGCTAGCTATGGCTTGATGTTGTTAAATGTATATTACTAACTAGCAAGTTGTTAACTGGAGCTTCAATTTTGTAGGTCAACCATTCCCAGAGGTCTGGAGAAACACCATTAAAAACGTGGATTGTAGCTAAAGAAGATGGAGAGGTTGTTACAGCACACTGTAACTGTATGGCTGGGTAAGTCATAAAATAAATATCCCAACCCAAAGCATATTTGACAACACTTAAGCTCAGACAAAATAATGCCTGCTATAATATTCATGTTATACCATTACTAGCTTTTACGATCAATCTAGTTATTCTAGTATGTCTCTGTCTATACAGTTTGTCAGAATCTGCTCACATGTTGGAGCAGTTCTGTTTGCAATCGAAGCAGGTGTGAAGATGAGAGAGACTGCATCCTGCACCACTGAGAAGTGCAAGTGGCTAATGCCATCACATGTCAAAAAGGTATTCAGACCCCAGTGGTCAGTCAGCTGTTCATGCCGTCCTTGCCTGTCTCATTGTTACACTGCACCTACATGTATGTTCACATACATGTTGGTCTGTCTCTCACATGTGCAGATTCCTGCTGCTCCAGTTGCGATGATAGACTTTTCATCCGCAAAATCCAAAAAGCAAAAACTGGATGATGCCATTGCTGGAAGGACAGGTGAGAAGCACACATTTCAGCGTCCCACAGTCCAGGGTTCAAAATTGGAGCGAGGATCAGAGAGGTATATGCAGTTTTTCAAGACTTTGAGCAGAAATTCCCCAAGAAGGGCTGCACTGATGTCCAGGGAACCATATTACAAAGAATGTGTCCCTAAATCTGTGAGCAAGCTACCTAAACCACTACCTCAGTATAGGACACCAGAGATGCTACAGCTATCCCCAACAGAGTTGCAGAATGCATGCCAGGACTTCAGACAGGAAGAACTGACACAGCCACAGGTCCAGGCAGTAGAGGAGGAGACCAGAAACCAGAGCTTATCACCAATATGGTTTAGCCAAAGAGCAGGAAGGATCACAGCCTCAAGACTGAAGCAGGTTCTACAGACTAGTCTTGCACAGCCATCAAAGTCCTTGATCAAGTCCATATGCTACCCAGAGGCACACAAGTTCTCTACAGCTGCAACAAGGTATTTATTAGGGATTAGGGAGCCAATCAGAATGGAGTATTCACCCAGACCATGGTATAATTAAGCAATAGCTCACGACAGGCCGTGGTATTTGTTCATTATATCACAGCTAAGGGGCGTGGTTCGGCCCGACGCGAAGCGTCTGGACCGCTGCGTAAAAAGGAGGGTTTCTGCCCCGTTACTTCTCCGCTGCTTTCTTGTTCCAGTTTGAAAAGCAAACTGCAGGCAGTTTCCTTTTCAACGCAACTGTACAGTTTTTCTCAGACGCGGAGGGATACCGACTTGTTGTGAAAAGTAACTTAACTTAATTCTACCCGTGGTATACGCTGATTATATCACGGCTAAGAACCAATCAGATTGCTTGATTTGACTTGTCTGTTTTATAATGTACAATCTTCTACTTCTGTTCCTTGTTGTATACATTACAGGTATGGATGCAAATACGAGGCAACTGCCCGAAAGCAGTATGAAGGAGTACAAAGTCTGCACCACCATGGTTTCAGCTGTAAAGACAGCGGGCTTTGGCTGAACCCTCAATGGCCATACATGGGAGCATCGCCAGACGGATGTGTCACGTGCACCTGCCATGGAACTGGTATCTGTGAGAGAAAGGTAAGTTATTTGTTCAGTATTGTGCTACAGTAAAGCGGGTAAGTATAGGATTGTGACGTGATCCGGAGTCTGGGGATCCTCTCCCAATACATTTTGAGCTGCAGACACTTATTTACAGTACAATATATTACTTTTCTTTTCATTGAACTTTTAGTGCCCACACAGCAAACAAGAGGAGGCCAATCTTCGCCTGTGTGCTGGAGAACAGGGCTTCTGTCTCGTCAACGATGGGGGAACTGTGAAGCTGGACAGGAGACATGCCTACTTCCATCAAGTACAGGCTCAGCTCCACGTCGTTGACGTTGACTACTGCGACTTTGTTGTCTGGACTAAAAATGACCTCTTTGTAGAGAGAATTGTGCGTGATGTGGACCTGTGGGACAACATCATTCCCAGAGTTGAGAGTTTCTTCAGACTATGTGTTCTCCCTGAAGTGTTGGGACAGAAACTTACAAGGGGAAAGGTAAAAGTCACACAAGAACATGATGGTGCATAACTATCAGGTGACTAAAAGCCTCCTCTCCCTGTCTGCTGTTCCATTTTTCAGTTTCAGTTGCAAGATGATCAGGAGGGAGAGAAGGCATGATTACCAGCACTTGTGGTCTGTCCTGGTCCCGGAAGTTGTGGTTCCCTTGTTGCATTATTATTTGCACACTGGCAGCTCTTTAACCTGCATTACAGCACCTTCATATTCACTGACCACACTCACTAGAGGAAGTAGGGCTGCCTGATATATTGCTATTGTAAAAAAGATGTTTACTGAAAACATTAAATGATACTAAGAAGACTGAATAATACATGGTTTCTTATTTACATTTACAATAACCCTCAATGGCCATACATGGGAGCATCACCAGACCAATTGTCATCTCTAGAATATTGTTGAATGAATTAAGCCTGAATGTAGATGAAAGTTGTATATTGAGTAGGGCTACACAATTTACAACACACAAAAAGATGTTTACTGAAAAGACTTGAACACAAATTGTTTGAACACAGAAAGATGTTTACTGAATAACACATGGTTTCTTATTTACAAGACTACAGCTCCATGACTTTACTCCAATGGGACGACAGACACTGACAGATTAGACAAGGCACAGCAAATAAACCCAATCTTGTCAATGAATGCTCGTGCCTCACCTGGTTTTGTCAGCATGTGCTCTGGGCACAGCCCTGCTTTGCAGAATCTGATATTTTCTTCTGACTAATCTTATGACTCTTTCGACATGAATACGCACATTAGCTATTTTTCTTGTCTCTTCCACCTCGTATGCTGACAGCTGACTTTTCCCCCTGGTGAATGCAGGCATCTTTAGTGAAGCACAGTAAAATCCCACACTATCGCCAATATGGAACCCACGGTCTGCTAGGACAACATCTCCAGGTAACAGGTTTTTTAGGAGCCCACTCTGTATTGTGATCTGTTTATCACTAACTCTTCCTCCCCAGGCACAAGATATGTAAGTGACATAGCCTTGTGGAGCAACACCAATCAGAAATTTAACAGTATGGTGATGCTTGTAGTTGGACCATGTTTGTGCTCTAGCTAGTAAATTAGAGGGCCTCTCAATAAAAACTTCAAAACAGTCAACAATCACAGCAACTCTATCCAAATGTCTGTCTGAATCCCATTGGCATTGTCGCTTGAAGTACATGTCGCTCTGGCCATTCAATTATAAATGCTGTACTCTCATGAAGTATGTCAATTAACTTATGCCAAATTCTAGAAGCAGTGGAGAGAGAGATGTTGAACCTGAAAGCCAAATCTTTCAGAGGGAGATTTAGTCTCAGCCTCAGCAAAACTAAAATGAACTGTTCAAATTTGGAGAGCACAGACATAGGGCCACAGGTGATGTAGGGTTCGCACAGTTGAAAAACCTGAAGTAAAACTGAGAAGTTGGGGAGCCCGGTGTAAAACTTTGTCTTCTCTTCGTTCTTCTCAAAGGACTCCTGGTTGAACTTTGTGTCCAGTGCCTTTGTCCGAAGATCTCCCAGCTCTGTTGTGTTCTGTCTCAGAACATCCTCCATCCTCTCGATATCCTCCATCGTTAAATCAGTCTGGCATCCTGCATCTGCATACAAGAGTGCATATATTTGCACTTCACAGGAAAAGGTATCGAAAACACATGGAATGCAACAATCTCTGCAATCCAAAACAGCAGACATAGAGTCACACACAGTCAGCATCTACTGATAAAGCATTGCAGATAATAGCTTAGCAGTAGCAAGCATAATTAGTTATTTAAAAGAGTCAAATATGAATGTGAATTGTTGTGAAGTTATCTTGTTGACAACCTTTTTACAGACATGCAAGTTCTCTGTTCCAATTATTGCAGATTCTCAAGTTAGTACTCTATTTTCTAAACCTAATTCAAAGTTTGCATTGATTTTCTGACAATCACATTTGTAATATTTAATAATAATGCTGGTGGTTAATTTACCTTGTTGGTCATTTAATATCCCACTGGTGTCCTCTGGTTGTGGGCTGTCAGATGGGGGCTGCGTCGGTTCTGGGCTCTCGGTTGTCTGCAGGAGATCCAACAAAGCCTCTTCACATTCTGATCGTCTTTGTTGGTCTTCCTTGAGCTCCATCCTCTGCTCTCGTCGAAGAGATGCCTCTGATCTGGGCTTACTTGCTGTGTGGTAACCGAGGCTAACAGTGGGAGCCCAGTCTACCGACTCAACGTCACCCAAAGCGCTAGGGCACCCTAAAAAGTCCCAACAAAGTCCATATTAGACTACAGGTAACTTAAACATGATCAGTATTACTAAGTAAATAAGCATTTAACCACAACCCAATAATACATAAACAAAGCCACAAAAACCAAGTTAGCTAATACCTCTGATGAAGTGGTCGCTGCAGACACATGCATTAGACGACTCTGCTCCTCCCGACCGCAGATGTAGGTTTGAAAGCCATTTTTTCCGGCGTTCTTCGGTTAGCTTCTTAAATTGCTCAGCTTTATGGACGACAACCTAAGGCACTCGGTAAAACCTCTTGTTTTTCTCTCGACCGGATCGATTGGAACAACCGTAAACGACACAACACACCGGCATTTTCACAATGGTGACAGCAGCTAGATCCTCTGTCGAATATTACTTCCTGACCTCCAATGGAATTTTACGCCAAAGGAACGCAGCGGTGTGACGTCAAGTGAAACCAAGCTATACTGTCAAATATAATGTCATTATATTATTTATTATATATATTTGTTTATATATATATTTGTTTGTGTACGATGGATGGAATCAGATTTGCATATACAGACAAGATGGCTTTCTGCATGTCATTTCTGTACTCAAATGTATTTCCATGACACTATTAATCAGAGGTGTCAAGTAAGTGTGGTGTGTAAAGCAACCATTCAGTAAAGTGAACTGGAATGGAAAGATCATTCCTCATTTTCTAACTCTCTGCTCTGGTCTGAAAACACTAACAGCTGCTGATTTGCAGCATGACAGGGCACAGGCCACTGAAAGAGAGCGAGACAGACACGCTGCAGAACAAGACAGATGACAGAGCTCAAACCATACATACATCAGACAGCACTGCTAAAAGCAAAAGGGAGGCTGCAGAGATGAATGGAGAGGAAGGGAGCTGACACGAACAATATCTAGTGTAGCGGGCCGATGGGGGAGAACAGTGACAATGCTGGACCCAATACAAAACATAAAAGCTATAATTCATGAGCAGTGAAATCATTTGTTATCTCTTTTAAAAGCACCTTGATCACAGCTGTGTGGGTCTAGAGGGGGACACATCTTAAGATAATTGCTTATCCACCATTACAGTTCCCTGCATCCAGGTTTCTCTGGCAAGGTTTTCTGTAAGTTAATGCGACACAAGCAAACAAATACGGCACACTCTCTGTCACACACACACACACACACACACACACACACACACACACACACACACACACACACCATCTGACAAGGCCAAAGTGATGTTGGTTTCAGGGGACCGTAAGTGGGTCCCACCACAGATGGGCCGGGGCCCTGCACCCTCTCCCTAATGCTCCATTCTGCAGCTGTGTGAGATTAGCTAGGTACCATCAATGCTAATTTGTGCTGATACAACCAAAACTTTTATTGAGATGAGGGAAAAAAGGAGATAAAAACACACACACACACCCTTGTACATGGAAGATGTCTCCTTGAGTCTGCTGCAGAGGCTGCGCTGAGTGTAAATGCACACAGCCAAAGCTATTTAAAGACATTATTATTAATGTTTTTCTAAAGCTTTTAATTCCAAAACTTATGAAGGATTCAGAGATTTTGACTTTGAAGCGACGGAGCTTCACAACCTGCATCCATGTTAGCTAATATAACATTTTGAAAAGGTTAGGGAAAGATCCTTGTTTCGATAAGAACATTTATAACTGTCAATATGTCTCAGTCCATTTTCCAAATATCATTCATTATTCCTGGGTTCTCAGACAGTCAATCTCAATCTCGATCTTTATTTATTTATATAGCACATTTAAAACAACCTCAGTTGACCAAAGTGATGTACAGGCAATAAATACAATATAACATAACACAATGGGAGTACATCAATAAAGCAATAATTTAAAACCTGATAAAAAGCACAATAACATAGAAACACCTACAAATGTAAAAATGTAATGTTCAACTAGTATTAAAAGCCAGTGCAAAGAGGTGGGTTATTAGCTGAGATTCAAAAAGTTCAATAGACTCAGCAGTCCGGATATGTGCTGAGAGGCTGTTCCACAGTCTGGGAGCTGCAACACTGAAAGCCCTGTCCCCTCGGGTTTTTTTCCTGCACCGAGGAACCACCAACATATTTTGCTGAGCTGAGCGCAGTGCTCAAGCTGGAGCATGGCGATGCAAGAACTCAGACAGGTAATGTGGTGCCAGTCCATGGAATGATTTAAAAACAACAAATAAGTACTTGAACTGGATCCTGTAACTGACAGGAAGCCAATGAAGATCTGCCAGAACAGGTGTGATGTGGTCATATCTTCTCTTGCCTGTAAGAAGGCGACAGACCAAACACTTATCAACACCAATATACAGGGAGTTAAAATAGTCTAAGCGAAACGTTATAAATAGGTGGATTAGCTGTGCAAATTCCATACCAAGAAGATAAGACCAGATGGTGATCAGTTGACAACTCCGCCCCTCTCTTTACCCGAGTGTCCAAAACATACGGCCTCAGGTCCGATGATACGATAACGAAATCTATCATGGACCTTCTGCCTAGGGTGCTCTGGTACCACGTACACTTATGAGCATCCTTATGTTCGAACATGGTGTTTGTTATGGCCAATCCATGACTAGCACAGAAGTCCAGTAACAAACCACCACTCCGGTTCAGATCAGGGGGGCCGTTCCTCCCAATCACGCCCCTCCAAGTGTCTCCATCATTGCCCACATGTGCGTTAAAGTCTCCCAGCAAGACTAAGGAGCCCCCTTCAGGAGCCCCATACAGGACTCTTTCCAGGGTCTCCAAGAAGACCGAATACTCTGAACTGCTGTTGGGTGCATAAGCACACACAACAGTCAGAGTTTTCCCCCCCCATAACCCGCAGGCGTAGGGAGGCGACCCTCTCGTCCACTGGGGTAAACTCCAACAACGAAGCACCTAACCGGGGACTTGTGAGTATCCCCACACCCGCCCGGCGCCTCACACCCTGAGCAACTCCGGAGAAGAATAGAGTCCAACCCCTATCCAGAAGTAAGGTTCCAGAGCCGACGCTGTGCGTAGAGGTGAGCCCAACCAGATCCAACTGGTACCACTCCACCTCCCGCACAAGCTCCGGCTCCTTCCCCCCCAGAGAGGTGACGTTCCACGTCCCCAAAGCCAGCTTCTGCCGCCCGGGTCTGGTCCGTCGAGACCCTCCGCTTTCACTGCCACCCTTCTGGCAGCGCACCCGACCCCATCGATGTTTCCCGTAGGTGGTGGGCCCGCGGGACGGAGAAGCGGAGGTGTTGCCCACGTTGCCTTTTCGGGCTGGGCCCGGCCGGGCTCCGTGGCAAGCCCGGCCACCAGACGCTCGCCGACGAGTCCTCCTTCTGGGCCTGGCTCCAGAAGGGGACCCCGGGCTTCCTCCGGGCCGGGTATCCTCACTTCCTGTGTCGTCTTTCATGAGGTCTTTTGAACCAATCTTAGTCTGGCCCCTTGCCTGAGACCAATTTGCCATGGGAGACCCTACCAGGAACACAAGGTTCCAGACAACACAGCCCCCAGGTTCATCAGGGCACACAAACCTCTCTACCACGGTAAGGTGCTGGTTCTTCAGAGAGGTTTTGAGATACTTGTACTTTATTTAAGTCTTTCAATGTTTCTTTTGCTACTTTGTACTTCTAATCCACTACAGTTCAGAGGTACATGGTGTACTTTTACTCCACTACATGTATTTAACACCTTTAGTTACTTTACAGATGTGGACGAATGATGTGAAATATAATCAAGTGTTACATCAGACTTTAGTTCCACCTGGAGTAAATCCACCAGCTACCCTGCAGTCTACAAAGTACTTCAGACTAGTTGCACCTTCACCAGCTTTGAGAACACTTTCATGATCAATCATTATAAAACACATCATATATATTATTCTGAAATGGACCAATCTGCACAAGGACTACTTTTACTGTCGCTACTTTTTACTTTTACTGTAACAGAGTATTCCTACACTCTGCTGCTTCTAGTACAAGACCTGACTACTTATACTTTTACTGTCACTACTTTAACTATATTTTGATGATAATACTTTTGTACTTTCATTTGAGGATCATTTTGATTGCAGGATTGTTCCTACATTCTGGTACTTCTACTTTAACTCAAGTACAAGACCTGGGTACTTCTACTTTTACTCAAGTACAAGATATATACTTATACCACCTCCGTGTATAGCCTATGAACAAAACTAATAGAAAACGAAGGCTAAAGCTAACGTTAGCAGATAGTGATGCTAGTTTGCTAGTTAAGTTTGCTCAACGGTAATATTGCGACAGAAACGTTTCAGTGCACATCACGCTCTCCCGCTCCGACAGGGAGCTCTGCTCTGAACCCCTGAACGGCCCGTTCACAGACTTCTGGCGTCTTTGTCAACAAGCCGAGGCGCAGCGGCAGTTGCACTCCCACTTGCAGCCATGCTTCTCGTTTTCTCACATGCTCTGGCAGCTTGAGATGGGCAAGTCATGATTCATCCGGATCATTAACCCGGATCCTAGTAATGAGCCGGTCGTGACGAGTCTCCCTCTCGATTAACCCGAGTCCTTTGAGTCCTACACCTGATGTGACGTAACAATTAAAACTATAAATTGCGGCACTCTTTACTCTCTTTATAACGTGTACAATCACATTGCAACGTTGTTGTATCCAGAGATCCAGCAGACTCGTCGCCATGCACGAATCAACAGCAAATTCAGCCCCTCCTCCGGCTCCCGCGAGAGTCCCGTGAGCCGTGAGTGAGCCGTGAGTCGTTGGACTCGCGGGAGCCGTGAGTGAGCCGTGAGCCGTGAGTGAGCCGTGAGTCCGCAAATCTCTGAGTCTGCTGCGACTCGTCGAGGGAGCCGTGAGACTCGCGGGAGCCGTGCGAGCCGGAGGAGGGGCTGAGTCTGCTGTAGATTCGTGCATGGGGACGAGTCTGCTGGATCTCTGGATCTGCTGCGACTCGTCGAGGGAGCCGTGGGACTCGCGGGAGCCGTGGGACTCGCGGGAGCCGTGGGACTCGGAGGAGGGGCTGAGTCTGCTGTAGATTCGTGCATGGGAACGAGTCTGCTGGATCTCTGGATCTGCTGCGACTCGTCGAGGGAGCCGTGGGACTCGCGGAGCCGTGGGACTCGCGGGAGCCGTGGACTCGGAGGAGGGGCTGAGTCTGCTGTAGATTCGTGCATGGGACGAGTCTGCTGGATCTCTGGATCTGCTGCGACTCGTCGAGGGAGCCGTGGGACTCGCGGGAGCCGTGGGACTCGCGGGAGCCGTGGGACTCGGAGGAGGGGCTGAGTCTGCTGTAGATTCGTGCATGGGGACGAGTCTGCTGGATCTCTGGATCTGCTGCGACTCGTCGAGGGAGCCGTGGGACTCGCGGGAGCCGTGGGACTCGCGGGAGCCGTGGGACTCGGAGGAGGGGCTGAGTCTGCTGTAGATTCGTGCATGGGGACGAGTCTGCTGGATCTCTGGATCTGCTGCGACTCGTCGAGGGAGCCGTGGGACTCGCGGGAGCCGTGGGACTCGGAGGAGGGGCTGAGTCTGCTGTAGATTCGTGCATGGGGACGAGTCTGCTGGATCTCTGGATCTGCTGCCTGCTATATGTGACGGCTCTGAGTCCTCGTAGGCTACTGGTCTCTCTCGATAATTGACCTGGATTCACGGATCCCGCGATTTTTCCAGCTCTAAATTAAGTTTCAGTGTAGACTTCTAACAAAATGGTCATGTTGTGCAACAGTCTCCTGTAATAATATCTGCATTTCCAATAAGGATCTTACTTGGAAACTCGTTTATTTTGAACATGGCACACAAAAAGAAACAAATGATAGAAAATTGCAAAACAGTTAGAATATATAAAATGTAATAATACAATTATTATTATTATTATTATTATTATTATTATATTATTATTATTATTATTATTATTATTATTATTATTAAATGAAAACACAATTGTGCAAAATTAGCTTAAGTACAGGAACATATTAAAATAACTATATACATATAATGCAAAACACTTATTTTTTTAAATGCACACACACACACACACACATGTTTTATTAAAGCAAAAGACACTGTGTAGCGGAGGTTAATGTAACGTTAGTTTAATATGCTGGTTAAATGCAACAACTTTTCGGTTTCACCGGTAGGATTTCTACGGTCTTGGTCATGCTGACTCATATGACTCAAATGACTCGTATGATCCGGATCTCTTCAATGATTGACTCAGAAGACTCCGAGTCCATAAAATGATCCGGATTTGCCATCTCTACTGGCAGCTAGCGCGTGGCCGCGTGCACGAGAGAGGGGAGGGACTTAGAACGTGCTTGAGAGGAGCGGGACTGCAGTGCAGGGAGTGGAAGCAGAGCGCTGAACACACACGGCTCTTATTAAAACGGCGCTTTTTCACTGGAGTACTTTTCCCCGTCATTCTTAAAGTACCGATACGAATGAAACGGAGGAATGGTACCGTTTTTAACGGCAGGGTATCGCGGTACCTTTCAAGTATTGGTACACCGTGCAACACTAGCGGTAACACGAGCAATGTGTCTAAACATTTAGCAAAAGTGCTCCACATCCAGACGGAGGAATGCACCGGGTTCCACTGTCTTTCTAGCAGCTCTGTTGCCCCGTCCAGAGTAACGTCTCCACGTCAGGTGTTATGTATGCTCGCAGCAACACACAGAGTTAACTCCATTATTCAAACATGGGTTAATGATTGGAGGTAACTGAGTTATTTCGTTTGTTAACGTTTCAGCTATTCTGTTTACAGTTCTGTCATCAGATTATTTAATACGATTTGTTAAAACATTGTTGTTTCTTTTGATGTGAAATATTATTTATTTAATTTAAATAAAAAGCAATGTTAGTTTTGTTCACAATTTGTTAAGTTAATTTAATAATATATGTATTTTTGAATCAAGTATTCATCTTTATTGTCTTCATTGTTAGTTTCCACATGCCTAAAACAACCTCAAGCTCAATCTAAAAGTTGATGGCTAAATAAGAGCACACGGATTCGAACTAACGACGATTTGATAATCGATTAATCTATCGATTAATGAAACGATTAATCGACTATTCGGACTATTACTGTATGCCTGCACAATTTCTCAAACGCTCTTATTTAGCCATCAACTTTTAGATTGAGCTTGAGGTTGTTTTAGGCATGTGGAAACTAACAATAAAGATGAATACTTGATTCCAAAATACATATATTATTGAAATAACTTAAATTGTGAACAAAACTAACATTGCTTTAGCGGACAAATACACCTATTAAACTAACTATACAGTGGGGAAAGCCTTGGTAAAAAGGTGCGTTTTGAGGGCTTTTTTGAAAATGTCCAGGGTTGGGGCGCTGCGGATTTCGGGGGGGAGAGAGTTCCAGAGGGTGGGGGATGCCACACTGAAGGCTCTGTCACCAAAAGTCCGCAAATAACTCTGTTACCTCTAATCATTATGTTTGTATAATGTAGTTAGCTCCGTGTGTTGCTGCTAGCATACATAACACCTGACGTGAAAACGTTACTCGTGGACGGGGCTACAGAGCTGCTAGAAAGACAGTGGAAAATAACAGTTATTTGCGGACTTTTGGTGACAGAGCCTTCAGTGTGGCATCCCCCACCCTCTGGAACTCTCTCCCCCCCCGAAATCCGCAGCGCCCCAACCCTGGACATTTAACAATACAATATTGAACAATACAAGTATTACATTAAATACAAAAAGTGAATAACAATAACAAATTATGTATACAATGCTTTCTTTTTCAGTCTATGTGAAGAGCTGACGAGGCTTGTGTTTCACAAAGTCTTTCTGGACCCTACACCCTTTGTGGACGAGCTGAAACGAATCCACGTCCCAGAGGACCCGTCAACTCAATTTGACAGGCCCCCCAAGGAGGAAATGATTGTCAGCCGTTTCTCCCGTTTCCCCCCAAAGGAGGTCCAAATCCTACATATTGTCCAGCCAGATCTGGAAACTCCTGGCGGATCCGGAGGACAACACATAACGGGAATCACCACTCTGATGCCTCGCCCTAAATATCCCCAGCACCAGCTTACAAAGCTGCGATACGCAAGATATTGAAAACGCCCATCAGGAGAGGAATGGATGATGTACAGTGTATAAATATACATTCACACATTTTGTACATTTGTAAAAATAAAGTTTGATGGAAATACTTAGTAGCCTTTCTTTCCTGAATTATTTGCTCCTATAACATATCATTCATATATAGCAAACCATGATTTGATTTTTCATCAAACTGTAGTTTATTACAGTTAATAATAACTTACTCTTCTTCCGTTGTATTTGTCAAAGGTCCGAAACTGTATTTATAAATATTGTGGAGATTCTGCAGGGTGTATGCAGTTAGGCTCTAGTCCTGGGTGGTCAACCATGCAGTTAATGGGTTCTGGAACTTGCAGCATGCGTGTTACAACCTATGAAGGTAAGATGTGTTACAAAACACGTTTAGCAATTAAACCGACGATGGGAAAGGTTTACAAAATAAACATTCAATTACTAAGGAAGTAATAAAAGTGCATATAATAGTCTATTGACTTGAAAAATATGTATGCTGTATATCTTGGTATATGTGCAGTGGCGTTTCTATATGCACAAAAGTGGTGGGGCACAAAAAACTTAGATGTCTATATATAAGCTTCTGCAGAGAGGTTCATGGCTGGTGAGGCACTGGCTCTGACTCTTCAGGTTTACAAATATAAAATGTTTGACCTAAATCAAAATATAATATTATTTTCAAAAGCTTTTTTTGTCTGATGCTTCAATTAATTGAAAACAGACAGTTCAACAGAAGGATACCCAAAACATGTAATTTTATCATTTAAATATTGAATTGTTCTCTCTTAGTAAGATCCCGTTTTCAGTAACATGGCGGTCTTACCTTGACTTGAAGATGAAGTCCATTTGCCTATCCCTCTGGACAAAACTCGCTATTACTTTTTTGTAAAAGTCCTCCTTATCTTCTTGTAGTTTCAAAAGTCTATCATAAATGTAATCTAATCAATAGATTTATGATTAGAAAATTATAAAAGTAGGGTAGACATGTGGATATTATCCGGCTGAACAAAACGTGCATTTATCTAACAGGTTTGTTTCCCACAGATCTTATTTTGAGCTATTTTCTAAAATCCTATGGAGAAATCTCGTTGCTTTTTTGTGGAGGGAAGCCATGCACAGTTTACTTCCTGGTTTTAGGAAGCCTCACTGCAGCTCTCTCGTCTCCTCTTCACACACCACACTTTTCGCGGCACACATACTTACAGCCAATCAGCTCTGAATGATGTGAGATGACGTATGGTGGGGATGGCAGCTCTTTGCCCCTATGGTCATTATTTTTTTGCCACACACATTAAATAGGAAAATACTCTGAGCATCATAGACGCATTTGTTTGTCTTTTTGCAAATTAGAAACGAGTTGGCGACTAAGACTGCGATATAATGTCTTTGTAGCAATAATACATGACATATATTTTTTAAATGTCTCCAGTACCGATACAAAGACCAATAAAGTTAGAGCTTAACGGGGCGTAAAACACACGTGATGACGTCACTAACGAATCGACGACTGAATTAGTTGGCAACTAATTTGGTAATCGATTTTAATCGATTAAGTCGATTAGTTGTTGCACCCCTAGTTTCAACTCTGGCGAGTGTTATTGAGCCTCGAGTCAAATGACAAAGACATGAGGTAAATCACCAGCACATTAGAACAATAATTTGCAATAACAACAATGTTATATTTACATTCTATATTGTTGATCTTATGAAGGAAGTGAAATATTGAACTTACCACCTTTTAGGTAAGGTTTATTTGCATCGCTTGCGGCTCCTACAGGATGTGTGCACTTGGGGAACAGGGGGTCATCATGTACGTGAACGTTTTGTAGGTGGTTGACCAGTGACGTCCATCTTGCCACCTTCTCCGGCCCCGAGGTTGTGCTCGTCGCACTCCAGTAGACATGGTTTTTTATGCTGCGCAGCCACCTCTTCAACTTCGTGTCACAGTCCTTGTTCTGTGTAAGTTTCAGAAGTTTCTTGGACAAACCTGATAAAAAAAAAGCACATGCACAAGTTAATATTCAAGCCATAGTGTGGAAATGACGTGCTGTGATTCCACACTTCACATATTATCAACCATAATATACATACACACAATTGCCTGTCAGTGCGACACCCTTCTGTCTGAAAACATTTCATATTGTCAGGAAACCTCCATACATATTCATATCACTGTAAATTCCCATTCTAAAGAGTACTCACATTATCCTAGGAATAGTGAGTGAAATGTAATTTACAATGAGAAAAGGTGCTGCGATCAAGTGGTCTGGCAGGCCACATTGTACGAGATATAATGAATGTATTCAGACATTATGTCATGTCTGCTGCTGATTAGAAGCTCAGGATAAATTGCATAGTAAAACAAAGGAATATCTTAACAAAGGACAGTGCCTCTGATTTGGTATTCTTCCATTACAACATATAGGGATAAATACCTTTTTCAAAGTGCCACACATCATAGAATTGTTCGATGTTGTGTTCCCTCAGGTACTTCTGGATCTGCGGATTACGGTCAGTCACAATGTACTCAACCGCCAAATCCTTTGACTCCAGATGATCTAGGCATCTTTTGAGTCCCTTCTTTTCCATGTGGTAACTACCACCTACTTCATTGCTCTGTTGGGGAATAACAAATAGGGCATAAATACACAGAAGCATGCATCAATAGCAAGTCTAAAATGATAGCACCCAGAAAGAGAATTACACCTGAACAAGCTGGAAGTCCAGAATGGTGTTGCTTCCCAGGTTCATGAGTGTGTAGCTCCCAGGGTTTCCCACACATAGAATATACGTGGGCGGGCCGCCCAGGTATATTAACGGCCGCCCAAGTATATTTCGCGACCCATTTAGTTTTGTTTTTTTTTAATAATTTTTTTTTATTCGTCCGTGACCACGACGCCATCTGCGATAGATTAACGTGTGGACAATGATCCCTCGCTCCCTTGCACTGATCTCGACTCCTTCTGGCCTGTTAAGTGGCCTGCCTCACACAGGGTGACTGGCTGTCCACATGATGTGGCCTGCCGACATAGCCACTGTCATACAGATCATAAATCAAAGCCCTTGATTGGTCTCTGTGTGTCATTCAAGCTCGGGATAAGCTCAGCTCAGGTGAGGAAAAGGACTCTCTGAGTGTTTAGATAGTTAACTTAGTCTAAGTTGTCAGTGGGTCTCAAACGGTGTGGTCACCAGTTATGTAAACACATATTACGGTGAAAAAAGGTAAGATACACTTTTAAAACTTGTTGAGAGAAAACTAGTCTTTGCTGCTGCCTCAAAGAGGAGCAGGGGGGAGAGGAGGGAGACAGGAGAGGCTGATTCAGGAGCACAGACACACTCACAACTATAAATGAACCAAAAATAAATAAATAACAAGTTTCAGTGTTTTTTTCATATTGGAAATGGTATGTTATTGGTTATGGCCATGCTTTTATGATTATTGAAATGTATACAGTTCTGTTTAATATAGGTGTTTCCATAGATCTAGTCTATATTTTCCCCTCAAAATGCACCAGATTGATGCATTTAACTCCAAAATAAAATCTTACCGGGGGGGGCATGCCCCTGGACCCCCATAGAGGATTTGAGGTCGACCCCCACTAAAAATCACATGGATAGGTTCCTAAATACATTTATTTTTTTAAATAGTAACCCATTTCCATATGTTCATGTGTGGGTAGTAGATTTAAACTATAGGGCTATCACTATGGGCCCTGCCTGTACCTGTTCGCCATTGCGTTAAGGGTCTGCTAACAAGCGACCAACAGAACGGTTAATGTTGTTTCACGTCACCCCGCTACAACCACTACTTCAGATATGTGGGAAACAGATCTGTGGGAAACACTGGCAGTTAATGGACCAGCACCAGAGGTGTTCCCATACACACAGGCGTTGGAGCTGTTCTTCATGAAATCCCAGAAGGAAGAAGTGCTCTGACAAACAGTGCCATCTTTGCGCAAAATTATTATACAGGAATGAAAAGTCAATAAATAAACATGTTGTTAAAACTTTTTTATTTATTTTTTCCGGGCACCCCCCCCCCTATTTCAGATCTGTGGGAAACACTGAGCTCCCGAACTTAGCCGAGTGTCCTGAAGAAAATATAATACAGGAGGTTTCAAGGCTTTTCAACAGAACTTCAATGTAATTATGTTTGGCGACTGACCGTACGTTAAATCAGCCAGAGTATACTGTCTAAGAGTATTTCGTGTGTGTTTGCAGACGAAATTCTCCAGCTATGATTATCTATCGGTAATCAACACAGTTAGCTTGCCAGCTAATATGCTAACCTAATATGCAGTTTAACAGCTAGTCTAGGCTTAGCAAGAACATCTTACAATTGCAATATTATACAGTTAGTCTGCTACGTTCGGTCATTCATTGTAGCTGGCATGAAAACAATGTTTTTCATAACATCTCTAGGTTAGAGCTTCTAGCTTAGCTCATTAATGGTAGCTCGGTAGAATACACGAACGGCAACTGTAATTACTGACCGTACGGTTAAATCACCCAGAGTATACTGTCTAGTATTTCGCAGTGTTGTAGTCAAGTCACCAATTCACGAGTCCAAGTCACCCTCGAGTCACCACTCTTCGAGTCCAAGTCCGAGTCACCAAGGGAGAGTCGTAGTCGAGTCCGAGTCCAAGTCCGAGTCACCCAAGGAGTGTCCAAGTCGAGTCCGAGTCATCATTACCTGTGTTCGAGTCCAAGTCAAGTCCGAGTCACAAGTCTTCATGTATTAATCTTCGTGGATATATGTTTTGAAATGTAGCTGCTCCTCTACATTGCTGTTATCTTGTCTATTGAACTGCTGTGAAGCGAGTTTGGCTACAATTCTTGTAATAGGTGCTATACAAATATAAAGCTTATTTCTAATATTAATATTATTATTATATATAAATAAACTATATTTAAAATGAGTTACTTTTTAGAGAAGTGATTATATTTGTATGCCAATATTTTCCTCTGGTAAAGTTTTCGTTTTGCACTTTTATTTTGATATTAATAAGATCGGGACTCTTATTTTGAAGGAACTTTTACGGGTTAAATCAGTTTACTGATAAAGATTTAGCCCCAGAAAGCACATGGCTACTTAGCATGCAAAATGATGTCATTATGCATGTGAAGTAACCATGTGCTTCCGTGTTATCGGCTGAATCTTTATTTATTGATTAGATCACGTTACTCTGATGATAGTGTTCAAGACAGCCTATGTCTGAACTCGATCCTAAGAGTAATGTGTTACGGAGCCTTCTCTTCTATATTGTTTCCACATAACGAGCATTTTGCTCTTTTCCAATGTGGAAGCAGAATGTGTGAAAGCATACAGCATGATGCGGGGTGTGTCTGTAGACATCTCTAGACTGGAATAGCGGGGCCCAGTACGTGAACTCGCCATACAGGATAGAGTACATCAGACTCCAGAGAAAATGTGCTCGAGTCCGAGTACAAGTCGGAGCGTCAATGTACGAGTCGAGTCCGAGTCATCGTGGGGGGGGGAATTCACGAGTCCGAGTCCGAGTCCAAGTCATTCTGCGCGAGAATTCACGAGTCCAAGTCCGAGTCGCGTCAACCAGTGTGCGAGTCCGAGTCGAGTCACGAGTCCAGAAAATCGGCACTCAAGTCCGACTCGAGTCCGAGTCCAGGACTCGAGTACTCTTCGTGCGTGTTTGCAGACATTCTCCTGCTATGAGATACATGTAAGGCCATGTGCTAACATCGGTGTTGAGGTCTGGAAATGCTTGTTAGCCCTCGTGTTTACCTCGGTAGCATAGCATTAGCATAGCATAGCATTTACACAGTCGTGGTAGATACATTGTTTGTTTTAAACAGAATAAATACACAAACCACAATGAATACTTACAGGTTGTGTACCCGAATCTCCCGCTGGTCCAAACAAAGTAGGAACAGCATCGTCCTCCAATATCAGCTTTCCAAGTCTGAAGCTAAACATTGTTAAGTTTTTAAAGCTTTGGTCCGGGAAATGCCACGCACACACAACAGTACCGGCTGGTAAATCATCTGGAACAGTGTTAAAAAGGAATGTCAACCACTGACTTCGTCCTGGTTCTGCCGTCGGTACTGCAAACATTGTGGATTTCTCCACACAAGACAGGCAACAGACCCTCCGCGACATGACTGGATAGAGCTTTGAAAAGAAGCAGGTTTTATGACACTTAATATGGTCGGCTGGCAGAGGAAGTGACGTCACGCGGTGCAGCTACGTCACACGGGGCAGGAAGTAAACAATGGAAACTGAGAAATCTCCAACGAGGCTTTTGGGGGAGGTCTTTTCTGTGTTAGAGTTGTACTCCCTACAGGGTGTACTTTGAGGGGTTTTGACTTCGCAGACTGTTTACATGCATGGACACCTTCATAACACACAAGGAGACGGGTAATAACCGGAAATGCCAAGCAAATGCTACCCTGACGTAAGGATTTATTTTTTAATAATCACACTCGATTACGCCAATTTTCTTGTTGCCCCAGCTGGTCGACACCTCTTTTAGCAGAAACAAAGGCCACATTAATGTATTAAATCGATGTTAATCCATGCGTGTGGATGTGGAATTAACGGACGTGATGTTGTGCGATTGCATTGCCAGGCAACAGCTTTGTTTCATGTTAATTTACAAACTCTTCAACAACAACCTTAGTTATATTTAAAAACACAAAATACTTTAATGCAAATTCAAATGTAAATGTGAAGGAATGTGTGTATAACAAAATACATCCGTCGTAAACAAAACCGGAAACAGACGTAGGCAAGATCCTCAGCTTGATTATTGGATGGTTTAGCCGCAATGCATGGTGGGATTTGGTATTTATGTGATGTGAAATCTGAAAACGTTTTTTAAAAATAAAATAATACTTTATTCCGAGTGTGCTTGCTTTTCTCTTTGAAAGTCATCATCTAACGGCATTGTAATACACGGTTCGGCTGCATTAAATATTACATATCTGCCGTAATTCTCTATTTATAGAGTTCTGATGAGAAGACTTCTGGACAAACGGGAGAACTGCCGCCAAAACTGAAAACGTGACGTGGATCATAAATATATAAGCAATTAAATAGCATCTTACATTTATTTTCACACATAATGCGTCTCCTTGCAGTATCAACAATAATTCGGCTGACTTTTATATTTGATCCAATTGGTAGATAGGCTGTATTTACACCATAACGGTGCACAGCTGATAGAAAGGGACACCTGGTGGTTAAAGGACATTATTGAATTTATTATTAGATATTAAAGGTGGGGTAGGTACATTTGAGAAACCAGCGCTAGAATTTGAAAATACACAACCGGAGAAAATCTGCCACTTCCTTACAGAGCCCCTCCTCCAACACACACGAACGCGCACATGACAAATGAGGGCATGAGATAAGTTTGTGCATAGATGGAAGGCTGACAGGCAGGTAGGCCATCCAGTTACTTTAGCCGGGCCGGCTAAAATGATTGGTCGTGCTTTTTACAGTGCTACGGCTTCCACAGATGACTTTTTTTTAGGGATGCACGATAATTATCGGCCCGATAATTATCGGTCCGATAATTATCGGTCCGATATTAGGAATTATGACGTCATCCCGATAAACCGATACCAGTATTAATAGCCCCGATAATATACAATATATTTTTTGGGTAAAAAAAAAGAAAAAAATACTGCGGTGTGGGTGGATTGGGATGAGGGGCGCTTGTTTTTCACTCGGCTCCTCCCGTTTTGCCAGTACTGTGTTGTTAGTGGTTTAGGAAGAGGGGAGTACTTCACAAATCCAGCGCTCCCTAATACTTCGGACCTGATCAGTCACCTGAAACATCGCCATCGCTACGATGGTGTGTTAAAAGCGTACGAAGACAATAATACAATAATGTGTGTGTGTGTGTGTGTGTGTGTGTGTGTGTGTGTGTGTGTGTGTGTGTGTGCATGTTGGAGCTATGTGCAACTCAAGGCATATGCTCGAACCGGAGCTGCCTGGACGCTGCAATCATGTTGCTGAGTGTGCTGACTTCTCCTACAATGTCCCGCTGTCTGCTTCCTGCATCAAGTCAAGTGCTCGGCGCAGTTGTGTGGATAGAGCGCTCCTCTGTTTTCATTTAAACAGCTCCTTATATCCGTTAGCGCAGCTAGCTAGCACCAGATGCTAACAACAACAATGCATGTAAGGTCTCTCTCTTGCTCGCTCGGACCACACGTACACACACCCTCCCGATCCTCCCGATGGCCAGTCGGTGCCTGCCGGTGAGCGTGGAAGTGTGGTCTGCCACAAGCGGGCGGCAGGAGCGGGGCTGTCAGCATCAGCTTGTAGATGGTATTTTAAACTCGATGCGCTCTGAAACTACGGGGCGGCCGAGGGAAAAAAATACACATGCGTTAATCGCGTTAAAATAATTAGTGACGTAATTTTTATTTTATTATCGGTTATCGGTATCGGTATCGGTCTTGAGAAGCAGGAAGTTATCGGTATCGGTATCGGTTTCAAAAACCCAATATCGTGCATCCCTACTTTTTTTATGGATTTTTTGTCAAAGCACTTAAGATATTCATTGCTATCGGGATGTTAAGAGCATTCCATGGAATATAACAACAAGTGTATCTCGAGTCGGTTTCTCAAACTTACCTACCCCACCTTTAATAGGAGGATGTGCAAAACAGACAAACTAATAAGGCATTATTTAAACATTAAAGAGTACTTTAGGTTAAGGTCTTCTTTTGAATAAGAAAAAAGCTTTGGGGGTATAGAAGAAGAATATGGAGGGATAAAACCCTCTTTAATGGTCACACATGCAGAGCACACAGCACACACAGTGACATTTGTATCTACAGATAAATATTAAGCCTGACAAAATACTTAACGTCTAATATATTGCTTTCCTGCAATGTTAACTATGTTTAAGCACTTATTTTAACCAATATTATATATATGTATTCTACTCTTATAAGATGTATGTAGATAGTATAAGAAATGTGCAGAATGACAGTTTAATGGTGGAGGTATACACACATATTGATAGATGTCTTGTAATGCACTGTTGAGGAACCTGCGACCCAAGTTTTTCATTCATTGCATAACTACACCGTTGTTGCGTATAATATGATATGTCAATAAACCTTAGAAAATCTTGAAATCTTGAAAGGGATGTGCAAACTAGTCATTATATACAGTCTTTAATTAACTATTAGTACACAGCAAATACCAAAGTGTTAAATTCCCAGAGTACTGATGACCAGAGTAGAAATTGTGACACGGGAGTAGAATGGAAATAAAGTACACTTCTCAGAGTGCACCAGAACCTCTCTTTGGTGTTGATTCTTTGTGTGGTGTTGGTGTTGACTTGTGTAGTGTTTATTCTGGGATGATGGACTCCCTCAGAGTATATCTTTGCATTGAGTCTGTCTGGTCCTATACATCCATGGTCTGGTCCGTATCCATTTTAGGTTTCGATTCGTCATCAGATAGGCCGCGCCTTCTCATTGGTTTAACGCAGCCTCGTGACCCTCGGCTTTTTGAAAATATTCTCCAGGAAAAGCGCGACCGTGACCATTACAGATTGATGCCAGTTATAGTTATACTTAAACTTTATTTAACCAGATAAAAGTATTGAGATAGAATCTCATTTGCAATGCTGACCTGGCCAAGAAGGCAGTAACGTTACACATAAAATACAGAAAACATAACAAAGAAAACAAAAGACAAAAAATCAGTCACTACATTTTGCACATTAGGACAGTAAGAAAGGTGCACTACTTATTACTGCAAGAGCAGCTGGTGGTAAGGACTTCAGACAACTTCAATCTAAAACATGCTATTGAGACAAGTGCCCTCAGTTTGAGGCATGATTGAAGGTCATTCCAAGACCATGGACCATAATAAAAAAGACTCATTTTCCCAGCCTCAGTCCGCACAGCAGGTACCTGGAACCGTATCCAGGCACTGGATCTGAGGTTGTAAGAGTCACAAACTGGAGCAAATCTGGCACATATGTACAGTGTAAGCTTTCCTAAAATGGCTTTATACATTAATAAAAACCAATGCTGCATCCTACGCATAGTAAGTGAGGACCATCCAGTTAGGCTACAGTTTGCAATGATGAGTCCTATAGGGTGCATTTGATATCACAGTGCAGCATGGTAGAGTGGGTCAAGTTTGGCCAAAACAGTGGGACAGGCAAATCTATAAATGGTAACACCGTAGTCAAGCTGGGACAGGAATAAGCCAGACCAACCTATTACGGGATGACGTTGAAAAACAACATTTAAGTCTGTAAAGGAAGCCAAGAGTGAATTTCAATTTCTTAGTTAGAACTTCAATATGGTGTTTGAAGTTGAGATTACTGTCCAACCAAAAGCCAAGATATGTGTAGGTATCAACAAACTCAACAGAGACACCATCAAGGGTGTCAATGGAGAGGCAAGATGACGCTGACTTGGGAGCAAAAAGCATTGCTTTGGTTTTCTTACTGTTCAAAAGCAGTTTGGAATCAAGAAGTGCATGATGCAGCGTGATCAAATCTGATTTTAAATTGAAAACGGCCATATCCAGAGAAGGAGCATATGAATATACAATACATCAGCATACATATGATAGGTTGAAAATTGCATCTGATTACGAATATTGTTTACATATAATAAAAAGAGCAAAGGCCCCAAAATAGAGCCCTGTGGAACTCCCTTCCTCAAGGTGACAGGGTCAGAGACAGTACTACCCAACCTGACGCATTGAGTACGGTCGGTTAGATAAATCATGTGGTGATCTCCAGTGTCAAATGCTTTGGCTAGGTCAATAAACAATGCAACACATACAGATTTGTTTTCCAAAGCAGCCTTAATATCGTCTCAGACTTTCAGACCGGCAGACACAGTACTGTGCTTTGATCTGAATCCAGATTTCATAGGGTTAAGGATGTTGTGTGAATTTAAAAAAAGTTTTAGCTGAGTAGAAACTAGGGACTCAAGAATCTTTGATAACGCAGAAATATTTGAGATAGGACGATAGTTATTTAATTCTGTGGGATCACCAGCTTTCAAGAGGGGCGATACCAGAGCTTGCTTCCACACAGCTGGCAGTGTGTGAGTGGACAGGGAGAGATTGCAAATATCAGTTACTGGTTGTGCTATAATCTGAGCTGCAATTTTTAAAAAGAAAGGGTCGAGGCCGTCAGGCCCGGCAGACTTTTTACGATCAATTGATTGCAAACCCTGTAAGACTTCAGAAACTGATAAATACGCTAAATCAAAAACAGGGGAGTTCATCTCTTGACTCGGGCTGTGAGTACGACCATTTAGAGAGTCATGACTTTGCTCATCAAAAATGTGACCAGCCTTTTTGAAGTGAGCATTGAAAGCATTAGCCATACCATCTGAATCTGAAATAAAAGAATCACTGACCTTGAGTTTTTATGGGAAACTAGAAACCTTCTTGTTCTGAAGTGATTTAATTGTTTTCCAGAACTTGGAATGGTCATTAAAACAATCAGTGGTTAAGCTCAGATAGTAATCAGCTTTAGCTTTTTTAATAAGGGCTGAACATTTATTTCTGAGGACACGAAAAAGAAGCCAGTCATCACTAGTGTTAGACTTTCTAGCTAAATTAGATCAGATAATTCTCTAGTAAACCATGGAGTGTTCCTATTATTAACTCTGAATTTTCTAAGGGGGGCATGTCTATTAATAATCGATAAAAAGTGATCAATAACAAATTGGACGGCAACATCGACAGATGGAATTAACGCTATGAAGTGCCATTTAACCGCCGCCAGATCGTGTAGGAAAGCCTGCTCAGAGAAGCAGCGCCTGAGCACAATAAGCACATCCATGGATCGAACACGGCAACATTTCTCTGCAGGAGTGCAACGCTAGGTAAGTAGACACCAAATGAATAATTCTGAATATTCATATTTGTCTTCTAGTTTTAATTTGTATAACTAAACAACTAAAAACGATAACGTTAGCAAGTAGAATATTTGTGACGTTATTGCAGCGGTAACGTTAGCCGTAGTCAATCAGATTAATGTTATTCTGACAACGAAAGATCTATTTATTTGCTATTTTAGCTGCCGCTCCGGTGTTAATTGTTAGGGCCCGTCAACACTACAGGCATCAAAACATCTTGAAGCTGGGCGTGTCTGAAGCTTGGCGATTTTTTGCGAGCAACGCGACCAACAACCAATCACATGAATCTCCCGCCCCCGACATACAAAGCAATAACAATGTTAAAACGATGTAAACTGGATATAAACTCCCCAAACAGGCGAAAACCTACCAGTTTCACCCACTGTCTCTGCCACCTCCCTCCATGCCTGGTTCCTCCGGTTTGTATCCCGTTAATAGTTCAGGTCGTAAAGAACCGGGTGATTTGCTACCGTAATTTCTGGTTTGGAATATGAGGAAATGAACTGCGGTAGCTGGCTCTCCCAGCTTGCGCGCGGTTTGATTGGCTAGCACTTGTACTGGTGGGATTTGCATAAACGAGATTTGATTGGCTGCCCCTGCGAGATGGAGTTCATGACTTTATGAGCTGTTCATGAGCACTCATTGTCATGTCTAGGAAACTAATAGTGAAAGTTTATTCTTTATGTTAGTTGTCGTCATGTCCCTTTGCCCTGTGTTTTATGTTTATTCCCTTAATTAATCATCCCTCTCATTTCAGGCCTACACGCTCCCCGCCCCCTTCTGTCTCCTGCGTCCTTGATTGTTTTCCCCGCCCTGATTGTTTCCACCTGTGTCCCCTTTACCTGTGTATATATTGTGGTAGCTTCCTCCTGTTCATTGTCAGTTCGTTGTCTTACTATGACCCACGTTCCTCATTACCTCACGGACTTCCCACGGATCTACCTCATTGATCACTTGCTAGTTTTCCTCGAAAGAGTATATTTGTTTTCCTTGTTTTGATTACTGTGCTAAATTCAAGTAAAGTCTTTATTTTTGAAAACACTATCTGAGTCGTGCAATTGAGTTCATGCCTCAGAGTCTCTCCTTGACAGTACGAACTGACCATTAAAATGAACTCAGCCAACTCAGACCAGCTAAAGAACGCCATCCGCTCTCAGGGCCAACGTCTTGGGCAACAAGAGGAGCAGATGGTCGCCATACAGCACAGAGTGCAGCACCTATCCAACAGCCACGGGGAACTACAATCATCGGTGACAACCCAGGTGAATCTGCTGGCAGCTGAGGTCCAGCGTGTGCTCGCTCACCTGCAGGCTACTTCTCCTCCCACGACTCCCCCGGTTCCGACGGCGACCGGTTCCGATCCCAACCGGTCTACTGAGCCGCACAATACTTCCATGCGTCTGGCTCCACCCGAAAAATACTCCGGAGACTCGGAGGGCTGCCGGACGTTCAGTGTGCAGTGTGAGTTACACTATCACCACCAACCGGCTGCTTTTCCCACGGACAATTCCAAAGTGGCTTTCATGATCTCCCATCTCTCCGGCCGAGCAGCAGCGTGGGCTACGGCAGAGTGGTCCCGAGGCTCCCCCATCTGCGGGTCTCTGGAGAACTTCATAGACACAATGTGAAAGATCTTCAATCAAACCACGCCGGGCAGGGAAGCAGCTCGGGCTCTGATTAAGCTGAAACAACATCAGCGGAGTGTGGCTGACTACGCCATCGAGTTCCGGACTATGGCAGCCGATAGCGGCTGGAACTCCGCTGCATTGTTTGACGCTTTTATCAGCGGTCTCTCGGATTCCCTACAAGACCAGCTGGCGCCTCTCGATCTGGCCGCTGACTTGGACTGTCATATCCATGGCAATACGGATAGACAATCGTTTGACGGAGAGGAGAAGGAATAAATCCAAGGATGCGGTTGAAAAATCAGAGACAATGTAGTTACTCATGGTGCACTCATTGACTCAGGGGCAGACGAAAGTCTGATGGATTGGGGTTTAGTTAAAAGATTGGACATAAAAACTAAACCTCTACCCCAGCCTCTTGAAGCGAGTGCTCTCGATGGGCGGCTGTTGTTTAAAGTGACTCACCAAACAGAGCCTTTGTCATTTGAGACAATGTCATTTCACTTGTTTAAACATCCCAACATCCACTCATTTTGGGGTTTCCCTGGTTGAAACTTCATAACCCTCACATTGATTGGCAATCTGGGAGGGTGGAGGGGTGGGGAAAGAATTGCAGAGATCACTGTGTTAAGCAGGTAGCGGAGATTGACAGAATAGGTAACACTGGGAGGGTTAGGCAGGGAACTATCCCAGAAATATATTTTCCTGATGTTCTTTCAGTTCCTTCCTGCTACCACGATTTAAGTGAAGTATTCAGTAAATCCAAGGCTCTGACTCTTCCGCCTCACCGCCCCTATGACTGTGCTATCGACCTGATTGCTGGGTCTACAATTCCTAAGGGTCGACTATATGCTATTTCTGGACCTGAGAAAGAGGCCATGAAGGACTATATTGATGCCTCCCTCAAAAGAGGCCTTATTCGCCCTTCCTCATCACCAGCAGGAGCGGGGTTTTTTTTTGTTGGGAAAAAGGATGGGTCTCTTAGGCCCTGTATTGACTACTCACCTCTCAATGACATTACGGTTAAAAACCGGTACCCCCTTCCTCTCATCTCGTCAGCCTTCGAGCAGCTTCAGGGAGCCAAGGTTTTCACCAAGTTAGACCTGCGTAACGCTTATCATTTAGTCAGGATCAGGGAGGGCGATGAATGGAAGACGGGTTTCAACACCCCTTCAGGCCACTATGAATACCGTGTAATGCCATTTGGATTATCAAATGCTCCTGCTGTGTTCCAGGCTATGATCAACGACGTGTTGAGGGAGTTTCTGAACCGTTTCGTTTTTGTATATCTTGACGACATTCTGATCTACTCCCCTGACCTTGACACCCATAAACAACATGTCCGCCAGGTTCTACAAGAGCTGCTCAAGAATAGGTTGTTTGTCAAAGCAGAAAAATGCGAATTCCATGCAGAGACAGTCACTTTCTTGGGCTTCATCATTTCGCCAGGTCAGGTTAGGATGGACCCAGAGAAGGTTAGCGCAGTAGCTTGTTGGCCTACCCCTGACTCTCGTAAGAAAGTGCAGCAGTTTTTAGGCTTTGCAAATTTTTACAGACGTTTTGTGCGGAGGTTCAGTGCTATTGCAGCCCCTCTTCATGTCCTCACGTCCCCTCAAGTGCCTTTTTTGTGGTCTCCTCAGGCTGAGGAGGCTTTTTCTCGGCTTAAAGGAATGTTCACCTCTGCTCCCATACTCACCTTGCCGGACACCACTCGTCAGTTTGTGGTAGAAGTGGATGCCTCCAACGAAGGGGTGGGAGCGGTCCTCTCCCAGCGACTACAGAAGGACAACAAACTTCACCCCTGCGCTTTCCTGTCCAGGAAGCTCTCCCCAGCAGAGAGAAATTACGACGTGGGAAACCGTGAGTTGTTGGCCGTGAAGCTGGCACTGGAAGAGTGGAGGCATTGGTTGGAGGGAGCCGAGCATCCTTTTGTGGTTTGCACCGATCACAAAAACTTGGAGTATATAAGAAAGGCCAAAAGACTGAACTCCTGCCAGGCTAGGTGGACCTTGTTTTTCAACCGTTTTGACTATGTTCTTTCCTTCAGGCCCGGGGTCTCAGAATGTCAAGCCTGACGCTCTGTCCCGTCTGTTTGACCCTGTGCCTGCAGTCAAGGAGCCGGAACCCATCATCCAATTAAACCGGGTGGTAGGAGCGCTGACTTGGTCAGTAGAGAAGGAGGTAGTACGAGCCAATGCTGGAGCTCCTGCACCAAGGGGTTGCCCGCCTAACCGGCTTTTCGTTCAGGAGGCCGAGCGACCACAGGTGATCCACTCGGCTCACACTTCGCTGCTCACCTGTCACCCTGGAGTCAAGAGAACTATGTTCATCATAAAACAACGTTTCTGGTGGACATCCATGGAGAAGGAGGTGAAGGAGTATGTGGAGGCGTGCCCTGTCTGCGCTCGAAACAAGACCTCTTCCAGGGCGCGAATAGGACTATTACAACCACTCCCTATTCCCAACAGACCCTGGTCAGAGATCTCCATGGACTTCGTCACTGGCCTGCCCCTCTCTAGAGGTAAAAGCACAGTTCTTACGGTAGTGGACCGTTTTTCGAAAATGACACATTTCATTGCTCTGCCCAAGATGCCCTCAGCGAAGGAAACGGCTGAGGTCATGATGCATAATGTGTTTCGGCTTCATGGTTTCCCAAAGGATATTATCTCCGACCGGGGCCCCCAGTTTGTGTCACGCTTCTGGAAGGAGTTCTGCTGCCTCATCGGTGCCACGGTCAGTCTCTCGTCAGGATACCATCCGGAGTCTAACGGCCAGACAGAGCGCCTAA
The DNA here is from genome assembly GCA_036324585.1 of Champsocephalus esox. NCBI lineage: Eukaryota > Metazoa > Chordata > Actinopteri > Perciformes > Channichthyidae > Champsocephalus > Champsocephalus esox. The sequence goes on from CM070478.1 coordinate 43,234,593, forward strand.
ATCAAGAACTGTTTTCCTCGAAAGAGTATATTTGTTTTCCTTGTTTTGATTACTGTGCTAAATTCCAGTAAAGTCTTTATTTTTGAAAACACTATCTGAGTCGTGCAATTGAGTTCATGCCTCAGAGTCTCTCCTTGACACTCATGAAACATTCATGAGCAACTCATATGTTCACTTGTCATGTTCATGAACCAAAATTCTTAAAATGCTCATGAACCATTTTAAAGAGCAGTTCATGACATTTTTATGAACATTGTTCATTCATATAAAGTTCCTGTTTTGCTCATGACAGACTTTTATGAGCAATTTATGAACTTTTCATGATCCAGCCAATCACAACATTATAATTAAAACCCCAAAAAGTGTGCATGAGTATTTCATGTATTTCAACTTTTCATGACTGAGCATTTCATGAATTTTGGATGATTGTGGCAAGTTCAGAATATTTTGGAATATTCATGAGCATTTTATGAACTTTTGATGATCAGTGTGATGTTTTTAAAGACCTCTTGAATTTTCATCTACTATTTGAACATTTCTTTCTTTTTTAAAACTTTTAATCTTAAAACAAAACAATAGTGAATTTGAAACTGAACATTATCTGTATTTATTTTGGTGACATTCATATCATTTTATGGTTTATCTGTACTGTTTGAGAAGCAGTACGAGTAAGTAGCGCCAAGGTGGAACCTTTGGCAGGTGAGCGGTGACATCTGGGTTACCTTAGGGGGGACACTTCCGCCCCCTCCTCAGAAGCAATCCAGACGATCAACCGGATCCTGTGTATAATTATTGCTGCTCCACTTTTCTGTTTTCTACAGGTCAGTACATAATGAAAATGATCGATGTTAACTTGTGTGAATTAGATATGATGTTGGAGATGTTTAGGAGAGTGTGTCAGAAGGTTTTGAGCATGTTTGACAAAGGAACGGTATTTTAAAAATACTAAACTGTCGGCAACAATAGATGCCATTTTCGCGGGCTTCAGCCGCACCTGGATAAATGTGACCTGGGCGAAGGCTTGCAGGCACATTGCCTTGTTTTTTGTTTATTAACATTGACAGTGTATTTTTGTGATCTCCATAATATGTTATATTTGGTAAAGATAGATATATTGACAGAAAGTATTATTTGATAGCGTTATGTGTTTATAGATAACAACCTGTCCTTCACTGCAAACATAGCTGCTACAACCCGCTGCTGCAGATACAGGCTTTACAACATCAGGAGGATGCGTCCCCAGCTGACCCAGAAAGCGACGCAGGTTCTGGTCCAGGCTCTCATCATCTCACGCCTAAACTACTGTAACTCCCTCCTGGCTGGTCTATCTGCATGTGCCATCCGACCTGCAGCTCATCCAGAATGCAGCGGCTCGTCTGGTCTTCAACCTTCCTAAATTCTCCCACACCACGCCGCTCCTCCGCTCCCTCCACTGGCTTCCGGTAACTGCTAGAATCCACTTCAAGACAATGGTACTTGCGTACCATGCTGCGAATGGATCTGGCACTTCCTACATCCAGGACATGGTTAATCGTACACCCCAGCATGTGCACTCCGCTCTGCATCAACCAAACGGCTCGCTACACCCTCGCTGCGAAGGGGACCCAAGTTCCCATCAGCAAAAACACGTGGGTTTGCTATCCTGGCTCCAAAATGGTGGAATGAGCTCCCCATTGACATCAGGACAGCAGATAGCTTACACACCTTCCGGCGCAGACTGAAAACTCATCTCTTTCGACTCCACTTCGAGCGATGGAACAATTAACAAAGCACTTATATACTAATAAAGGACTGGCTTATCTAAAGTCAGTTGAGTAGCACTTGAAATGTTTTTGCTCTATGAAACCTGATGTACTTATATGATTCTGTTTTCTTCAAGTTTGTATTTTGTTGGTCGAACGCACTTATTGTAAGTCGCTTTGGATAAAAGCACCAGCTAAATGCAATGTAATAATTTATATTGACTATGTTGAATTTCTCCTTGAGATACAGTAATTGACTGTGACAGACAGATAACTTAAATGGAGAAATGTGATGTTTGTAAAGTTCAGCTATTTGAATGTAACTGTGTACTTTGAATTTTGAATAAGAAGCATTCCAGACGATCAACCGGATCCTGTGTATAATTATTGCTGCTGCACTTTTCTGTTTTCTACAGAAATCATTTATTGTTGATGTGGTACCCAAGCTTTTGGGACCCGTAACAAAACATTTTGTGCAGCTGAGTGTCAAGAACTGCTTCAAATAGTGATAGGATTAATTGTAGTTCTCCACCTGTATACATGTATGTGTGTTTGTTAATTTGAGTAAAGTTCCATTGTGATTGACATAATTGTTGTTTTCTATGGTTGCCAATTGACCCACAGTCAGTGGTTCATGAACAGTTCATAGCCAGCCATTGAATTATATTCAGTAACTGGTTATGAACTGTTCATGAACGGTTCATGAAGTTGTTATGAACAGTTCTTGATATGTTCATGAACAATTCTTGAAATGTTCTTGGTTGAATATCCCTACACACTCACTGAAAACTCCATTTCATGAATTGTTCATGAACCTGCCTAAAACCATATTCCATGAATTGTTCATGAACCAGCACAGCACAGGAGTTTCATGAGTAGTTCATGAACTGCCCTAGTGCCATTTAATGTTCATGTCACTTTCATGAACAGTTCCTCAACTTTGTTATGAACTGTTCATGAATATGGTTCACTAATATTTCATGAACTTTTCATGACAAGTTCATGAACAGTTCACTATCATCTCACTGGGGCGATGCCAGCTTCGAAAGCATCGGGAGCATCAAAAGTTGAACATTGCTCAACTTTTGATGCTCACGATGCTTGCAAAGCCATGCTCCGCTCCCCACAATGCAGTTCGGCGAAGATTCAAAATCTTCTACGTCACCCCATTCAAGTGAAAGTGTTTAAAGCATTTCGATGCCAGTAGGCTTAGGCATTCATTAGGCTTCATTCATTAGGCTTCATTCACACTGACTCAGGGGGAAAACCGCTCCTCTTTCCAATCATTCGACAGGGGGTAATGTTACGGAAGTGCCGCAGCGGTCTTGAATAAATGTTTTTTTAATCGATAATCAACTAGTCTGCAGACACCGTTTGAAATAATGAGACCGTTACCGTTAGCAGCTGTTAGCTGAGCTACCGCCAATTTACGTTACTCATGTAGATTGAATTTCAAACCTTTATTTATACAGATAAATCCCATTGAGATCATTGATCTATTTTCCAAGGGAGACCTGCTCAAGTAGTTCCACATGAAACATAAAAGCATAAACAGAACAACAAAAGGACATCATCCAGCATCGTTTACATAATTATCCACATAAGCAGGTACCAACAGCTTCCGATTGACTAGCATCCAACCGAGCTTTAAAAACATTTAGTGGCACCAGATTGTTCAGTTTCCATTTAATCTGCAGACTGTTCCAAGACAGAGGAGCTACATCTAAAAGCGGTCTTCCCTAAGACAGTCCTAGCAGTTGGCACATTTAATAAAACCACTGCATTCGATCTCAGGCAGTAGCCACTTACAATTTTCCGTGAGATCAGGGAGCAGATATAAGTTTCCCTAACATGGCTTTGTATATGAAAATGTACCAGTGACTGAGCCTCCGTAGTTAGTGAAAGCAAACCAGCCCTTGCATACAGGGTACAGTGATGGGTTAATGCTTTACAGTTTGTCACAAATCTTAGTGCACTGTGATACGCAGCATCACTGGGTTTTCCAGACCACGTTGTTCAGAGTCACATACTGTGGTGTTTACAGAAGCAGAGTTAGTGACAGAATCAAATAGAGAACCACAGGACACAAAATGCTCATTAAAGCAGTTGAGCATAGTAGCCCTGTCCGATATAGAGCCAGATGCTGTGGTAATGCACAGAGGTAGCTCATTACGGATCTCACCGGGTGATATCGATTTTATTGCTTTCCAAAATTTCCTAGGATTATTTAGGTTTTCTGTGGTAACTGACAAATAGTACTTCGACTTTGCACTTTTGACATTTGAAGTGAAGCTATTTCTTAGCTGCCTAAAACGTAGCCAGTGTCTCTGTGCTATGATGTGTTCTAAAGCCAGACTGAAAGTCTTCAAATAAATCATTGTTTTTTAAATAATCACACAACTGTTTTGCGAACGATTTTTCAAGAATCTTTGAGAGGAACGGAAGATTAGAAATAGGTCTATAGTTGGCTAAAACCTCTGGATCGAGGTTGTGCTTTTTAAGAAGCGGTTTTATCACTGCTACTTTGAATGATTGTGGAACATAGCCTGATAATAAAGACATATTCATAATATTTAATAAAGAAGTGCTAATTAATGGAAAAACTTCCTTCAACAGCTTAGTTGGAATTGGGTCTAACATGCACGTTGATGGTTTAGAAGAGAGAATCATTGAATGTAATTGTTCAAGGTTTATGGCTGAAAAGCATTCTAGTTTACTTTCTAGTGTAATATTAGAACTTACGATTCCGGGAGCTGTTGATAACACTATACTGGTCAAAGGCAAGAGGTCATTAATTTTGTTTCTAAGAGTAACAATTTTATCGTTAAAAAAGCACATAAAATCCTTACTACTGAGTGCTATGGGAATAGAAGGCTCAATGGAGCTGTCAGCCTGGCTACAGTGCTGAAAAGAAATCTTGCATTATTCTTATTCTCATCTATTAATGAAGAGTAGTAGGCTGCTCTCGCTTTACGCAATGCTTTCTTATATTCATTGAGAGTAATATGCCAAATGAAACGAGATTCTTCAAGTTTAGTGGAACGCCATATCCTTTCAAGTTGTCTCGCTTTTGCTTTATTTTGCGGGTTTCGGCATTATGCCATGGAGCTAATCTATGTTCTTTTATTCTCTTCTTTTTCAAAGGAGCAACAGAGTCTAACTGGTTTGTGGGAGCCAGCATTCTTGTTGGTTGCAAGGGGATCAAATACTTGTTTCCCACAGTTAAATGCAAATACATTTTTATCTTTTATATCATGTACATTTCTGGATTTTCTTTTTGATATTCTTACTCTCAGTGTTAAAATAAACCTACCTACAATTATAGACTGTTAATTTATTTGTAAGTAGTTGAACTTACAAAATCAGCAAGGGATCAAATACTATTCCTCCACTGTATCTAAATCACTGCAGTCCAGCCAGTGAATTTGCTTTTGCAGCCATGTTGCTAACACGACATGACCTCAATATTCTAAACCAGGCCTATTCAACTCGTGGCCCACGGGCCGAATCAGGCCCTTCAGAACTTTTTTCTGGCCCACAAGAGGTTGATTGCAAATCGAACTGGCATATGTGTAATAGCATAAATAAAACTAATGTTTGATCACACTAAATCCGACGATGCGGCAAAAACGCAGATTTTTCCATTCATTTGAATAATTTTGAATCCATTATTTTGCCTGCCGCGCTTTGCTCATTAAAAAAAACAGCACTGTGTCCGCACTTGTCATTGGCTCAGTCCAGAGCTATTTAATAGAAGAGTTACGACACCGGAAGTCCAAAAACGGTTATCGTCACGTGGTTCATGTAGACGAGGGATCGTTCCCCGGAAGTTCATGGCGGGCAATGTGAATGCATTGATAACAGGAAATAGAACTACGATTTTTGGTAATTATTAGTGAATAAAGGTTTTGATTTGCAATATTTATACAACAAATCGATATGTGTATGTATTTACATCAATATGTTTTAAAAAATAAAATAGAATTTGCTAATATTAAGTGATAATATTAGGATTAGTGTGAACAGCTAGTTTACATGTTACTAACAGTGCCTTGGTTAAAGAGCCTGTTGCTGTTTATTTATAGCTTTGAATTCTTTCAAACCAATATTATCTTCTTAAACTTGTATGGTAGTCAGGAGGATCACTTTCTAATGTTTATTGATACATTTAGAGGGAGGGGATCTAAAGTAATGCTTTAAAATTAAGATTGGATTCATTTCTACCATTTTCTTAAATTCATGGTAGTTTCAGTAATCCCATGGTAATTGAGGACACAAGTTATCTAAATGACTGTCATCTTTATGGCTTTCAGAAAGGACAGGAGACCGACAGATGACTATCAAAGGACTAGCAGCAGCAGCAGGACTAGCAGCATATGATGATGTTAAATGTGTTGCTTTAGGAACATCCATTGCAAATACATGGAATTCAATAAACATTGAATAGCATATCATGCAGTTTGTCGGTACCTTTTCCTCCGTGTTGTCCTGGTTTGCTGTGCTGCCTCCTAGTCGCCACCATGGTTTGCTGTGCTGCCTGGGGATGCTCAAATCGCTCAGAGAAAGGAGTACGAATGTACGGCTTCCCCACTGACACAGAGCGGAGGAAAAAATGGCTGGCTCAAGTCAGCAGGAGCAATTTCACGACCAACAGCAACAAAATATGTGATGTAATTATATACAAACACTGCATTTGCACTTTTTCACAAAACGAAAACCACACCATTGGGAAAGCTTAATGTTTTGTTTAATACAAAAAAACAGGGAAAGGCTTGAAAAACACAGAGAGTTGAGACTCAGGGTGCAGGGTGAGGGTCTCAGTGCAGGTATTCAGGCTCCATTGAATCCCCCTCTGGTTCTTGTGCTGAAAGAGGGAGTAACAGACAGGAGAAAGGGTTATACACACCTATATAGCACACCTATTGCCTTGGGGAGATAAGGTGTTTACTTATATAAAACAGTAGTATTAAACATACCTTGTGTTTTCACTCTCACTTAAGTCCTTCTCCCTTTGCCATCAATCCAGAATCAGCTGAGCTGCAACATTATACAGACGGGTAATAATCAACAGAAGGACACAATATGGCTCTGCTAAAAACACTCACTCTTACACGCACCAAAGTTATATTTATCTAATATTTAACTCCCTCCACCCATGCATACAATCCCGTTTAGAAGCCCCTCTTCTCTAATTCAACACGTTGGACGAAATGACATTAAGAGAACGGAATGTACGATTGAAAGGCTGTTAAACGTGTGTTGCTAACTTGCTTCGGTATGCTAGCTTAATCTGTTATCTGTAAACGTTCCCTAAATCTACTAATTTAGGGATAATTCACTGACATCCTTTAATACACATGTTCATTTGAATCAGATGTACTGATAATATCCGCAATATAAATCTTTAAACTTCTTCTTACCTTTAAAAGTCCGTCACAAACGGTGTATTATGCTGCAACTCCACAGCTCTGCTAGCCTTGGCGCTAACTTCCGGGGAACGATTGAGAGGCTCCACGATCCGCCATTGCTGTAAAAAAGTGGTCCATTGGAGTGAACGGAGATGTCGTAACTCTTCTATTAAATGGCTCTGGCTCAGTCAAACTCACGTTACACACTAGGTTCACGGGTCACAGAGAAAGTACTTTAGTTCAAGGAATGGTATGCTCATGACACTCATTTTTAAATAATTATCATCTGATAAAACAGACCAGTCTCTGCCAGTCTAATCCGATGACATTATCAGTGATTTTAAACTGATTATATACCGAAATAACATCAACACTGTGGGCGCCGCCATTTTCCGGACGTGACGTCAACCATGCGTTTGGTTTTCGAAGACACGTTGATCTCCATGTTATTTACTGTAGTTTCTCTCCTCAATTATGCCTCACTGTATCGCGAAATATTGCCACAATTCTGATAGGAACAATCCACGGAATGCTCGGTTCCATCTGTTGCCAAAAGGTAAGCGTAAGAAGTACATTCGGAGGCAGTGGCTAGCGAAATGTGGCCGGCCCGAACCGAAAGATTCACAGGCTCATGTATGCAGCGAACATTTAAAATTTCCGGACGACTACTCTGAGAGTATGATGGAACAACCATTACTTAATGGAGATGCAGTACCATCGGTCTTTCTGGTGTCATCACCGACCAGGACACCAGTTCGGCCAGTTGAGAAATCGCCCTCTGCAAGTGTGAAGCGACGGAGGAGCAGAAGCAGTGCTCGGACTAAGAATAAGGTATGTTATAGCGCATTTCCATTGCAGCGGCTAGCCTCGTTTTAACGTCCTTAGCGTCCAGGCCAGGACAGGACAATTTTTGGTGGCCTTTCCATATAGCGTAGTACCGGCTAGTGTGTATTTCCCCCCAGTTTTTTCCAGCCCCATAAAATCATGATTCTATGGCCAGGGACAACGAAGCTGAGTATGCTAAACTAGAGAGGGAATCGCTAGCAAGGGTGGTACTACATGCATACATATAGTATCTTATATCATCTTCCTATTATACACACATGCATTTCCAAACATTTGGACTACCTATGTTGCAAATGTATTATCTTTTCAAATTACACACGGCATCTATTGCACGTCTGTCCGTCCTGGGAGAGGGATCCCTCCTCTGTTGCTCTTTTCTCCCATGTTCCCTTTAAACTGTGGGTTTTCTCCGGAAGTTTTTACTTGTACGATGTGAGGGTCTAAGGACAGAGGGTGTCGTATTGTCATACTGATATGTATGGTTGAATTCCCCCATCCAATCTCTTCACATTGGTCAAAACTTCTTCCTCTGCTGACGAGTCCGAACTCAAATACTCCGCCATGTTTCCGTGTGTTGACAAAGTGAACGCATGGATGACGTCACGACCATCACGTGACTACTGAAAATGGTAAAAATGGCGGCGGCCAGACGGAATATACAGGTTTTGATAAAAAAGAGCTATAAAATCATTATTTACCAGGGAATATCGCTGATTTCTTCAGGGTATGGTTTAAACATAATGTTTCACTAAATACTGAAGTTTGGAATAATTATCTAATGAGTGGACCATTCCTTGAACACAGTGGCGGCTGGTGGAAAATATTTTTGGTGGGGCTGCTGCTATAGTGAGTAAAACATTTTTTTTGGGAGAAATTACCCCTTAAATTAGGACTTCTGGTGATGTAATGGCGCGTTTCCAGTGCAGCGCGGAGCTCGCTTTAATGCTGCGTTCAGACCGGACGCGATGCGAATATTCACTTTGCTCTAAATGCTCCTATCTAGTCGCTCGAGTTTCACCGCAGCTGTCAGCTGTGTTTACTCGCATCATTCAAACAAGACGCGCTGGCTCGGGAGCTACAGCTACAACAAGAGTAACATATTTGACCGTGATTTAATTATAATACACGTTTCAAAATGATGCCGACGTAACAACACACTGATACCGGTTAGTAAAAACCATGAATTAATGCTTTGACAAGTCTGCAGACAGACTGCAGGCGAAAAACCTTTTAGAATGCTTGTTCCCTGAATGGAGCTTGGCTAAGCTAACACTAACGTCCACACTCATAACGGCCTACAGACATAAATAAACCAGCGACTGTATTCTCCATGACACAGACAGTCTGTGGTTTGTACTTGTTTAACTTTTGTCTTGTTTCTGAACAGATCGTATCTGTCCCCGGCTGTTTGAAGAGCAAGCATGTGAAACAAAAGATAGCATTTACCTGTTTGCATCCAGCTAGCCATGTGAGAAGCCTTGTTGATACGTTTTGTCTTTTTCATGAGCCTGCTGTGATATATACAAATCGGGTTGGTCCGGTCCAAGGTCTTTAAGTATCAATTTATCTCCAAAACTTCTCCTTTCAAAAGGATTGGAGAGTAGCTCTTGGGCGGTTCCGGCGACTCCACCTGCACACCATTCTCATCCAAATACTGCGTCACCTTGGTTACTCACGAGTCTAAAAAAACAACTCCTCACGTCAACGCACGTAAGCAACATGGGCGCCAACGTGAACGATGGCTCACCCCAGAGCCATTTAATAGAAGAGTTACGACATCTCCGTTCACTCCAATGGACCACTTTTTTTACAGCAATGGCGGATCGTGGAGCCTCTCAATCGTTCCCCGGAAGTTAGCGCCAAGGCTGGCAGAGCTGTGGAGTTGCAGCATAATACACCGTTCGTGACGGACTTTTGAAGGTAAGAAGAAGTTTAAAGATGTATATTGCGGATATTATCAGTGCATCTGATTCAAATGAACATGTGTATTAAAGGATGTTAGTGAATTATCTCTAAATTAGTAGATTTAGGGAACGTTTACAGATAACAGATCAAGCTAACATACCGAAGCAAGTTAGCAACACACGTTGAACAGCCTTTTAATTGTACATTCCATTCTCTCTGTCATTTCGTCCAACATGTTGAATTAGAGAAGAGGGGCTTCTAAACGGGATTGTATGCGGGGGTGGAGGGAGTTAAATATTAGATAAATATAACTTTGGTGCGTGTAAGAGTGAGTGTTTTTAGCAGAGCCATATTGTGTCCTTGTGATTCTGTTGATTATTACCTGTCTGTATAATGTTGCAGCTCAGCTGATTCTGGATTGATGGCAAAGGGAGAGGGACTTAAGTGAGAGTGAAAACACAAGGTACGTGTAATACTACTGTTTTATATAAGTAAACACCTTATCTCCCCAAGGCAATAGGTGTGCTATATAGGTGTGTATAACCCTTTCTCCTGTCTGTTACTCCCTCTTTCAGCACAAGAACCAGAGGAGGATTCAATGGAGCCTGAATACCTGCACTGAGACCCTCACCCTGCACCCTGAGTCTCAACTCTCTGTTTTTCAAGCCTTTCCCTGTTTTTTTGTATTAAACAAAACATGAAGCTTTCCCAATGGTGTGGTTTTCGTTTTGTGAAAAAGTGCAAATGCAGTGTTTGTATATAATTACATCACATATTTTGTTGCTGTTGGTCGTGAAATTGCTCCTGCTGACTTGAGCCAGACATGTTTTCCTCCGCTCTGTGTCAGTGGGGAAGCCGTACATTCGTACTCCTTTCTCTGAGCGATTTGAGCATCCTCAGGCAGCACAGCAAACCATTGTTGGCGACTAGGAGGCAGCACAGCAAACCAGGACAACACGGAGGAAAAGGCACCGACAAACTGCATGATATGCTATTCAATGTTTATTGAATTCCATGTATTTGCAATGGATGTTCCTAAAGCAACACATTTATCATCATCATCATCATCATCATATGCTGCTAGTCCTGCTGCTGCTGCTAGTCCTTTGATAGTCACCTGTAGGTCTCCTGTCCTTTCTGAAAGCCATAAAGATGACATTAGATAACTTCATTTAGATAACTTGTGTCCTCAATTACCATGGGATTACTGAAACTACCATGAATTTAAGAAAATTGTAGAAATGAATCCAATCTGAATTTTAAAGCATTACTTTAGATCCCCTCCCTCTAAATGTATCAATAAACATTATAAAGTGATCCTCCTGACTACCATACCAGTTTAAGAAGATACTATTGGTTTGAAACAATTCAAAGCTATAAATAAACAGCAACAGGCTCTTTAACCAAGGCACTGTTAGCCTAACATGTAAACTAGTTGTTCACACTAATCCTAATATTATCACTTAATATTAGCAAATTTGATTTTATTTTTGAAAACATATTGATGTAAATACATACACATATCGATTTGTTGTATAAATATTGCAAATCAAAACCTTTATTCACTAATAATTACCAAAAATCGTAGTTCTATCTCCTGTTATCAATGCATTCACATTGCCCGCCATGAACTTCCGGGGAACGATCCCTCGTCTACATGAACCACGTGACGATAACCGTTTTTGGACTTCCGGTGTCGTAACTCTTCTATGAAATAGCTCTGGCTCACCCATGTGACCAAAATATTTGACGGCGCTGATTGGCTGAAATTATGTTTCGGCGGCACAGTTTACTCTTGAGACTTTTGCAACCTGCTGGTTGCTGCTGTTTCGCTCGGGGGCTCTGCCCCGTAATGATAAACTAATGCCATGGGCAAGGCCAGGCAGGAAACAGGTGACTTATCAGTAACTTTAGACATTGTAACACAATTTTAAACAAGATTGTATTGTAGATTATACATTTTTGTGATACTAATTGTATGATATTTACCTTGTTCATTAAAAATTTAAATATAAAATATATATTTATTTTAAATATTTCTTTTAAAGTTATTTTTTTTAATTTAATATTTATTTTTATTTTTTATTTTGTATCTGGCAAGAGGTGGGGCGGCGCCCCTAGCGCCCCTATGGGCCGGCCACCACTGCTTTAACAGCTTCAAGATGTCTCTCTCCAAGCCCAAGAAACGTAAAGTTGATTCGGAAAATCGATAATTCCAGAATGAATGGACTGGATGGATTTACTTTGCCAGCCGCAACAAGTAATAAACCGGTGTGTTTATTGTGCAACGAAAGCATATCCGTGATGAAAGAATACAACGTAAAGCGACACTACAACTCAAATCACGGCTCGTCTTCTGCCAGTGTTCCCGTGGGCTCAGAGCAACGGAGAAGGAAAGTACAGGGACTGCTAGCATCCTTTGAACGGAGTCAAGTGGCCAACAATGAGGAAGGTGGCCTTGCTTATACTGACAATGTTTGGATCTACCTATACTTGTGAGTCTAGCTTTTCTCATATGAATGCCATCAGAACGAGGGCACGCTGCTCCATGACCAATGAGAAGCTGCATGTGTCTCAGGATTGCTCTGACCACTTAGGAGCCAAACTATGCTGAAATAGCTCAATCAAGGCAGTGTCATTTCTCTCACCGACTCAAACAGGCTACACATGAGAGAAGTCTGATTCATGGTATGTATGCAGATCTGTTTTATGGTCATTCAAACAAGCCTACTTACTGTTTCGAAAATTGTAAAAATGTTTCCAAGATATGAATGTTATTGTGAGTCTGATGGCTATTGTTTTACTGTGTTCTATTTGCATTTAGTATTACATGTTATGGACTTGTGTTGTCTTCAAAGTACCTTATGTATGATTGGAACTGTTGAGGATATTATACACAGGGCTACTTACTGTTAATGTGATGAATACTGTTGTATTATATTCATCTTGTTTTGTACATCAGTGGACATGGGGCTGTGTGGGGAAAAACCTCATGTCTCCTTAGCTTTAAAGATGCAACATGTTGCACTTTTGTGTCAAGCCTTGTAACCGAAGCTTTCCTACTTTTTATGGACTGGTTGCTTTCTGTAATTAAAGTTTAAAAAAAAAGGGATGTACTTAACTAGTTAATTTAATGTATTAGTATCTATTAACACTACTGTAAGCAAGAGTTATTTGTCGTAATTCCTTGACAAAGTATTGTGTGGCCCACAAACCCCCCCTCCTATTTGGCCCACTTGCTAATGAAGTTGAATAGCCCTGTTCTAAACTATAATGATACATGTATGTATTTCACCAGAGGTGGAAAAAGTATTATCATCAAAATATAATTAAAGTACCAAAAGTAACAGTAGTCCATGTGCAGATTGGTCCATTTCAGAATAATATATATGATGTGTTTTATAATGATTGATCATGAAAGTGTTCTCAAAGCTGGTGAAGGTGCAGCTAGTCTGAAGTACTTTGTAGACTGCAGGGTAGCTGGTGAAGGAGCAGCTAGTCTGAAGTACTTTGTAGACTGCAGGGTAGCTGGTGAAGGTGCAGCTAGTCTGAAGTACTTTGTAGACTGCAGGGTAGCTGGTGAAGGTGCAGCTAGTCTGAAGTACTTTGTAGACTGCAGGGTAGCTGGTGAAGGTGCAGCTAGTCTGAAGTACTTTGTAGACTGCAGGGTAGCTGGTGAAGGAGCAGCTAGTCTGAAGTACTTTGTAGACTGCAGGGTAGCTGGTGAAAGAGCAGCTAGTCTGAAGTACTTTGTAGACTGCAGGGTAGCTGGTGAAGGTGCAGCTAGTCTGAAGTACTTTGTAGACTGCAGGGTAGCTGGTGAAGGTGCAGCTAGTCTGAAGTACTTTGTAGACTGCAGGGTAGCTGGTGAAGGTGCAGCTAGTCTGAAGTACTTTGTAGACTGCAGGGTAGCTGGTGAAGGTGCAGCTAGTCTGAAGTACTTTGTAGACTGCAGGGTAGCTGGTGAAGGTGCAGCTAGTCTGAAGTACTTTGTAGACTGCAGGGTAGCTGGTGAAGGTGCAGCTAGTCTGAAGTACTTTGTAGACTGCAGGGTAGCTGGTGAAGGTGCAGCTATTCTGAAGTATTTTGTAGACTGCAGGGTAGCTGGTGAAGGTGCAGCTAGTCTGAAGTACTTTGTAGACTGCAGGGTAGCTGGTGAAGGTGCAGCTAGTCTGAAGTACTTTGTAGACTGCAGGGTAGCTGGTGAAGGTGCAGCTAGTCTGAAGTACTTTGTAGACTGCAGGGTAGCTGGTGAAGGTGCAGCTAGTCTGAAGTACTTTGTAGACTGCAGGGTAGCTGGTGAAGGTGCAGCTAGTCTGAAGTACTTTGTAGACTGCAGGGTAGCTGGTGGATTTACTCCAGGTGGAACTCCAGTCTGATTCAACACTTGGTTAGATTTCACATCATTCATCCACATATGTGAAGTAACTAAGTATTAAATACATGTAGTGGAGTAAAAGTACACCATAAAACCTCTGAACTGTAGTGGAGTAGAAGTACACAGTAGCAAAACATTTAAATACTCAAATAAAGTACAAGTACCTCAACATTTTACTTATGTGCAGTACTTGAGTAAATCTTCTTTACACCTCTGTATTTAACACACCCTTTTCTAAGCCCCTACCTAGGATGACTGTCCTGATTGGGCTGGAGGTCTGTCAGGCTTTCCACAGTCTGCATATAAGCTGTCTGACCGCAGATATCCACAAAGTTTGGATGGGGCGGTTGTAAGTTATGCTTTGAATCCAACGCCTGAAATGCAAGAGGCGAGATGTAGGATATGGAAAACAGCACGGAAGGCGTTTGTAAATAAATACGGTTTAGTATTAATTATGAGTAAATCATGAGATCTAGAGTATGGATCAGGCCCACGATCTGCAAGGGATATTTCTAAACAAATGGAAAAGCGGGAACAATAAGTGTTGTGTCAGATCATGAAATCTGAGTGCTAACTAATCATTAATGGAGCGTTTAACCCCTCTGTGCGGTTCGTTTGGGTTGGTGTGAACACAGTCTGAGACCTCTGAAGTGAACTTAACACTGGTCTGCCTAAAAGAGGTGGTCTCGGACCACTTGCTAGTGAACTCTGGAGCGGTTAATCGCTGGTGTGAACGCAGTCCACACCAAAAGTGTCGCACAGGAAGTGTAGTATTTACGCGTCACAAGAACGCTGATGTCTTCAAAAACGTTAGCGAAAGAGTGAAGCAGAATGAAGTGTTGAACAGAGTCGTGTAAAGTAATGCTCCGTCAACTATACATAAAAGTCCGAGCCACCTGTCGTCGGGGAAACCTCCTCCTGACTGCAGAACATCTCTCATTATATGTGTTGTAATGTTTTTTAACGCACGTCGTCTGACTGTTCATCATATGTGCGGGCTGCTAGATTCTGTTGATATGCTCTCCAGAATACAGCATGAAACTAACCTGCCGATGCTCCATGACGGAGGCTCCGGTGGAAATTGACAGGATTTGCGTTTTTACCGGCTTAATGTAATAACCATTTAACCAATTGTTGAACAGCATTTCCCTGCACATGACTTGTGTTTAAAGTTTATAATCCATTTGAGGTTTGCTCGTGTGAACGCAAACTGAACCTTCTGAAAAATGAAACAATATAACAAACTGTCGTCTGGTGCGCACCAGAAGGGGACTATTAGGTGTGAATGCAACTTTAGTCAATGAGAACTCATTCATTGTTAAGTCCCTTTAACACAAGAGAGAGAAGTCTCTGCGTACACGTACATCCAGCTTCCCCACCTTGTTCTTCTTCTGTTGAGGTTTATGGCGGTAGGCATCAATACATGTGGCAACACCACCCATGGTACTTTGCCCCTAACAAATCTGGCATTGCCAAACATGATTAGAAAAGGCGCAAGACAGATATGTTTCTGAACAAAGATAGTCGGGAAAATAAATCTTCCAAAAGAAGCTACTGTTTTATGCACTTAGTAAATCAATGATATTAGCAGTTCAGCCACATTCATTCCTCTCTCTCTCACTCAGATCCAACATGTGATGCCACATCAGGTGGGCATCACAGAGGCACCGTGTGTGTATCTAATGACTACCTGCTGCCTGGCACCGTTACACATGGACTCTACAGAGACATGTGATTAACCACTTAGCCACACTCTGCACCGCTGCTTTCATGCACTGTGTGTGTGTGCGTGTGCGTGTGCGTGTGCGTGTGCGTGTGCGTGTGTGTGTGTGTGTGTGTGTGTGTCAGCATTTCCCCTTTGTCATATTGCCACTGCACATACGAATGTCCATGTTTTATTTCCATGTGTTGTTTGTATTGCTACATCGTTGGAGCTTGTGTTATTACTGAGGTGTTTTGCAGTGAATGTCCACTCATCTGTCAAACTGTGTTTTCTTTGGGATTATAATGTTGTAACTTTACATTTCCTATTATTGTATCATGACACTTTACGTTCCCTTAGATTTAGCCAACCGGGGCTCAAGTTTCAGTTTGAAATCTAAAAATATCATCTGTGTTTGCTGACTAATTACTGTATTATCTTTCCCTGTAATGTTCCTGTTCATTTTAAACAAATGACTGTTGCACAAACATAAAATAAATCAAATCAAATCAAGTTTTACTGCACATTTAAAAGCGATTTTTGGTCGACCCAAAGTGCTGTACTGTACATGTAATAAAAACACATTACTACAATCCCAAGAAAAGACAATAAATTACAGATATATAAAAAACACAGGGAAAAGTCAGGACTCGTGCTCCGCTCTGACTAGAAGGCCAGGGGGAAGAATTGTGTTTTAAGAGTAGATTTAAAAGCCCCTAGTGTCTGGGCCGACCTCACATGGAGCGGCAGAGTGTTCCAGAGCCTGGGGCCAGCTGCCGCGAAGGCTCGATGCCCTCAGGTTTTGAGCCTGGTCTTGGGCACTACCAGCAGCAGCTGGTCAGCAGACCTTAACGCTCTGGCTGGGGTGTAGCGCTGGAGGAGTTCAGCTATATAGGCCGGAGCCAGCCCATTTAGTGCTTTGAAAACAAATAAAAGGATTTTAAAATCAATTCGGAACCGAATTGGAAGCCAGTGCAGTGAGGCTTTGCTCCAGGCATGAAGCTTGTTGCAAAAATAATATATATTCTGGAAGCCCCTGTAGTGAGGCTTCCAGAATACATCACATCACAGTTTTTGTATACAGATATTATGCTTGACATTTCAAGAAAGAAGTGATTAATTTAAAACAATTGAAACTTTACAACCTGGTGAAAGAATGAGTTTGTTCCACAAACCTGTTCTAGCCAGACACAAGAGAAATCACAGACACATTACAAATAAAACCTCTTGTGAGAATGTTGCTTTGTTTTCATTTCCCAGATCTATAAAGATTTAAATTAATCTGTTTTCAGAAGTAAGGCTGGAAACCAGGAGCAAGCGCTGACACATTTAGATGCATCTCCTTTTTTTCTTCTACTGTCATCTCTCATGAACAATCCTTCCATCCTCTGCCCCCCCGCTCTCACATTTTACAGTTGTGTCAATTACTGTCCCAGTGGCTCTCCTCCTCAGTCTGACACATCTACGAGTGTGTGAGCATTCATCAGAGCTGTTTAACCCTTGCAACGCCCCGAGCTGGAACACAGCCAGGGATTGTGAGAGAGAGGCAGCCAGTTGTCAGCCACCCTCACCCCCCCCCCTCAAAGTCCCCGTCACCAACGAGCACATCAGACAGGGAGCAGGCCTTGATGATGAGAAGAAATTCACTAATTGTTTGATTATACAGATCTTCATGATAATGAATCGCTACTCTACGGTTCAGGAACATGGTGTGCAACCCGAATTACCACCCCAACACTCAAGCTGTGAAAGTTGATTACTCATTAGCGGGTGACTGAGTGGCACAAACAACCCTGGCACCCCCTTTAAATTCCCCTCCTGTGATTTTTACTGTATATGCTTGTAATTGCTTTACAGGAGACTGCCCTGCACCAACACTATGATTCAAATCCCATCCTGGGATGTATTGTTACTGAAATACAATCTAAGTCAGGGATGGGCAAATGGCGGCCCGGGGGTCGCATGCGGCCCCCACCTCCTCTTTTTGCGGCCCTCAGATTAATTTATAAACAACGTAATTCATTTTTAAAAAAAGAAACCATTTTTAAATTGTTTTACTTGTAGTACTGATACCGTCCACTAGACTCCTAGTTACGTCGGGTGCTGCGTACATGATTTCAAATACCGGCGATAAGGAACAGCAGAGTGCGGGCTGACAGGTGTCTGTGTTGACATTCCCCTTATTGTGGAGTAAGGGCACTGCAGAGACCGGCTACAAGTGTCTTAGGTTCAAGTTAGACCACTAATGTCTGGGTTAGTGTTCATGACTTCATGTGTGTGTCATCTAATGGTTCATCTCAATACACACACATTTTCCGTGCTTTCCAATAGTTTCAAATAGTTTTATTCAACTGTTTAATAACCTGTTCAATACAAACATGCCACTTGTAAAAATTAAATAACATTTCTGTGAAGTGATATTTGTTTAGTGAGCTTATTAGAGGATGGTCCCTAAAAGATTGTGAAATGTCAATGAAGATGTCAGACTTAGTATATTTGTTAATAATTACATACACGATACATAGAATGTGTTCCAAGTGAATCTGAAGCTCCCTGGTGGCCAGTACATCAATTATGTGGCCCCCACCTTCATCAAAGTTGCCCATCCCTGATCTAAGTCATACATTCATTTCATTTCATTTCAAACCTTTATTTATCCAGGTGAAATCCCATTGAGATCAATGATCTCTTTTTCAAAGGAGACCTGCAGCAGTAGATGAAGACATAATAACTAGGGCTGTCAGTCGATTACAATATTTAATCGCGATTAATCGCAAATGAATCGCACATTTTTGATCTGTTCTAAATGTACCTTAGAGAAATATTTTTAAAGTTTGTAATACTCTTATCAACATATGAGTGCACAAATATGCTTTATGCTAATGTTTATTATCATTTGAACAATGACAAATATTCTCATGAAGATTAAACACAACAACCTGGAACCTCTCTCATTCAATACAAATGGTGTGTGTGTGTGTGTGTGTGTGTGTGTGTGTGTGTGTGTGTGTGTGTGTGTGTGTGTGTGTGTGTGTGTGTGTGTGTGTGTGTGTGTGTGTGTGTGTGTGTGTGTGTGTGCGTGTGTGGGATCGTTGGAGCTATGTGCAACTGAAGGCATATGCTCGAATGGGAGCTGCCTGGACGCTGCAATCATGAGTGTGCTGACTTCTCGTACAATGTCCCGCTGTCTGCTTCCTGCATCAAGTCAAGTGCTCGGCGCAGTTGTGTGGATTGAGCGCTCCTCTGTTTTAATTTAAACAGCTCCTTATATCCATTAGCGCAGCTAGCTAGCACCCGATGCTAACAACAACAATGCACGTAAGGTCTCTCTCTCGCTAGCTCGGGCCACACAAACACACACCCTCCCGGTCCTCCCGATGGCCAGTCGGTGCCTGCCGGTGAGCGTGGAAGTGTGGTCTGCCACAAGCGGGCAGCAGGAGCGGGGCTGTCAGCAGCATCAGCTTGTAGATGGTATTTTAAACTCGATGCGCTCTGAAACTACGGGGCGGCCGAGGAAAAAAAATACACATGCGTTAATCGCGTTAAAATAATTAGTGGCGTTAATTTTTTTTTGCGTTAACGCGTTATTAACGCGTTAGCTTGACATCCCTAGTAATAATTTATATTGACTATGTTGAATGTCTCCTTGAGATACAGTAATTGACTGTGACAGACAGATAACTTAAATGGAGAAATGTGATGTTTGTACAGTTCAGCTATTTGAATGTAACTGTGTACTTTGAATTTTGAATAAGAAGCATTCTAGACGATCAACCGGATCCTGTGTATAATTATTGCTGCTGCACTTTTCTGTTTTCTACAGAAATCATTTATTGTTGCTGTGGTACCCAAGATTTTGGGACCCGTAACAACATTTTTTGTGTAGCTGAGTGTCAAGAACTGTGCTTCAAATAGTGATAGGATTAATTGTAGTGCTCCACCTGTATACATGTATGTGTGTTTGTTAATTTGAGTAAAGTTCCATTGTGATAGACATAATTGTTGTTTTCTATGGTTGCCAATTGACCCACAGTCAATGGTTCATGAACAGTTCATGAACAGTTCATGAACAGTTCATAGCCAGCCATTGAATTATATTCAGTGACTGGGTATGAACTGTTCATGAAGTTGTTATGAACAGTTCTTGATATGTTCTTGGTTGAAAACTGAATATCCCTACACACTCACTGAAAACTCCATTTCATGAATTGTTCACGAACCTGCCTACAACCATATTCCATGAATTGTTAATGAACCATTCCAGCACAGGAGTTTCATGAGTAGTTCATGAACTGCCCTAGTGCCATTTAATGTTCATGACCATTTCATGAACAGTTCATCAACTTTGTTATGAGCTGTTCATGAGCTGTTTATGAATATGGTTCACTGATATTCCATGAACTTTTCATGACAAGTTCATGAACAGTTCACTATCATCTCACTGGGGTTGCGTGGCAGAGCGATGGCTTCTCAGCCATGTTGTGACGTACTTCCTTGGCTCAAAAAGTGTTACAGGGGGCCCATTGATGCTGATCATCATCAAATTACTTACATTTGACAACAACAGTGTCGATCTCTTGTCTGTGCATATATTGTTCATGAGACTGAATCCCCTTTCACACTCAGCAGTGCTGCAAGGGATGGTCTGCATGCATTGTATGAGTGGCTTTAAGCTTTCAGGCTCACTGTCTGGGTGCTCAAGGAAATCTCTCATACCATTAACTGCTTGCTCTTCACCTAGATTGAACCGCCTGCAGAGTCGTTTCACTTGTGCCTCACCATGCCGTATGCCAGGGGTTGATGGCCAGTTGCCTGTATCCAGAACACTGAGATCATGAAGCATTTCACCATCAAATGAGAGGCGCTTCTCCAAGTTGTTGATCAGACTTTGTAGGAATTGTTTTGCATTGATTGGTGTGAGCTTTGCATTTGACTCCAAGGGAACAGATCCTAAATGTCCCAAAGCTTGTGCAGTCAGTGCTTCCTCTAATTTCTCTCCTTGGGTATCTTCGAATGATGCCAGCACTCTGATGGTGCGCTTTAGAAGATGGTCTGCTCTCAAGAGTGTGACACAATGGGCCTGGAGTTGCTGAGACAAGTTTGCAAGTTTAGACATCAAACATGAGTCCGAGGTCACACAGGAATTCCTTGCTTTGCATTCGATGTGCCAGACCTCTATAAGTTTGTCTCTCTTTGCTGCTTCTTGTTTGGTCGCCTGCAGCATTTTCAAAGTGTCTATTGAGTGCTTCATATGATGTCCACACAGCGTATACAGAACGGAAACTGCTGGCCACCCATCGCGTACTTAAAACTCTGCCAATTTTCAGGACTTGCGAGCTCACTTCTTGTGCTGCTTCCAGAAGCTCTCGTGAATGTTTATTGGACTGACTGTAGAGATTGTCGATCTTCACACTTTGAAGTGGTTGACTGCCTGAACCTCATCCACAGCATCAGATACAGCCAGTTCCACACGGTGGTTCATGCAGTGCCATGTGAAGAGGTTAGGGTACCTTGCTGTCAGCCTGGTTGCCACCCCAGAGTTCTTGCCTAACATGACACTGGCTCCATCAGAAACAAATTAGACCCAGTTCTTTTGAAGCCACTCTTCAGTGAAGCCTGCCGTGTCCAAACAGTTCAGCAGAGCTTCTTCTATATCATTTGCCCTTTGGTTCTCCAGCTCAACCAGCTCCAGGAACACAAATTCAGGAGTAGCTCCATCCACTGAGGCTTCAAGTTGACAATCATTGCAGATGTGTGGCTGATAGATGTAGCCTCGTCAATGAGAACAGACAACTTGCTAGAAGATGTCATAATACTGTGAACTATTTTTTTCTGCATCTCTTTTGCTATGTGTTCTACCATTTTTGTGGAACTGTACCTTGAGTGCAGACTAATGCCCATGTTGGCACCATTTGTTTCCTGAAGCTCAATGAGACTACCATGGTCAGTAAAAGGTTGGTTCATCTTCGCAAGATAGTATGCTGTTCTGAATACAGAATCTGTCTCTGCAAACACAGTCTCACAGCTCTCACCAAATGTCCAACTAAACCCTGTCCACCCTTCTCCGTGAGCTCCTGGGCTGTGTTGTGTGCTCTGGACGTCTCATGTCGGCTAATCTTGTTTCTCAAAAGAGGCCAGAGATGCTGATCTGCTTGAATCTGAGGACTGAATCTTAAAGTGCACCCACTCCTCAGACACTCGTTGTGCTGTGAGGACAACTGTTGATTTTGTTGCGCTGCAAAGAGCACAACCTGGAAATAAACAAAACCATGACTAATTAGCATAATACAAGTTTTTACCAATTACATCTGCAGAAAAGAGCCAAGATTTACTCAAAAGTATTTAATAAACTGCTTACAATATTTACATAATGGCTAACAAATGCATGAAAAGCAGATAAATGGAGAAACATTTTCCACATTTCAATAGCTAATTATTTGACAACTACTGATAACTAACATATAGTAATGTAATGGTGCAAATGTTTTAAATGCACTTTTAACATGACCATGAATTAACTCTCATTTGCATAGTCATTGACTTTATGAATTTCTGTTGTTTAGATCAGCTTTCCTTTGCATGTGTGCTGACATTTACCTAACTTTCTGTCCCTCCACTAGCCTGACTTTCAGTCCACAAGGCTGGCCAGGAGCTCTCATCTGTGTCCGAAAAAAGGAGATAATATAAACATTGTGTTCTGTTTAAGACCACACACGCACGCACGCACACACACACACACACACACACACACACACACACACAGTATCTCGCTGCCTTTCTCTTCCATTGATCCACCACACTAACGTTGATCAAGTTAGCTAGCAAGTTAGCAAGTTAGCTACAGTTACGTTAATGATAACCATGCTAATTTCACTTACCAGGTACATTTGCGGTAGCGCCGGGCTCGTTCTCCGTCACCTTTCGGACAGCCGCCTGACCTGGCTCTTCTTCTGTAGTGGTAATAGGGGAAAACTTCAAAAAACATTGAAATATTGTCGTCTGTTTTCGTTTCATGTTTGCTTCCTGTTTAGCGCTTGAATGGTGGACCGATCAAATTCTGATAACGTTTGTCAGAGCCGAACAAAGTATGTTGCTGTTGCTTAGCAACAGGCCACAGGCGACGGAAGCCCCAGACATCCAAAGGTATTAACACAGAAGCGTGAAAGCGCAGTCACAAAATGATGTTGTTACGTATCATCGCTCATTTTTAAGAGGGTATACGGAAATCACTGGCATTTTCTAGTCGCTAAACCCATTGAAGAATGGAGACTACATCTCATTCACCACGATATGAAATACCAGGCAACAAAGTGGGAAAATGACGAAGAAATTAAAACACTACAACTACAACTTTTGAAGATAAAAGTAGCTGAGAGAGATACCAAAGCTAATAAAAACAAGAAAGCGGCAAGGCAAATGGCAACTACAGCAGAGAAGACCATAGAAACGGAGACAGTAATGCAGGCACCGCTAACCGTTCAAGCTCAGGTGGTGCCAGAACATCAGATGCAGTACCAACAAAGAGGTAGAGGGAGATTCCGAGGAAAAGGCGGAGGAAAGGGTTTCAAGAAAGTGGGATGTTACACATGCGGTCAGATGGACCATTGGTCCAGAGATTGTCCGCATCAACAAATACAAAACCCACCACAAGTGCTACTATATAATCCTACACAATTCCAACCTCAGACACAACAGTACTATCCGCAAGTACAGCCACAAGCACCACAGTATCTTCAACAGCAAACACCTGTGTATCTTCCTACCCAAGTACAGCCGCAAGCACAGGTATACACTCCCATACAGCATCAACAAAAGGGACAATGGAGAGGAAGAAGGAATGATGGCTGCTTCATATGTGGAGATTGTAGACATCTGGCCAGAGATTGCCCCACTCAGCAATATCCACCACAAGGTAGCACCTCACAATGCAGAGGAGAACCAGTGTTAAATATTAGAAATATTGAGGCGGAAGCATATGCCAGGGCCATGACGAATATTTCTGTTGGGTCAGGTTATTGGGTAAATGTAAAAATCCACAAGATGAACTCGTTGCAACCTGTATGGAGTGGACCATGGGAAGTTGTAGAACGCACTGCAGATGCACTCCGGATCAAAGTTAAAAAGGGAACATGTTGGCACGCACTTACACATTGTGTAGCCGTACCGCCACCTTTCCTGAAACGGCACGGCAGTTAGAACTGATTTTGGAAAACTGGTACAAAACAATAAGGAATTGAACATTTTTTACAAGGACAGCACCAGGAGATGAGTAAACTCAAGAATCTGTAGAGTGTAAATAGATTGAGAAAAACACATTTTACACTCGAACTGTTTGCACATCATAGACAAGGAATTTAGACAATATAAATAAATGTTCAGCACAAGTAATAAGTATAATGGAAAGTAGACATAGGCCTACACTTGAGTCATTACTGTGATCTGATTAGTGTGCTCTGCAGGGTTATACTATTGTAACGGTGGGATTTAAAATATTGGATAAAATATGAAGATGTTCTTTCGTAGTGTGTGGAATATGTGATGCTGGAAACATGTACGTTTTTCAATTTATAGGAGAAAATGGTTTCCTGAAAGAGTTGTTGGGTAAATATGTAGCAATGGATGAAACAATTTTTACAGTGAGTTTTTGTAATATCATTAGTAGACATCAATGATGTTGTTTAGATGGCATTTAACAATTAAGACAGATAGTATGATTAGAAAGAGTCAGAGTGGAAAGGGTTGGATTTATTTAACCTCAGTGTGCTAGATTTTTTTATAGGTAATGCGTCCCGAGAACTGGACTCCCCCTCTGAGTTACAAAGGCTACGATCCCGACCCTCCAAGCAGACAAAAGACCTAACCCAACAGGAGACTCCTCCTTCTCCATCGAACAGACAGAGAACCAAAGCTGAAACAACAACAACAACAAGACTTCAGCCAGAACTATCTCCACCTGTGGCATCCAGAACCAAACAGCTTGCTGACAGGCAGAGATCTACGCTCATCAGTCCCTCGGGCAGGGCATGACGTTCCAAGCTGAGCCACGAGATATGGCACCAGAGCAAAGTGTGGGACATGAGAGCAGAATCCGCCCTCCATAAAAACAGCAGGGAGACTGTAAAGGAGGAGATGAAATGCAAAGCAGTACAAGAACAGTGGCATGATGGGGGCTGCAGATGTAGCTGGGCCAATGGCTGCCTAAAAGAGTTACAGCGGATGGATTCAAGAGCTGATGGACTGAAGAAAAGACAGAATCAGAGGAGTTGGCATGGTCGATTAGAAGTGAGGAGGCCGGGGTCACGGCTTGAGAAAACCAGGGGAGGAGAAAAGGAGAACGGGAATGAGTGAGTTTACACATAAACACACTTATTCACAAAACGCACATTTAAAGCATAAATACGTAAAGACGGAAAGATTTATTAAATTAAAAATAGCAGTCAAGAGGAAACTATTAAAGTAAAATGAGAAACATCCTAAAACACACTGAGGGTTAAAGGGGGAGACATGACAGAGTAGAACCATATTCTTCAATCTTTTAACAACATATTCTTTGAGATTTTTATTCACGTGTGAATAAAGTAGTGGGATAGTTTTAGGAACCACTCTATAAGACAAATCTTTATCTGTATGGATAATGTTAAAGGGAGAGCTAGTGCCAAGCCAGATATAGTATTCCAATCTAAAGAATTGATTTCACCATTGTGACATAGTTATTACCATAGGAGGGCATAGTTGGAAATATGAAATGACTTCTGTTTTTAAATCCTTGATAAAGGAGGGAATAATTGTTGCATGTTCGGATATCCAGGGTTCCACACACTGCTAAAGAGTTTAACATTGATTTTTAGGTGGACCAGAATTGAAGATGAGCTATGAAATGCATAGCAGCGCTACACAGATCCTAGTAATGTTTTTACACAAGATAAAAGTGATCTACACAATTTTCTGAAATAGATCTATTAGACATTTTAATACTAATTAGGTGTAAATGAATTGCAGTAGTAGTAATACTCTAAGGAAGTGAGTTTTGTACCAAGTTTCAAGAAAGGTGGGAGGCAGAAGTCCCAATGAAAAGTTAGAAACATCTTGAAAATCATAGTTGAAATCGTGAATGAATAAGGAATGGTGCTCCGCATATGATATATTTTTGTAGATAAAGGGTACCTGCCTATGCTGAATTACCTCTGAAAAGACTCTGCAGAGCACGACATGGCCAAAAGACCGAGACCAAATGACCTTTAACCCTGACTGACAGTGTGACAAAAGCACTGTCCATGACTGACTCTGGGGTGTACCTGACCAAACCTGACTTGACAATCAGACGGTGTGAGTGTGAATGAATGCCGGCATCTGATCAGTGTAACTGCATGATTCTAAAACAATAACTAACCAAGCATGTTTTTGGACTAACATATTATTTTGGAGCTCCAAGGGAAACGAAAGGTTTCCTAAAAATTCCACAAAAGGGAAAACCGCACATGTGACCCGTTTCTAATCGACTTGATATTTTACTCCCACAGGAGTTGGCGGTTTGCAAATGTAAAACTCAAACTAAAATCTGAAGGACGGAGAGAAACACTTCTTTTCACTGAAGTGTTTAATGTGGAAATGATGATAATGGATGTAAAATTGTAAATAATGTTTGTTATTTACCTAACAGTTTTTTCCCCCTCCCCATTACAGGGTGTTGTTACACATGAATTCATGTGTAAAAAGGGGGGAGTGTGTATAATGTCAACATGGCTGTAAAATTCACAATTTAAATTTTTCTTTTAAGGATTGACAGAAACTTACCGCCCCAACCCAGATGTTCAAACTGAGCATTGAATGATAGTTTTATAATTAACCTGCTCCATATCTGGGGATAAGATACTGTTTGATGGATGTTGACATGTTTCTAATATTGATTGAGTTATAGCAGGTAACACAGATGCAGAATCAGTGGCCAAGGGGCTACTGTGAGAGATGTAATTCCAGAATGGAATACCGAAGAAGTTGACCTGTGATAATGAAACCATTTTGTAATATTTTAACAGGTATTAGAGTAACTGAGGTTTGAAATGTAGAAAGAACATATTACAGTTAAGCTAAAACATAGTAATGTAATGAGACCAAATTTAATTTAGACAACATTTTGTAACTAGCCTGTTAAAGAATTAGAAGTAAAAGCCATAGATTTTATTGTTTAGTTCATTATGGGGAAATACATTTAATTTAACAATAGGAAGACATCTGTATTCATTTTTCAGCTTGATAATAGACAGGTGGAAGCTGTATTGCCAGGTGCAATCGATGGGATTTCTGCACACGATCCAAGCAGAGAATGACGTACCTTACAGGACAGATACACTCAGGAAATCATTCACTCTGACAGCATCATGACTTTAGTTGTTTTTGAATCCATAATGAAATTGTATTACATAACGTTAGTGTGTGTCTTTACCACAAACAGGAATAGTTCATGGTTATATTTAGATTTGAGAACGATTACAAGGATTTTATTTAGTTCACCATGAAGATGTTTTTTGTTTGTAACATATGCCCAGTAGTAAGATTCAAATATCAGCAGGTTCTGAATTAGTATTCCTCTGTCCCACAACCAACAAGCATGTGGATGGGGAGAACTATATCTACTAGAACCAGCAGAGATTCAGAAATTACACCAGAGACACAGTAGAAGTAAATAAAGAGTAATATTTAGCTATTTTCAGATAGTTTAATCCTTCTTATACTTTGTAAAAGAAAAAGTGCCTTTACACCAGATACAGTAAGAAGATGATTTATGATGTGAAAGGAGGGAGTCAGACGTTTTCCATACCAAGCTAATTGCTGCTATTTTACTAAGTGACATTAAAGGTTTAAGCTAGAAGTTGTGCACAAATGAAAAACTTCATAGTTATGATGAATATGTATTATTTGTTTTTTACTTTTATGAGTTATGTACCATGCAATGTTCGGATGAAGAACTCATTGATTTCAATATTATTTACATACCTTAAAAGGTATGTAAGGAGGGATTGTTAGAAATTAAAATCAATGTTGATATGGCGTAATTTGAATTAAATACACTATTTAATTTAAATCAGTTTTATTCTGAAAAACCTGAAGTTCACTAACTATTAACTTAATACTTTTATTCTGAAAATGCTTCATTTCCGGTTCGCCACATGCTCAAACCATGAATCGAAGGTGAAATGACATGTGGTGTTGTACACAGAGCACACTGGGTTTAGCACTCATCTATTGCCGCTGAATAACGTTTATTAGGGAATGTTTAAATAACCACAGACACCACCATGTAATTTCACAATACAACAAGGCAGGAATTGCATTGGACCCGCCCCCCGACGACGTCGGGCAATAGGAGAAGACCTCAGATGACAACAGGAAGAGCACGCAAAAGATTGACCTCTTCCTCCGGCGGACTCCGGCTGACCGGACGCATGGGGAGAGCCGCCTCCACTGCACATTACATGTTGTAATGTACACCACCGCATCTTTTGTGTAATTAAATGCTGTTAACTTTTATAAGCTTCCCTTGACTCTTTTCAGTCTCTCCTGCCTTCGGGGCTTTAGAATTTTCCAACAGTATACAGCGTATACCAGAGTATCACATAGACTACACCACTGCATCCACCCACCTGCTGAGGAGACAACGCTGGTTCTACAGAACCATCAGGTGAGGACCAGTCTGAGGAAAATCAGACCTAGCAAAGCTGCAGGCCCAGACGGAGTGCCCGGACGGGTACTCAAGGCATGTGCGGACCAGCTGACAGGTGTTTACTGATATATTCAACCTTTCATTACAACAAGCTACTGTTCCATCATGCCTCAAATCCTCAACCATCATTCCAGTGCCTAAAAAGACATCTGTGAAGTGGCTAAATGACTATCGCCCAGTCACGCTTACACCAATAGTCATGAAGTGTTTTGAGAAACTGGTGCTTTCCCATATCAGAACCATCATCCCACCTGACCTTGACAAGCATCAGTTTGCCTACAGGCCAAACCGCTCCACAGAAGACGCCATCAAATCAGCCCTCCACACATCTGGAACTTCCAGGCAGTTATGCGAGGATGCTATTTGTGGATTTCAGCTCTGCATTCAACACCGTCATGCCCCACAAACTGGTCAGCAAACTGAATATTCTTGGCTTTGGCTCTTCACTTTGCTCGTGGGGCATGGACTTCCTGACTGACAGACCAGAGCAAGTCAGAGTCGGTAAACACCCATCATCCCCCCTTATACTAAATAGATGTAGAAATTAAATAACTGTGGCATTATGACGTAAAAGGCCCCTGAAATAAATAAATGTGGCATTATGAAGTAAAAGTCTCTTGAAATAAATAAATGTGGCATTATGAATACATCAATGTGTATCTAAATGTACATTTATATTTATTGCCTCATTTATTTATTTCATACGCATATTTATTTATTACATTTTGGCTTAAACGGCATTCCATAGCTGTGGGCATTCCTCAAAGGATTTGTTGGTTTGCCTAGCTACATTTTATTTAGCTGTGTTGCAATTTGCCTTGCTTAGTTTTGGATGCGTATGCTGGATAAAACGTTGCTGTAGGCGTTGATGCAAACGTGTGTCACTTGGATGGTATACATATACATTGAATGTTAAATAAACAATTATTGGCTTTGAACCGGCACATAACATAGATTTTAAGATTTTAACTTTTTAGAAATTACTATCAGAACTAAGATTTTCGGATTTAAAAAATAAAGAATTCAAAGATGTTTCTGGTGAATCAGTGTCTTAAATCCTTAATTACAAAGCCATTCCTTGTCTCGTTTTCTTGATCCGATACCTGCTTTTCCATTCTGCATATGCTTGCTCACCAAAGCTTTGGTCTGCATTTCATAAAAGTAGTGCTGTTATGAAAGAAATGTAAATGGGGATATTAAAGATAAGGAAATAATGTTAAACAGAACATGATGTTGTGAAATGGTTTCACAATGCAGTTAAACCACGTCCACCTATTGCATTTCTAAATTCAAAAGTTCCCCAATCAATTATGCTTGGGTTGCTCCAAACATTTAGTAATATGAAGTACGTTAGCGTATTAGCCCAGGATCATGAACGTTTGTCGTTTTATTAGTTGTTTGTTGCCTCAAAGATCATCAGCATCTGCTATAAACAATCCAACTCTTTATCTCAATTTGCTGCATGTGTCTTATTGTTTGTGGTCAGTCAGTGCACAGCTGCTGTCGTTAACATAACAGCCTATAGTCTTCCGCCATCATTAAAGGGGACCTCTCATGCAAAATGCACTTTTGTATGTCTTTTATACATAAATGTGTCCCCGGTGTGTCAGGGAATTCACAAAGTGTCAGAAAATAAAACCCTCTCTCTTTTCCTCCGTGCACAAATCTCTAAAAACGGGGGTACAACGGAGCTGATCAAGATTTGCCATCCGATATGACGTAAATTACGTCATATCGGCAAGCCCGCCTTAAGGCTGTTGTGTAGGCCCCCTATTTAAACAACAAATCAAAGTCATGTATAGCCTCGGCAGGCTCTGTGATCGCACTTCTCCACTCTGCTCTACGCGCGCCTGGTCCTCTCCTCCAGATGAGTGATGTATCGGGCCTCCCTCATGTATCTGTCCGGTTGCCGTTGGCTCCTCTCCACGTAGCAAGTCCTCGTCGTCCTCTCCATCTCCTCCAACAACACATCCTCACTCCCAGGTCGGCCTATGTTGACGTTATGTCAAGTCCCCTGCCGGCTTTTTCCAACGCAAGGGGGGGGGGCCTTAGCGTCCATTTTCAACGCCAGGGGGGGGGGCCTTAGCGTCCATTTTCAACGCAAGGGGGGGGGCCTTAGCGTCCATTTTCAACGCGAGGGGGGGGCCCTTAGCGTCCATGTTCAGCTTTCCGGGATGTCCATGTGCTTCTATGGACGCTCATGTAAGCACGGCATTCGTTTGTGTCAACTGCCCTTAAAGGCAATGAAGACACTACACTACCCAGAATCCCCAGCTATCGTTTGGCCTACACCATGTGCTCTGTTTGACGTCACGTGATTTCTCCCTGCAGAAAAAGAAAACATGGCCGAACTTCGTTTTATTCTGGGTGTAAAATGCCTATTTTAAAGTTAGTTTGGCCATTCAAATGCGTTTTGATGTCATTTGATGCGAGAAATATGAGTTGTTATTTCAGATTATGTGTGCAGTGGATGTACATGATCTTTAGTTTGCTAGTTATTACGAAGATTACTTCAGGAAATTGCGTCCAACGTTTTCATTGTTACCAAGGTGGTTGCTAGGGACGCTGCTATCGATATTATTTCTGTTATGTTGTGCAACTGTTTAATGGTGTTATCTTTATTGCTACCCCCTTCCCCGTCAATGTATAGTGTTGGTCCACAGCCTAAACATATTAGTTTAACAAAATCCGCATCTAAAGATACGTTATTTCCCCCTGTGCAATTCCAGTCTCACATCTCACAGCACATCGTCATTAACAAATACCGGAAACAGACCGAAAATATTTGAAAAAAATAAAATAATACCTTATTCCGAGTGCTCTTGCTTTTCTCCTTGAAAGTCATCACATAACGGCATTGTAATACACGGTTCGGCTGCATTAAATATTACATATCTGCCGCAGTTCTGTATTTATAGAGCCCTGATGAGAAGACAAACATGAGGAACTGAAAACGTGACGTGGATCATAAATATATCAGCCATTAAACAACATCTTACATTTCTTTTCACACAATGCGTCTCCTTGCAGTATCAACACTAATTCGGCTCACTTTTATATTTGATCCAATTGGTAGATAGGCTGTATTTACACCATAAAGGTGCACAGCTGATATAAAGGGACACCTGGTGGTTAAAGCATGTTATTGAATTTCATTATTTTTATTATTAGATATTAATAGAATCCCTATAAAGTATATTCATTACTCGTTATTCTCTACTAATAGTTAATTAAAGACTGTATATAATGACTATTTTGCACATCCCGTTCAAGATTTCAAGATGTTCTAAGGTTTATTGACATATCATATAGGCCTACACAACTGTGGTGTAGTTCTGCACTGAATGAAAAACTTGGGTCGCAGGTTCCTCAATAGTGCATTACAAGACATCTATCAATATGTGTGCATACCTCCAGCAATGTTAACTATGTTGTATGTATACTATGATGTAACGCAAATGTTCCAACTTGGGATCAATAAAGTATATCTTATCTTAAGCTGATCGATGGCTACTGCCATATTTGCAAAATGTGCCTCTGAACCTTGACAAGTGCATGTTTCAGGCTTATCAATTAATGTAATGTAATGTAATGTTATCAATTAACAACAGGAGGGGTCACAAACATAAGTCCAGCTGTTAAATAAAGCTCTTCTGACCTTAGCTGGCATGTGTGTATATATATTAATGCTGCCCATTATGGGCACAAGCAATTTTCACCCATTTATTAATTATATGTTTTAAATGTGAGTGTTTCCTGTCCCCTAAACCTCCAGGGATGTACACAGTTTAATACTGGCAACTTCTTATTATGGGAAATACGAACACGTCTTTTAAAACTACAACTCCCAGTAGAGACGTGCCATAGAGAACATGTTGCGAAACAGAATAGCCAGCATGTGTAGTTCTGGGGACAGGGTGGGGGAGGGGGGGGACGCGGTGGACCCGTTCAAATCCAGTTTTGAACAGTCTGCCGTGGTTCCATCCCATTTCAAGTGCTGTTCGAGGCTCGGTAACCCTCGGAGCACACTCTCCAATCACAGAGCTTGAGGACGATCACGGGGTTTGCCAAACAGAGCACATGGTGTAGTCCAAACGATAGCTGGGGATTCTGGGTAGTGTAGTGTCTTCATTGCCTTTAAGGGCAGTTGACACAAACGAATGCCGTGCTTACATGAGCGTCCATAGAAGCACATGGACATCCCGGAAAGCTGAATATGGACGCTAAGGGCCCCCCCCCTTGCGTTGAAAATGGACGCTAAGGCCCCCCCCCTGACGTTGAAAATGGACGCTAAGGCCCCCCCCCTGGCGTTGAAAATGGACGCTAAGGCCCCCCCCCTTGCGTTGGAAAAAGCCGGCAGGGGACTTGACATAACGTCAACATAGGCCGACCTGGGAGTGAGGATGTGTTGCCTCCAACAGATAATGTCCATCCTGTCTGTTTTTCCTCTCCCGCTACTCCATCGCTATCAGAACCAGACGGCCTACTTGGCTCTGAGGCCCCGCGGCCGGCCCCGCTGCCGCTCGGTACAGAACTAATCTTTCCTTCCTCCTCATCCTGGCCTACAGGTTTAAAATAACCTGTAGGCTTCGGCATGTTTTGTAATAGCTGCTTGTCTCGAAACTCCTTTTCCCTCAACAATTTCCTTCTCCGAGCGCCACACTCAAACATTTTCTTCTCCGACATTTTCTCTTAACAACCTTCATCTGTCACTCAATCACTCGTAATTTGAATAAGTCACATGTGAAACCTATTCTCATTCTGATTGGCTGTTAAGTGGTGCCCACTGACTGTTACGGAGTCATCTCTGGAACCCATCGATCTCATTGATTAGCGGAGCAAATGATCAAAATAGAGGGAAGATATTTTCGTTTGGGTTACTGATCTGGGGGAAGCTCACGAGTGTGTGTGTGTGTGTATGTGTGTGTGTGTGTGTGTGTGTGTGTGTGTGTGTGTGTGTGTGTTTCCCGGGGAAAACACTCACGAGAAACACAGGCTGTTGTTGTGCCTGCTGTGACGTAAAGTTGCTCCGTTCTCCGCTTGTAATTATGCCGAAGCTTCAAAGTTGTATTTATTATCTGAATTTCCCGAAACAAGTTTAATGTTCTGAAAGCCAAGACTTTGTTTATTTGAAACCAGATGAAAACAAACTGTAACGGACCCTGCCGTGTTATCTATGATTACTATACGCTTAGCTTACATTCATAATTTCAGCCGGAGGGAGGGGGAGCGGCGCTGAGGAACAGCAGAGTGGCGAGGGAGAGCTGTCTTCTTCCCTTACAAGCTTCAAAAATGTATTTATCGTGTGTTTTTGGAAATAAAAGTGTCATATTCTGAAAGCCAAGACTTTGTTTATTTAAAATAAAAACACCCGAAATAAATAAAAAATAGAATTCTTTTTTTTTAAACGTTATTGGCTCATGATCTCTGTAGGCCCCTGGGCTTCAGCCCAGGTCAGCCCGTGCATTAAGGCGGCCCTGCATATCGGATGGTGGACTGACAGCCCTATCAGAAACATCGCTATCAGAATCAATGCCAGACGTGTTTTGGACGTAATATGGTCTTTGTTTACATTAGCAAGCATCGCTAACACTCGGAGCTAACGCTGTACTGAGAGAGTATGTTTAAAGAAGCAGGATATAAAAAACGGAACCTGATAGAGAAAGCCTTTGAGCTCCATACTGTTTCAGAAATAAGTAAGCTCCGCCCCCTTTTCTTTCCTATTTTTTTCTTTTTTTAAAGCTTTATACCCAGAATCAGCACTTGATCTGTTTGGTACACTTCATATATATGTTTTTTTATATATTTGTATATATCTGAGACCTATGCTATTGCAACCCAGTCTCACGGCATTTCGAGTTCACCAACACGATTCTTAATCTATTGATTCGTGTTCACCATCACGATTTGCCCCTTTTTTTTGTGTTGTACAGCACGATTTTAAAAGCAATGTATTTCTACCGGTAACGTGTTTCGTGCCTGCAGGCTGCAGCACGTCTTTTTCTCCGGTCGGGTCTTGGAAGACCGGAAGCTGTGTGGTTCATAAAAACATGTTCTTACTCAATATCAAGCCACAATTATTGCTTTTATTTTAAATCGTATAATTTCGGACTTTTGTTGTCATCTGTGAGGAAAATAAATGGGGCTCAGAGCCTCAGGATACTGAAATCTGTATTTTTAAATATTTCTTTCCTTCTAATTTGTTATTCTTTTCAAAATAACACACTGTTATTTACTCACCAATAACACACAATTATCCTTGCTTTTATTTATTGGTTTAATTCCATAATCTCGGGCTTTTTTGGCGTCCGTCAGGAACTGAATCTCAAAATAAAAATAACCGGAAACAGACGTAGGCCTATAAGGGACATTTCGAACATCATTGCGATTGTCAACATTTCTGTGTTTAGGATGGCCGAAGACACTACACTACCCATAATCCCCAGCTATCGTTTAGGACTACAGTCCTTACGCAGAGCGTCAAACAGCTGTTTGAAGTGGAGCGAAACCACGCCAGATTATCCAAAACTAGAATCGAACACCCCCCAGAACTACACATGCTGGCTATTGTGTTTCGCAAAATGTTCTATGGGACGTCTCTACTGAACGTTTTCGTTTTTCCCACAAATAGAAGTTGCCAGTATTAAACACATTGGTGTTATCAAATGTAAAACATATAATTAATAAATGGGTGAAAATCGCTTGTGTCCATAATGCGCAGCATTAACATACCCACATGACAGCTCATTGCTACTTTGTAATTCTACTCCACGACATTTCAGAGGTTAACCTGGTATTTTTCTCCACTGCATTTATTTGAGTTACTTTGCAGATTCTGATTAATTATGTGAAATATAAACAACCCTTAAATCAGACATTAGTTACACCTGAGTGAAATTCAGGGAAGGTGATTGTCAAGTGCCAACAATCAGGAGAGATATTTGATAGTTGGTGCTTGAGAAGACTAAACATGTATCTGCAATTGACATGAATGGAAACAAGTAATAAAGTATATTCATTACTCGTTATTCTCTACTAATAGTTCATTAAAGACTGTATATTATGGCTATTTTGCACATCCCTTTCAAGATTTTCAAAGGTTTATTGACATATCATACACAACTACGGTGTAGTTATGCAATGAATGAAAAACTTGGGTCACAGGTTCCTCAACAGTGCATTACAAGACATCTATCAATATGTGTGTACCTCCACCATTAAACTGTCATATTCTGCACATTTCTTATTCTATCTACATGCATAAGAGTATAATTAATGTGTATAATATCAGTTAAAATAAGTGCTTCAACATAGTTAACATTGCAGGAAAGCAATATATTAGACGTTAATTACTTTGTCAGACTTAATATTTAATGTTTAAATAAAGGTTAATCCGTTTTTCTATTAATATCTGTGTACATCCTGCACTAAACTGTTTTATTGTAAAGATAATTTATAGTATCTTCTTGATTTTTTATATTCTATATTTCTATATTTATACTTTCCCCCTATGAAAGTATGTAGGCCTACTCTTAATATTTTTTTAATCAAATATAACACATACAAACAATAATTCAATAACGTGCTTTAACCACTAGGAGGTGCACACAAGGTACACACAGCCATAACAACTTTGTATTATTAGTGTGTATGTACAACATCTGAAGATGTATAGTTTTATGCATGCTTTCACATCATTTTACAGCATATTGCTATACTATTTCAGACTCAGTATTTACATTCAAAGAAAATCAGTAATATTTTTAAAAACTACAGTCCTTTTCTATCAGCTGTGCACCGTTATGGTGTAAATATAACCTATCTATGAATTAGATCAAATGTAAAAGTCAGCCGAATTAGTGTTGATACTGCAAGGAGACGTATTGTGTGAAGAGAAATTGAAGATGTTGTTTAATTGTTGATATATTTATGATCCACGTCAAGTATTCAGTTTCGGCGCCATTTCTTCCAGTTTTTCCAAAGGTCTTCTCATCAGGGCTCTCTAAATATAGAACTACGGCAGATCTGTAGTATGTAATGCAGCCGAACCGTGTATTACAATGCCGTTATGTGATGACTTTCAAAGAGAAAAGCAAGAGCACTCGGAATTAAGTATTATTTTATACTTTTAAAATGTTTTCCGGATTTCATATAATATAAACACCAACTCCCAGCATGCATTGCGGCTAACACATCCAATCAGAGAGCTTAAAACCATAGCTGAGGATCTTGGGTAATCGCTCGAAATGCCTACGTCTGTTTCCGGTTATATTTATTTTGAAATTCTGTCACAGACGAGCTGAGGACCAAAATGCAGAACACGGGAAACCAGGGATAGTCAGTAACCAGCTTTATTGATTGCAATAGGCTGGTAGAAACATCTTCAGCAACTTGACAACACATGCAGCATTTAGAAAACATTCAGCAACTTGAGGAAAAATGCATAGCATTTACTAAAAGCTGCAGAAACCAAACGCTGCAAGAAGCTCAAAACACAACCGAGACCAGGGGACACTAAAGAGTGACGCACACAGCTGGGACCAGAGGTGATGCTCGAGGTTATACATTTGCCAACTGTCACTCTTAGGTGCATTTCCAACAACAGGGACAGTTGGTCAACTTTATAATCCACGAACGTGCAGCATATTGTTTACTCAGCGTTGGTAAAGATGTTTCTCCATTTGTGTGTGTTTTGGAATGTTTTTTTCTTTTATTTGCGTCATTTTCGAAACTGCAGCCAATTCTCCAAATTGAAGTGTTTTTGGTCGTCACCTTAAATATCAGCTTTGCATCCCTCAGTCTCTCGCCTGCTGCCCTAGCCCTTAAAATAGAGCAGGCCCTGACATTCCATTTGTTTCCATATGCAGTGCAATTTCACTTTTTTACTTTAACATATCTCTGAACAATGCTTGATGAGTCAATGCCAGTTTGGGTTGTGAATTAATTAAATTGCTTTGATTTGATAATGACATGCTCATGAACCGTTTATATGAACAAATAATCATCACAATTGCAATCAAAGCAAGCATTTAAGGCACCCAGATTGCACCAGATTGTTATATAAATGGGTTGGAGGGAAGTGGCAAGATGGACAGCTGGATAAAAATGAACGTGTGTGTGTGTGTGTGTGTGTGTGTGTGTGTGTGTGTGTGTGTCTGTGCGCCTGCCACAGCAAGACAAAAGTTAATGAGGTTTGAAGGCTGCTGTGGCAGCGTGGCCTTGTCTTTGTCTCCCGTCCTCTGCCACCCTGCTTCCTGCCCAGGCCTTTATTAAAACGATAATGCAGCGAGGGTCTTTAAGTGTGCAGCTGCAGAGAGAAAGACAAGGGTGAGAGAGGGGTACAGCTAGGTAGAGAGAGAGAGTGGGGTGGGGAGCAAAAAAGAGTGTCAGGGAGAATGAAGGAGGGATAAGTCTGCAGAGAAAGAGAGAGATAGGATACATGAATGCTGATAAGAGAAGTAGAAGAGAGAGCATCAAAACAAGGCATGCAGGGATAGATAGATAGATAAAGAGGGGTAGGTAGAGAGAGAGGCAACAAAGACAGAGCAGTACTCAGCCCTGGAGAGGAGTGGTAAAACTAGAGGAACTGAAACAGAAGAGAGAAAGAGGGAAGACATAAGAGAAGAAGAGGACAGAATGAGAGATGCAGGGATATTTAAGCAGAACAGGGAAATAACTGTACATCAGACCCTTTCAAAAGAGCATTCAGGAGAACAGCAGTGTATTTGACTCTGTAACACATATGGAGCTGTGGGTGTGATTCAGTTAGATTAAAACAACTTGACTATTTTTCAGTTTGAGATTCATAGGGTAGAAATGTGTTAAATGTCTACCAGTTTCCGCATCTAAACTCCGGAGAATGTCTGGATAAGAAGCACTCTCCCTGGACACAGCATGTGGTTTAGATGGGATGATGGTACCTGGGAGTGTGTCAGGCACATGTCACAGACTGCGCTCACAGAGCTGTTTTTTATACGTTAGTCATTCACCATCTCTCAAGTTAGACTTTTATTGTGTGTCCCTCAGATCTTAGTTTTCTTCACCTTTTGCATCATGGAAACCCCATCATCACACCCTGCCACTCGTTGACAAAGCTCTGGCCAATGAACAGTTTCATTTACACACTGCACAGGCTTGATACTACGCACTAAGCACATTTGTGCAGTGGCCAAATGGTGAGAAGAGAAACTTCCGTGTCACATGATGCCATTGGGCCTGAAAGTACATTGACTTACAGTACACTGGAAAAGAGACGTCTGTAAATCAGCAGATTTTTCTTTTTTTTACGTAATGAAACCTTCCAGGACCAACTCTTGAATAGGCCTTATTTAAATCATCAGGGCCTTAGAGTTGTAAAATGTGCTAAAAGCGAAATCGAGAGTTATTGTCCCAATTACCCATCTGAATCGAATGGTAAATGGACTGTACTCATATTGCGGTGTATCAGGTCTGTCTGACCCCTATAAGCGTGTTTACATATGAGTAATTCACCCAGTCACAGCTCATTCATACAGAGCAGCAGCACTTGGGAACAAACAATCACACATTATGGCCATGCCATCAGGAGCAACACAGGGTTAAGTACCGTTACCGACTGACAGGAGTTTTGAGGAGGGGCTAAAACATTTCTCAAGCCAAACTCTTTAGACCAGGGAAGATCCATGGATAACCGGGTATTTTATCTTTGGCTTCATGCGAGAGACTTTGATAGGAACGAGCTGGGCCCCCGCCTCCGACACTAGGTCAAGATCTTTCTAAACATCTATGGATTAGTATGGAGCTACAGATGGCTGGCAGATATATTAGCTAAGCAGAGGGAAACAGCTAGCATGAATCTGTCCACATTATTTTTACAAACATGTTTTTAAAAGCACAATTTGTTGAACAACAGTATTCATATATATCACTGAACTGCTTCCCCAGTTCCCCGCATCATCCAGCCCTCATTGAGAAAACAAATAAGCGGTCTCAAAATATGAAATTATTCCTTCCTTCTTAATTTATGAGATAAAACTAAATATGACAAATGTGTCTTTTTTACTGACCATCGCACAGCACACAGCAACAACACACTTCCTCCCCTGTGCATCACTCAGTCTGCTGAGGTGGACAGACGTTGTTACCCGCTCTTTGTAACGTCCAATTAGTAACCTGTTAATTAGTGCAGGTGCACACTGAATCCAGGGGCATCGTTATTTATTAATGGATCTCTGCAGACCTCCTGTTGGCTGAAATTAGCCCTCTTGTTGGCCAATGGCAGGTCTCAGCTGTGGGTGTTGTAGCCAAGACATGTGCCTGTTAGTGTTGCTGAGTACATTGTAATTAGTGTGTGGCAGTAATACGTCTCTGTGTCGGCCTGGCCTCTCCCACCAGCTGTCTCTCTACTTTGCCCCCTGCTTTGTCCATCTTTCTCAACTCTCTTCTCTGAGTTTGCCTGCTTGTTGTTAGAAACAGTCTCTTCTCTATTCTACAACGTGCACCTATTTTATTGATTGTATTTTGTTTACCTTGGATCATCTTTTCATTGGCCAGTTTCTGCCTGGTCTACTTTTTCTTTTTCCAAAACAAAATTGGCAGACAAGAATTGGTCACTCACTTGAGAGCAGATAAGTCTGTAGGCATGCTAGATGCACCAAGGTTTTATGCAAATGTATATGTATATATATATATATATTAGGGCTGTCAGTCGATTAAAATATTTAATCGCGATTAATCGCAAATTAATCGCACATTTTTGATCTGTTCTAAATGTACCTTAGAGGAATATTTTTCAACTTTTTAATACTCTTATCAACATATGAGTGGACAAATATGCTTTATGCTAATGTTTATTATCATTTGAACAATGACTAATATTCTCATGAATATTAAACACAACAACCTGGAACCTCTCTCATTCAATACAAATGGTGTGTGTGTGTGTGTGTGTGTGTGTGTGTGTGTGTGTGTGTGTGTGTGTGTGTGTGTGTGTGTGTGTGTGTGTGTGTGTGTGTGTGTGTGTGTGTGTGTGTGATCATTGGAGCTATGTGCAACTCAAGGCATACGCTCGAACGGGAGCTGCCTGGACGCTGCAATCATGTTGCTGCAATCATGAGTGTGCTGACTTCTCCTTCAATGTCCCGCTGTCTGCTTCCTGCATCAAGTCAAGTGCTCGGTGCAGTTGTGTGGATAGAGCGCTCCTCTGTTTTCATTTAAACAGCTCCTTATATCCGTTAGCGCAGCTAGCTAGCACCCGATGCTAACAACAACAATAGCCGCGTTCACACTGCGGTACGGTAATGCACGTAAGGTCTCTCTCTCGCTCGCTCGAGTCGGGCCACACAGTCACACACCCTCCCGGTCCTCCCGATGGCCAGTCGGTGCCTGCCGGTGAGCATGGAAGTGTGGTCTGCTGCAAGCGGGCAGCAGGAGCGGGGCTGTCATCATCAGCGTGTAGATGGTATTTTAAACTCGATGCGCTCTGAAACTACGGGGCGGCCGAGGAAAAAAAATACACATGCGTTAATCGCGTTAAAATAATTAGTGGCGTTAATTTTTTTTTGCGTTAACGCGTTATTAACGCGTTAAATTGACAGCCCTAATATATATATATATATATATATATATATATATATATATTAGAGCCGGGACTCGATCACAAAAATTAATCTAATTAATTAGAGGCTTTGTAATTAATTAATCGAAATTAATCGCATTTTTAATCGCATTTTTAAAAATTGCATTTTTAAAAATTGCATTTTTAAGCTTAGATGGCCCTGTGTATTCTTCATTTCACTTGTTTGTTTGTTCTTGTTTGTGTTTGCTCGCTTGCATGCCCTACATAGCTTTAAGAAATACTTAAGTTGTTGGTCAAAACACTTTCCATCTGATGAAGGCAAATGCCTTCCCAGATGGAAAAAAGTAGAAAACATTACATTCAGTTATAACTGCCAAAACAAACATTATTTACACTATTATGGCCCCTGTTAACAATGTTTGTAATGTTAACTACTGTAAGTTGGTCGAACGAATGCCTCCTCATCCGGAAGCTGACCGAGCAGACCCGAGCAGCAGTCGAGAGGAGCCGAGCGCATCCGCGAA
Source organism: Champsocephalus esox (assembly GCA_036324585.1). Taxonomy (NCBI): domain Eukaryota; kingdom Metazoa; phylum Chordata; class Actinopteri; order Perciformes; family Channichthyidae; genus Champsocephalus; species Champsocephalus esox. Next base: position 43,276,375 of record CM070478.1, read on the forward strand.
GCACACGTCAGAGTTCCCGTTAGCCGGCAAATCTAAATATCTTCGGTCAAAATAATTTCCCTTTAGAGCAATACCGCTTCAGTTGCGCCACTTATGTGACAGACAAGAAGAGTATGTGACAGACAAGAATAGTCAATTCTAAAGTCTAACACTTAATGTGGAGAAAGAGATGTCCTGGATGGGTTGATTGTGCGTTGATCTGTTGGTAATGCCTCGGGCTTCCGGTGGGCATGTAAACAAATGCATAATGCTGCGCTATACTTTGTGGCCTCACCCAGTTGCTGCTGACGAGTCGAGACTCGACACACGCAGCTCTGCATAAGCACATGCAGCGGTGAGCGGAACAAAACACACACTTCAGGTTAGAATATCACACATAGCTATTTTAATTACCTCTCAAACTACCTAAACTAGTTATAGATATGTTTAGTTTTACTGTCTCATTGTCCGCGAGCTGCATGATACTGGCATAATAGATTGCCCGATCGGGCAACCAGCAGGCGAGGCTTCATTGCCCGAGCTAAATACTAGACGGCCCCGGGCCATCGGGCAGTCCTTAATGTCGAGCCCAGTGACAATCCAGTGAGCAGGGAGCTGGTTATTTTCTCAGACGTGGACTTACTTATCCTGGCCCTGAAACCAGTCATCTGGTTGAGTGTGGGTTGGGTCAGGGTGTGGTTCCTTGCACTCGGAGTCGGGCTAACGTCCACGCTAGCTGCTACATGCTTTGCATTTAGGTGATACTTTAGGCTTGATGTGCTGCGGTGATATGCAAATTATTTTTTGCATAATTTGCACACAGCCGTGCTCTTGTCGACGCTTCCATCCGTCCGTTTTTTAAAACAACATTTCCCATCCACGGGGCCGACCAAAGCGGTCTCATCAGCTTGTTCGTTCATGTTTGACTATTGTTCACCGTGGTTTGTTGTTGTTTGAAGTCCCATGCTGAAGTCATGAACGTTAGTTGGTGCTCCAGTATAATCGGTACGCCTGAAACTCATCCAATGAGAAACGTTCCGCTGTGCAAAAATAAGTGCGATTAAAATGCGTTAATTTTTTTAACGCGTTAATTTTTTTAACGCGTTAATTTTTGTGTAATTAATTAATCTTAATTAACGCGTTAAAGTCCCGGCCCTAATATATATATATATATATATATATATATCAGCGTTTCCCACACATAGACTTTACGTGGACGGGCCGCCCAGGTATATTAACGGCCGCCCAAGTATATTTCGCGACCCATTTCGTTTTGGTTTTTTTCGTCCACGACCACAACGCCATCTGCGATCGATTAACTTGTGGACAATGATCCCTCGCTTTACGCCTCCTGTACCCAGTCCCGGACTGGCCATCGGGAGGACTGGGGGGTTTCCCGATGGCCTTGCCTGTTAAGTGGCCTGCCTCACACAGGGTGACTGGCTGTCTACATGATGTGGCCTGAAGTCAAAAGTGGATATGTCTACAAACTAAGGCTAAAAACTGGATCAATACCAACCATCCGGGACCAGGACACATCCAATTTGGAAGCTGTACGTTTTTCCATATTAATATTTGCATTCCTTTTTATTTAGCAGGGATTTTCCTGATAAAGTTATCTCTACTACTTGTAGCTTGTAGAATGTAGCTTGTAGCATGTAGCTTTGCCATATCAATGTCGCCTCAAACCCAAACTGTTGTGTCCGTCAAAAGTGTTGAGTTCAGTCATGTTTCATGTTTTTGTTTAATCATTTTTTGTCTTATTTTGGTACTCACCTTTTGTGTTTCATTCCAGGTCCTTTCACTCCCTATCCTTGTATGTATGTATCCCGCTCTCATCAGCGTCAGCCCCACCCCTGATTGTTTCCACCTGTGCCAATTACCCTTTGTTTAAATTCCCCAGCCTTCCTTTGTCTTGTGTCAGTTCGTCTTTTGTACTGTCTCCATGTCAGTAGTCTGCGTACCAGAAATTATTGATCTTATCTCAAGCCTGATTCATGCTCCTGATTTACTTTTTAAGTTTTGTTCCTCACTTAGTGAGCGATTTTCTTTTGTGCCTTTTTTCAGCTCGTTTAAGAGTGTCGATCTTTTTTTGTTTTCCTATTTTGAAAATAAAGTATTTACTCATACTTTACCTCTCTCTCCCGGGTCATGGATTTGAGTCCTTTACCTTGTGTATCCAAGTCCGTGACAGAACGAACTGACCACAGTGGACTTAGCCGACCCAAAGATACTTCACGCCGCCCTGTCAGCCCAAGGCGTGAGGATTTTGTACCATGAGGAACAGCTGGGCTTAATCAGCCAATGAGCTTGTAGGACGCCAGGCCGAGCTCCAGGATTATGTCTCTACACAGATACAACAGTTGTCGACACATGTGCATCAATTCATCGCTCACCTACAGACTGCTCCTCCGCTGACGTCATCCACTGCTGGCATCTTTCCTGTCGAGGATCCTGCTGACGCCGTCAACCCGATCCAGGCTGTTTCTTCCTCATTACGGCTGGCTCTTCCAGAGAGATTCTCCGGAGACTCATGAACTGCAGAGCCTTCCTTGTGCAGTGCGATCTGCATTTCCAACACAACCCAGGGGCTTTTTCATCAGACCATGCTAAAGTGGCGTTTATCGTGTCCCATTTAACGGGAAGAGCTGCAGCCTGGGCTACTGCAGAATGGTCCAGAAACTCAGAGCTTTGCTATTCATTAGCCAACTTCATAGACACTATCATATTTGACCACTTGTCGCCTGCTCCAGAGGCCAGCAGAAGGCTTCTTCAGATGCGCCAGCACTACCGTCAGGTGGTTGATTATGCCATCGAGTTTCGCACGGCAGCAGCGGACAGCGGGTGGAATATTCCGGCTTTTCATGACGCCTTTATGACTGGACTTTCAGATCCAATAAAGTACCAGCTGGCTCCTCTGGAGGTGCCACGGGACCTGGTATCTCTCATCGCTGTGTCCATCCGGATCGACAACCGACTTCGGGAAAGGGAGAGAGAGCGCCGGCGCACCCGTGACGGACATCCCAGTTTCCAGGGCTTTCCTCGGAGAGCCGCTCCGCCAGGGGAAGTTTTCAAGCCGGCTGTTTCGGACCATCGGAGGACAGCGCCTCTGCTTGACTCAGGCGAACCCATGCAGTTGGGTAGGACCAGGCTTTCTCTGGAGGAGAGGCAGCGCCATCTGCGGGAGGGCTGCTGTTTCTACTGTGGCGAGCTGGATCACCAACTCGCCTCATGTCCGGAAAAAGACCGAGGTTACCAGCCAAGAGGAGGGCGCTGGTGAGCAAGCTTTCCACAGACTTTCCTCCTCAACCCGTTACCCAGATATACATTTTCATAAACAATCAGGCCATTGACCAAGGGGTGCTAATAGACTCAGGGGCTGACGAAAGTCTTAAAGTTAAACAGTTAAAACTATTCCGCTATCTCACCCCATTAACGCCAGTGCCTTAGACGGTCGTCTTTTGTTCACAGTTACCCATTGCATAGAGCCTATTCAGATCACTGTTAATAAGGACTACACATAAACTAAGCAGTTTCACATCTGCTCAGCACCAACTGATCCTGGTAGGATTATTAAAGATCATCCTGATTATCCTGACCTACAGAAAGTACCTCCATGTTACCAGGATTTAAAGGAAGCCTTTAATAAATTGAAGGCCATGTCGCTACCTCCTCACCGATCTTTTGACTGTCCCATTGATCGGAGCTCCCATTACCAAAGGAATACTTTATTCTATCTCAGGACCAGAGAGAGCAGCAATGGACGATTACATCTCCTCCTCACTCAAATCAGGGATTATCCCCTTCATCTTCACCAGCCGGGGCAGGGTTTTTCTTCGTAGGAAAGAAAGATGGGTCTCTGAGACCTTGCATAGACTAAAGTCCTCTCAATGACATTACGTTAAAAAAACGCTATCCACTGCCAGGCTTGGAATTTCGTCATTTTAGGGGCAAGGCCATTTGGCCTTCCCGTTCACATTTTTTTTAAGGGCACAAAGGCCACATGACAGGGCACAAAGGCCACATGACAGGGCACAAAGGCTGTTTGGTTAAATTACGCTGGTCAATCAACATGACTGAAAAGTGTAGCACTAACGTCAACACCAGTCGTTTTACAAACGGCTGAATAGCAATAGTGTTTCTTAAACGTATACGTTAAATTCAGCCATAAACCACATAAGTCAGTCAGGGGTAGACAGTAAGGGTAAAATTGTATTGTCACTGGCCCCACCATTGTAACCACTGGCCCGGAGCATTCGTCCACCAAAAAAAAATCGACTAATAATGAAGTAAATTAACACATTTGTTGCAATAATTTATGCACTAACTACATTACTACTTTTTAATCATCAGTTCTTCCTCATTTTCCTCAATTGTTCATATTTGGTTTATTAAAATAATGATATTGTGGTCATTGTTAAAAAATGTCTGCTATTATTATGAGTATTATTATTTGTATAATGTACTTTCTGCCTTCCTGTCATTAAGAGTTAGACATGTCATGGCTATATGTAATTCATTTGATTAGAACTTTCATTATCCTAAACTGATGGGACATTTCGCCAATACCTTTATATTGTCTACTCTTCACTTACTTCAGCATAGGTCGGCATTGATGTACAGAGCCGACAGAAGACCTTGTTTATACTGGCATCATATTGAGAGGTGCAGCCAGTGACGCGTCCTGAAACCAGGAAGTAAGCTGCTGGTTCCCTCCACAAAAAGCAATGGCATTTCTCCACAGGGTTTTGGAAAATAGCTGGAAATAAGGTCTGTGGAAAACAAACATGTTTGTTAAATGCACGTTTTGTTCAGCCGGATAATCTCCACATGTCTACCCTACTTTTATAATTTTCGAATCATAAATCTAATCGATAGATTATAAAAGGGTTTTAGGACGCGGCACTGCAGCCAGCTCCCTGTCACTCTTTTAACTCCTCCGGTGACTTTCTTTTATTAGAAGATTGTTTTTTGCCCGACGCTTGGCCGGTTACCGCTCGTATTAAAAACATTTTGGCGAATGGTTAGGTGGCGCGATAGTCTGTAGTGAAGAAGGAGCGCCCTCCCGCTCACGGGAGCCTGCTCGCGCTGTGCTCCGCAGCAAACAGCTGTTTGCATTTCACCCCAAAACGACAACCGACTCACGAAACGCTATGTTGTAGCGTTGATAAATGAAACAATTTAACTAAATTGCTAGTCAAAATACCAATACCACAGTACATTTTGTTTTACTTCCTTTTGCCGTCATGAAATTCCCACCCTGTCCACTGCCACTCATGTCCTCTGCCTTCAAACTACTTCAGACTGCCAAAATATTCACCAAGTTGGATTTAAGAAACGCATACCACTTGGTTAGAATAAGGAAGGGGGATGAGTGGAAGACAGGATTCAACACTCAGAGTGGCCACTATGAGTATCTGGTAATGCCTACAATGCACCAGCTGTGTTTCAGGCTTTTGTGAATGAGGTTTTGCGGGAGTTTTTGAATGTGTCTGTGCTTGTGTATCTTGATGACATTTTGATTTTCTCACCAGACTCTATGTCCCATGTTAACCATGTCCGTCAGGTTCTGCAGAAACTGCTCGAAAATCAATTGTATGTCAAGGCAGAGAAATGTGAGTTCCACGCAGAAAAGGTGTTTTTTTTAGGTTACATAATCTCACCTAATCAGATACAAATGGGTCCTACCAAAGTCAGTGTAGGTTCCAAGTGGCCAAGACCAGACTCCAGGAAGAAAGTCCAGCAGTTTCTAGGGTTTGCAAACTTCTATAGGAAGTTTATAAGAAACTTCAGTTCTGTTGCTGCCCCTCTGCATGTTCTTACTTCTCCTAAGGTTCCCTTCAAATGGACTCCCCAGGCTGACGTCGCCTTCCAGAGCCTCAGGGAAAGGTTCACCACAGCTCTCATACTCACCATCCCGGATAACCAGTGCCAGTTTGTGGTCGAGGTCGATGCTTCCAATGAGGGGATTGGAGGAGTATTGTCTCAGAGATCCGTGGAGGACAACAAGATGCACTCATGTTGATGCACAAGTTGACAACGGCAGAGAAAAACTATGATGTGGGAAATAAAGAACTGTTAGCTGTAAAAGCAGCCCTCGAGGAATGGAGACACTGGTTAGAGGGGGCAGAGCAGCCTTTCTTAGTCTGGACAGACCATAAAAACCTGGAGTACTTTAGAAAAGCTAAACGCCTCAACTCTTGGCAGGCCAGGTGGACACTATTTTTCAGTAGGTTCGGTTCCACTTCACACTCTCTTTTTGTCCCGGATCCCAGAACCTGATGAACCTGATGCTCTGTCTCGCCTTTACGACCCAGAACCACTTGCCGTAGAGCCCAAGACCATCCTTCCACTAAACTGTGTGGTCGGAGCGTTTTTCTGGCAAGTAGAGTCAGACGTAAAACAAGCAAATGTTTTGAACCCGACACCTAGCGAGTGTCCAAACAACCTGTTGTTTGTTCCTGTGTCTCTCCACTCCAAGGTCATCCACTGGGCTCACACGTCTGTGCTCTCGTGCCATCCTGGTGTTAAAAGGACCATGTTCAGGATCAAACAGCAGTTCTGGTGGCCAGCCATGAAGAAAGTACATAGCGGCTTGTCCTGTGCGTGCTCGAAATAAGACCTCGTCCCAGGTCCATATGGGCTTGCTTCAGCCGTTGCCGGTTCCCCAACGTCCCGGGTCACACATTTACATGGACTTTGTGACAGGACTTCCATCATCCAGAGGCAAAACTACGGTCCTGACAGTGGTGGACCGGTTCTCCAAGATGGCTCATTTTATTCCCCTAACCAAGCTTCCCTCTGCCAAGGGTACCGCAGAGGTCATGATGAACCAGGTATTCAGGATCCATGGGTTTCCTAGTGACATTGTTTCCGACAGGGGTCCACAATTTATTTCCGCATTCTGGAAGGAGTTTTGCCGGCTCATAGGCACCACTGTCAGCATATCATCAGGCTATCACCCTCAATCCAATGGAGAGTCGGAGCGTCTGAACCAAGAACTGGAGACTACGCTATGCTGTCTTGTCTACCAGAACCAGACCACCTGGAGCGACCACCTCACATGGGTTGAATTTGCCCACAATACTCTCCCCACGGCGGCCACAGGTCTCTCTCCTTTCCATTGTGCCAATGGCTACCAGCCTCTGCTGTTTTCAGCCAATGAAGGAGAAGCAACGGTACCATCGGTCCATGCCATGATTAGACGCTGTCGCCGAACCTGGGCGGGTGCTCGCCAGTCTCTACTCTGAAGTTCAGCTTGGATGAAGGCTGTAGCAGACGTCCATCGCAGGGCCGCTCCCCTCTACAGACTGGGTCAGAAGGTTTGGCTTTCCACCAAGGACCTACCGCTTCATGTCACCACCTGTGCCAATTACCTTTTGTTTAAATTCCCCAGCCTTCCTTTGTCTTGTGTCAGTTTGTCTTGTCCTGTCTCCATGTCAGTAGTCTGCGTAAGAGCAATTATTGATCTTATCTCAAGCCTGATTCATGCTCCTGATTTACTTTTTAAGTTTTGTTCCTCACTTAGTGAGTGATTTTCTTGTGTGCCTTTTTGAGCATTTTTTTTACCTCGTTTAAGAGTATTGATCTTTTTTTGTATTCCTATTTTGAAAATAAAGTATTTACTCATACGTTACCTCTGTCTCCCGGGTCGTGCATTTGAGTCCTTTACCTTGTGTATCCAAGTTCGTGACACAAACAGTAATCGGTTGGGTGTTCATATGTTTTTGTAACATTTTATTTTATTTTGTAAGCTCTGCAGTCTTTGCTTTTATTTAAATTATCAGGCATTTGCTAACATGTTCAGACATACTTCCGTAATGGCGATCTGTGTGAAGGCTGTAAATCTACGCTATAGCCGATAACACAAGTATTTATTCTCCTCTTTATTAGTATTTTGTATCCTCTAAAATCATATTGAGTAAGTTATAATAACAAACGTAATCTTCTGTAGTGTTAGACATTAAAATCAATGTTTATATGGTGTAATTTTAATTAAATACACTATTTAATTTAAATCAGTTTTATTCTGAAAAACCTGAAGTTCACAAACTATTAACTTAATACTTTTATTCTGAAAATTATTCACTTCCGGTTAACATTAGCATGTGGCGAAATGCTGCGTTTTCAAACCGTGAATCAAAGGTGAAATGACATGTGATGTTGTCCACTGAGCACACTGGGTTTAGCACTCATTTATTACCGATGCATAACGTTTATTAGGGAATGTATAAATAACCACAGACACCAGAATGATATAATTTAACAACAGAAAATGGCAGGAATTGCATTCGACCTGCCCCCGACGACGCCGGCCAATAGCAGAAGACCTCAGATGACAACAGGAAGAGCAAGCCAAGAATTTACCTCTTCGACCTGCGGACCTGGACTGACCGGTCGGATGAGGAGAGCGCCTCCACTCGCACATTTCATTTTGTACACCACCGCATCTTTTGTGTAATTAAATGCTGTTAACTTTTATAAGCTTCCCTTGACTCTTTGCAAGTAGTAGTACAAATGCCGTTTCAATCACATTAGTATGCAGAAAAAGTGACAGGTCGCCCCGCCCCTTTTACCGGAAGTCCCGCCCCCATACAAAATTAAATAAAAATTAAATAAAAATTAATTAAAAATTAAATAAAAATTAATTAAAAATTAAATAAATTAAATAAAATAAAATAAAAATAAAATAAATTAAATAAAAATTAAATTAAATTAAAAAAATGAGAAAAATAAAATGCCGTTGTTTCAATCAATTAATATGTATAGGATATATGTCCTGCCTCCTAACCACTTCCTGTGTGGTTAATCCTGTATATAGTATTGAATGTAACAAATACTTGCAAATAACATGAGATTAATTAAAGCATCTAAAAACAAACATATATATTTTTAAACCTCTCTGTTTTTGCTAACAGGACACGATGGTAAAAACATATGGTGGAGGGGGGGGGAACACACACACACACACACACACACACACATCCCCCGCCCCTCACCCCCATATCGTCTAAAATAAAAAGCCGGCCCCGTTGTTAAATGTTTTTCAAGTGAGAGAAAATGGCCAAGAGACATCTGGATATGGATTTAATCAGCGAGACACCGGTAACAACTTACAACCATCCGTTGGGTGCTCCAATCAAGAAACGAATGAAGTTTGTATGCCGGGTTCAGACGCCTACAGCCGAAGAACTTCACGAAGAATGGACTCTAAAAAATGGCGATGTTTGGGGTTATATATTCAGCTATATGGCTAATGAACTACATTTCTACAGTCTGAAGAATGGAGAAACGTATGGACCTCGTAGTGTTAAAGCGACACTGACTGTTCTTGCTAACAGGACACGATGGTAAATACATATGGTGGAGGAGGGGGAACACACACACACACATTCCCCGCTCCTCACCCATAGCGTCTAGAATAAAAAGCCGGCCCCGCTGTTAAATATTTTTCAAGTGAGAGAAAATGGCCAAGAGACGTCTGGATATGGATTTAATCAGCGAGACACCGGTAACAACTTACAACCATCCGTTGGGTGCTCCAAATCAAAGTAAAACATATAAAAAACAGATATTTTAAAAAGTCAATCTTTTCATGCTAAAGGATAAGGGAGGGGTAAAACCCCAGACCCCCTATGGAGAAAACCATAAACCCCCAATGGAGATAACCATGTGTTAAACAGAGGGAGGTAGATAATATACTTAAAATAAATGTAGATAAAGTCAGAGAATATCTATCTGAGCAAGATACATACACTTTGCATAAACCGGCAAGGGTGCATTTTGTACGAAACAGAGTTTTCGTACAACAATTTCAAGCAGATCTCTGCGATATGCAATCGCTGTCTGAATATAATGATGGCTTTATTTACTTGTTAACAGTCGTAAAATGTATTTAGAACAAAATCCTATACTGAAGTAGAGACATGGCAGAAATCCTACAATGAAGTGGGAACAGTGAAGGGGAAGTCTCTTTGAAGAGGGTAATAGTAGTTTAAAGATCTTAATGCCCCTTGATCATATTTTTTTTTATTTTAAAAAGACTGGTTCTCTAAAAGGCAAGTTTTGTGATTTTTTTGTAGGACTTCAAGATATGTTGCATGTCATGCGTAAACACGGTGTCATCTTTCTTGAAACTGATGTGCTGTCCGTTTTACAAACAAGTTATGTTTATGCTTCTTCATCCTCTGAATGTTCCTCCTATTGTGAAGAAGGACCTCTTCACAATAACAATCAAGGTGGATCTGTGAAATGAAACACCTCTTCCCAAAGTGTGACTACCCTATTGAGGGCATGCGTCTAGGGCAGTAGGGTCTAAATCGAGGGGCCAGATATACTAACATGCAGAACGTACGGTATGTTTGAAAAAGACTAACCATTTTATCCAGTTCAAGCTGTCTTTAAGATGTGACATCGCGCTCTGACTATTTCCCATAAAATCGTGACAAACTATTACTTGTTCTTACATTTGACCTCTTGCTGCTTGGTTGAAAATGATAGATGAAAAATAACTTTTTTTGAAAGAGTCAAACCACAAATGGTTTTAAGATTGTTACAAAATGTAAAAAATAAAAAAGTTCTGGAGACAAAATTAATTCAGGTGACTCTGGCTTTATTAGGACAACAAACATATAATACAAATGGGTTAGGGGTTAAATATAACCATCGTGGACTTAATAGTCTAACACAATACTTTTATCTGAATACATTTGTTCTTTTTAAGAGCACTTTTTTGAAATTATTTATTTATTATTTCAGTGGAACAATCCAGTGTTTGTTAACATTAACGCTTTCTTCTCTTTTTCTTGTGTTACTAAGATACTTTTAAACACACTTTGATATATGCAACACTTGTTCAGATAAACAAGGTTTTTTCTTTTCTGATAAACTTACATATTTTAGTTATTTTATGTTACCAAGATACTTTGAGATACACCCTGATGTACGCAACACTTAACAAAGGGTATAATATGAAGTAGTTGGTAAGGAAGGGGTTTTACTTTAAGGGTGCAAAAACTTTAGAACAGGGTAAAATATTCATTCATTTGTATTGAATTGAGTTTTCTTTTTTTTGATTTTCAACATACTATATGACTTTTACATATTTTCTGACGTACTATACTTTTTGACTTTTTTTCTGTAGAATCTTGACAAAACTATTACAGTACTTGTTCTTAAATGATGACCTATTGCTGGAGATGAGATGAAAAAGCTACAACGCTTAAAGAACTTTTTTCTAAAAACTCTCAATTCTATAACTGACTACCACCATTCAACGCAATAAGCCCCACCCTCCGCTCAGCAAATCATCTAAAACGAAGGACTGTTTTCAATTAAACAACCATTACAAAATGAAAATGTGTTTTATTTTTGCTTTCATATATAGTAATAGTATTGTAAACGAAACATTTAAAGTGGTCCTGGAATCTTCATTTATTCAGAAACATTCTGTAACATTACCGAAGTTATGACACTTACTCTTTTTTCTTGTGTTACCAAGATACTTTTAGATACAGTTTGGTGTCTGAAAACTGAAACTAGTTGAATATGAAGTACTTTATAAGGAATTCGGATTCTTTTAAAGGCAGATTTTGGCTTTTTTCTCTTGCCAAGATACTTTTAGACACACTTTGAGGGATGCAAAACCTTAAAACTAGAAAATGAAGTACAGTCTGATTAGATTTTTTCTTAAAGACTGTTTCTCTAAAAGGTAAGTTTTTGATTTTAACAAATTTCCCTGACACTTGGCAGATTTGTGTGTAATTCTCTCACAAAGGAACTGTAAGATACACTTTGTATGTATGCAAAACTGAAAATAAAATACTTTGTCTGAATACATTTTCTTTAAAGGCACTTTTTTTATTTTAACGCTATTTCAGTGGGAAAATACAGTTTTGTTGACATCAAGGCTTTTTTCTCTTTTCTTGTGTTAATAAGATACTTTTAGACACACTTTGATGTATGCAACACTTGTTCAGTTAAACAAGGGTTTTTTTTTCCTGATAAACTTACATATTTTAGTTATTTTATGTTACCAAGATACTTTGAGATACACCCTGATGTACGCAACACTTAAAGGGTAAAATATTCATTAAATTGTATTGAATTGAGTTTTCTTTTTTGATTTTCAACATACTATTTGTACACAATGACTTTTCCATATTTCTGATAAACTATACTTTTGACTTTTTTCCGTAAAATCATGACAAACTATGACTTATTCTTAAATTTCACCTATTGCTGGAGATGAGATGAAAAAGCTACAACGCTTAAAGAACTTTTTTTTCTAAAAACTCTCAAATCTATAATTGACTCCTCCATTCAACGCAATGAGCCCCACCCTCCACTCAGCAAATCATCTAAAACGAAGGACCTCACTAAGACGATCGTTGTAAACTAGCCATGGAGCAGAGAAAAGCCAAGACTCCCCCCGCCAGTTGCAGTCAGGAACAGAGTCCACCAGCAACACCACCATGTGGGAAACCCGAATCTTGCAGTACTACTGCTGCTGATGCTACTCCTCGGGTCAAGAAGTCTCAGTTTAGGGACACAGTGAAATCGGAGTTGTTTCATATTCTGGAGATGGTGATGTATCGGTACAGAAAAGAAATCTGCAAAGAATGCCGACGCAGTAACCCCGACCAGAGGCAACACGATTGTCGGAATGACTTGCCCGATTTCTTCTTCAGAAACAATTACAAAGCGTTAATGAAAAGACTTTGGCTCGCCGACTTCGTTGCAGTGATTGACCAGAGTCTTATTGAAAAAGGCATTTGCGAGGATAAACTGAAGATAGGACGCGCTTCGGAAGCCTTTCTGCACAAGCTTGTAAAATGCAGATGCCTCAAGGAGAGACTTGAAATATCCATACAGAGTTGGATGGAGAAGAAGAAGAAGACTAACAAACAGCAGTCGGATGGAGAAGAAGCCAGAGACTTGTTCAATGCAGTGACTTTTTTCTTGAAGTAAAATAAAAATGGGAAACTACTCTGCAAAACGCTCTGTATATATTGATCATAATGTAGTCCTTACCCGTTTAATAAATGTGATGATGGGGACGATTGAAAACAGAACGAGTAGTGACCCCCGTGTAAGCAGAATGGCTGAAGTTTGTAAACTGAAAGACATTTTGGATATCGTTCGTTCTGGCAGTACTAGTCCGGGTCATTGGGAAACCATTGTAAACGAAACATTTAAAGTGGTCCTGGAATCTTCATTTTCCGAAACATTCTGTAACATTATCTCAGAAATGAAACAAACATCAAAAGTGTATCATGTGCTCTCATTGTATGCTCTGTTTGTAGATGTAATGCATCTCTGCGTCGAAAACAGCATACACGTGAATATTTTGACTGAAGTGAAAAAACTCCATCACGATATCTCCAGTAATATGGGGAATGCTAAGCTGGAAACTGTCCTGGGGATGCTACAATCAGTATAACTATTGATTTTGTGTGTGAAAAAAATAAAAAAAGTGTTTTTTTACATCTAAAAACTGTTGTCATCATTATAGCAAGGGAGCATGTCTGATACATGTGTTTTACAGTCCTTCTTGTTGTTGTGTTTTCAGTGTTTTTTGTGCGTCTGTACACACAAAGCACACTTCATTATCTACTTTTCAGCTTTTTTAAAAAGAAAAGTGCATCTTTCAGTAACTTTACCAGAGAATTTAAGCATACATCTGTCAAATGTTTAAAACTGTTTCACTGAAATACCCTCAAAATGACAAACTGCCATTAAGAGTCAGAATCCGAACCAAATCTACTGACACAAAGTACTTCATTATCTACTTTTCAGCTTTTTTAAAAAGAAAAGTGCATCTTTCAGTAACTTTACCAGAGAATTTAAGCATACATCTGTCAAATGTTTAAAACTGTTTCACTGAAATACCCTCAAAATGACAAACTGCCATTAAGAGTCAGAATCCTAACCAAATCTACTGACACAAAGTACTTCATTATCTACTTTTCAGCTTTTAAATACAAAAGTGTATCTTTCGGTAACCTTCTTGAGAGAATTAAGCATACATCTGTCAAAGATTCTTAACGAAATCTACTGACACAAAGTACTTCATTATCTACTTTTCAGCTTTTATACACAAAGTGTATCTTTCAATAACTTTACCAGAGAATTTAAGCATAAATCTGTCAAATGTTTAAAACTGTTTCACTGAAATACCCTCAAAATGACAAACTGCCATTAAGAGTCAGAATCCTAACCAAATCTACTGACACAAAGTACTTCATTATCTACTTTTCAGCTTTTAAATACAAAAGTGTATCTTTCGGTAACCTTCTTGAGAGAATTAAGCATAAATCTGTCAAAGATTCTTAACGAAATCTACTGACACAAAGTACTTCATTATCTACTTTTCAGCTTTTATACACAAAGTGTATCTTTCAATAACTTTACCAGAGAATTTAAGCATAAATCTGTCAAATGTTTAAAACTGTTTCACTGAAATACCCTCAACATGACAAACTGCCATTTTTACGAAATCTCCTCAAACAGAGTACTTTCTACTGATGACTCCTCCCACTCAACAAATCATATAAAACTAATGACGACCGTTAAAAACTAGCCATGGATCTGAGAAAAACCAAGTCTGATGTAGCCTGCCCTTATTATCACCAGGATAACGGATATGGGCTTAATGACTGGATGTTACAAAGTAGGGGGGAGGATGTTCCCGAAGAAGAGCTCTTGTCTATAACATATCCATGTAAGGTCTTTAGGACAAAAGAGGACCATGATAACATGACATATGAAGAATATCTTTCTTTAAAAGATGGTATTATAGATAACCTTTATAGAAACAGTATATCTCATGCCACTCGCCAAGATCGCAAACGACAATTAGCAGAAAAGAATAGAAAAAGTAAAGAAAAACGAAGAAAAAGAAAAAGCAACATGAAAAGGAGAAGAAAAATTAAAAGCAAACGTAGAATGCGAATGAAAAGAAAAGGAACCATAGGACGCAAAACTAAAAAGACAAAAAGAAGGAAGGTGAAAAGAAAAAGAAACAAAGTGAAGAAATTTAAACTAGAGGATGGCGTTGTAGAGCCATTACCGGATCATAATAATCTTATAGATCATCTCCCGCTAACCGACTGCTGCGAATGTGTTGAACAAATACCAAAAGCAATGGCAGAACTTTGCTTCAGTATAATGAGAGAAAAAGCGCGATACTGTGGAATTGCCCAAATTGGCGACAGTGCCAGAATATGTATTAAAAGACTGTTGGAGGATCTCTATTCTAGTGTCGGTTGTCATTACAGCGAAGGATACGCCAAAACGTGTGACGATATAGACAACGTTTTTGAAGACAATTATATGGTACCTGTCCTTACAGCTAAACAAATCCTACGCCAGGTATTCAACAGACCACAAGAAGCACAAGAAGCCCCAGAAAGGATTACATTCAGAGCTAATAATGGAGAAACCGAAGAAGAAGTAAAGCAGATTATAATCGTTGCGGGTGAAAGGATAGAGAATTTACATGTGATGTTAATGCATTTATCTGATATAAAAAATGCATTCATATACTTCCAAGAGACCCCTAAACATCTACTTGGGCTGTGTGAATTGAACGACAAACCGATCACCGTCAATGAAACGCGGAGAGAAGCAGCAGTGCAAATCTTTAAGTCTATTACCTTGTATGCACTACGACATTAACTTGGTAAAATGTAAAATGTTTTCTATGAATTGTGTTGAATGTTGTGTTTTTTCAATTAAACAACCATTACACAATGAAAATGTGTTTTATTTTTTTGCTTTCATATATAGTAATAGTATTGTAAACGAAACATTTATAGTCTATCATGTGCTTTCAGTGTATGCTCTGTTTTTTGACATTGCTTTTGGTATTTGTTCAACACATTCGCAGCAGTCGGTTAGCGGGAGATGATCTTATTATGATCCGGTAATGGCTCTACAACGCCATCCTCTAGTTTAAATTTCTTCACTTTGTTTCTTTTTCTTTTCACCTTCCTTCTTTTTGTCTTTTTAGTTTTGTGTCCTATGGTTCCTTTTCTTTTCATTCGCATTCTACGTTTGCTTTTAATTTTTCTTCTCCTTTTCATGTTGCTTTTTCTTTTTCTTCGTTTTTCTTTACTTTTTCTATTCTTTTCTGCTAATTGTCGTTTGCGATCTTGGCGAGTGGCATGAGATATACTGTTTCTATAAAGGTTATCTATAATACCATCTTTTAAAGAAAGATATTCTTCATATGTCATGTTATCATGGTCCTCTTTTGTCCTAAAGACCTTACATGGATATGTTATAGACAAGAGCTCTTCTTCGGGAACATCCTCCCCCCTACTTTGTAACATCCAGTCATTAAGCCCATATCCGTTATCCTGGTGATAATAAGGGCAGGCTACATCAGACTTGGTTTTTCTCAGATCCATGGCTAGTTTTTAACGGTCGTCATTAGTTTTATATGATTTGTTGAGTGGGAGGAGTCATCTGTAGAAAGTACTCTGTTTGAGGAGATTTCGTAATAATGGCAGTTTGTCATTTTGAGGGTATTTCAGTGAAACAGTTTTAAACATTTAACAGATTTATGCTTAAATTCTCTGGTAAAGTTATTGAAAGATACACTTTGTGTATCAAAGCTTAAAAGTAGATAATGAAGTACTTTGTGTCAGTAGATTTCGTTAAGAATCTTTGACAGATTTATGCTTAATTCTCTCAAGAAGGTGTTGTGTCTCGTCAGATCTGTTGGTATTATTTCTCTGTGAGTCTATATTGTCAAGTCCGTGTCTGCCATTTCTTGTTTTACTTTGTCATTTCTCATTTCAGGTAGTTCGATTCCTACCTTGCCTGTTTGTCCACGGACCTGATTACCTGCCCCGCCCTTATTGTTTGCACCTGTGGAGCCCCTTGCTTCTGTATATATTCTGTGTGTTCCCTGTGCCAAGTGCCAGATCGTTTTGAACCTTGTGAATGGATTACCTTGTTTTATCATCACAGTAAAACCTTTTTTTGAATCATCTTTTGTCTAGAGTCGTGCATTTGGGTCCTATCAGTTTTTGTGTGCTCCAGTCGTAACATTACGATCTGGCCAACAAATGGACTCAGCCGACTCTCAAACCCTGAGGGCAGCGCTCTGCTCTCAGGCTCAACGTCTGCGGCAGCAGGAGGAAGAAATGAAGGACATAAACCAGGGAGTAATGACCCTGACTAGCAGCCAGAGTGAGTTTCGTGGCGTAGTTACAACACAAATTAATCACCTGGCTGAACAGCTCCATAATGTACTCACACGGTTGGATAGTGTGCCTGCCGCTCCTTCCAACGTGGCTGCCCCAGCCCCAGAGCCTACAGCTGTTTTTTCCATGCCAGCTTCCATGATTCGTCTTGCTCCTCCAGCGAAGTTTTCGGGCGAGTCCGGTAACTGCAGTCCATTCCTAACGCAGTGTGACCTACATTTTACCTGCCAGCCTGCTGCTTTCCCCAGTGATCTAGCCAAGGTGGCGTTTGTTGTGTCCCACCTCACGGGAAGAGCGGAAGCCTGGGCTACGGCGGAGTGGGCACGGGAGTCTCCGGTGTGTAAATCTCTCCAACTATTCACTGAGACTATAAAAAAGATCTTTGACCGAACCACACCGGGGAGAGAAGCTGCCAGAGCCCTGACGCAGATCTCCCAGCAGAATCAGAGTGTGTCTGACTACGCCATTGATTTTCGTACTTTGGCCACGGACAGTGGTTGGAATGAAGACGCACTATACGATATGTTTTTGAGCGGACTCAGTGACTCTGTGCGGGATCTTCTTGTTCCTCTTGATCTTCCGCCGGATTTGGACAGTATGATCGCCTTGGCTATACGCACAGACACTCGGCTGCAAGAGCGACGGAGGGAGAAAGCCAGGAAAGCGCCACCTCCTGCACGATCTCCACTACGACCCGGATTTCGGACCCACAATTCCTCTACTACCGTGAAACCTGCTTCGGGGAACACAGAAGAGGAACCCATGCAGCTCGGAAGGGCTAGGCTGTCTCCAGAGGAAAAGCAGCGGCGCCTCCGGGAGCGTTTATGTTTCTACTGTGGGAAGCATGGACATTTCCTGGGAGCCTGCCCGTTAAAAGACGGGGCTTACCAGTAAGACGGAGGGTGCTGGTGAGCCGATTGACAACCGCAGATTTCCCTTCACGATCCATGACCCAGGTTGAGGTTAGTAATAATGAGCACAGCATAGCTTTGAAAGTACTTGTAGATTCAGGGGCTGACGCTAATCTTATGGACTGGGGGTTAGCTAAACGTTTGAAAATTGCCTCCGTGCCATTGACTCAGACACTTGAAGCTAGCGCTCTGGACGGTACTCTCATGTGCAAAGTGACTCATAGAACCATGCCTCTTAAAATAACCATTGATCATGAACACTCAGAGTATATGACTTTTCATCTGTTTAATTCTGCACAGCATGCAGTAATTCTGGGCTATCCCTGGTTGTGCAAACATGACGCTCACATTGATTGGCGGACTGGTAAGGTTTTGGGGTGGGGAAGCGAATGCTCTCATTCGTGTTTCAGGGGCAAGACTGCTGAAATTGTCAGAGAGCCCATTATAGACAATGATAGGGAACATGAAGATAATCAAGACTCAGACTTCCCTGACCTTTCGAACGTACCCAGCTGCTACCGAGATCTCAAGGAGGTGTTCAATAAAACTAAAGCGACATCCCTTCCTCCTCATCGCACCTATGACTGCGCCATCGATATTCTGCCTGGGTCCCCCTTGCCCAAGGGAAGACTGTACTCTCTCTCAGCTCCAGAAAGAGAGTCTATGAGAGAGTACATAGACGGCTCTCTCAAAACGGGTCTTATCCGTCCCTCGTCATCTCCCGCCGGAGCTGGTTTTTTCTTCGTTGAGAAGAAAGATGGATCCCTAAGACCTTGCATCGACTACAGCCCCCTAAACGACATAACCATCAAGAACAGGTACCCCCTCCCGCTTATGACCTCAGCGTTTGAACTGTTGAAAGGAGCTAGAGTTTTTTCAAAACTTGACCTGCGTAACGCTTACCACTTGGTGAGGATACGGGAGGGGGACGAGTGGAAGACTGGTTTCAACACTCCAAGCGGACATTATGAGTATCTGGTAATGCCTTTTGGTCTAACAAATGCACCTGCCGTTTTTCAGGCTCTCATAAATGATGTGTTGAGGGAATTTTTGAATCATTTTGTTTTTGTCTATCTTGATGATATCCTGATTTTTTTCCCGTGATGAAGGTTCACACGTTTCGCATGTTCGTCAGGTATTAAGAAAGTTGTTGGACAATCAACTTTATGTTAAGGCTGAAAAATGTGAGTTCCACGTCAGTTCCACTTCATTTCTGGGTTTCATCCTGGGTCCTGACCAGATAATGATGGATCCTGCTAAAGTGAGCGCTGTGGCTGAATGGCCCACACCCTCTTCCAGGAAAAAAGTCCAACAATTCCTTGGATTTGCTAACTTCTACAGAAAGTTTGTTAGGAATTTTAGTTCTATTGCCGCTCCTATGCATGTACTCACCTCTCCTTCTGTTCAGTTTGTGTGGACCCCACAGGCAGACCAGGCCTTCCAGAAGTTGAAAAAAGTTTTCACTACAGCTCCAATACTTACCATCCCGGATTCCCAACGGCAGTTCACGGTGGAGGTGGATGCCTCCAACGAGGGCATCGGGGCGGTCCTCTCACAGAGGGCAGAGAAAGACAGTAAGCTCCATCCATGTGCCTACCTTTCCCGTAAGTTGACTGCGGCTGAACAGAACTATGATGTAGGCAATAGAGAGTTATTAGCCGTGAAGGTAGCACTGGATGAGTGGAGGCACTGGCTAGAAGGGGCAAAACAGCCATTTATTGTGTGGACAGACCACAACAATTTGGAGTACATACGCAAGGCTAAGAGGTTAAACTCCAGACAGGCACGATGGACCTTATTTTTCAATAGGTTTAACTTCACTCTCTCCTACCGTCCTGGCTCACAGAACGCCAAACCAGACGCATTATCCAGGCTTTTTGACCCAGAGGCTCTTTCCAAGGAGACAGAGTCCATTTTACCGCCCACTCAGGTGATAGGAGGGGTGACATGGCCAATTGAGGCTAAGGTAAATCAAGCTTTAGAGGGAAAAACCGTACCCAGTGGTAGCCCCCCTAACCGTCTCTTTGTTCCCCCATCTGTCCGCTCTGATGTGATTCACTGGGCTCACACATCTGTGTTAACATGTCATCCAGGTATCAGACGAACTATGTACATGATAAAGCAAAGGTTTTGGTGGCCTAAAATGGAGAACTGAGGTTACTGAGTATGTGGCAGCCTGCACTACCTGTGCTCGGAATAAGACCTCTACCCAGTCTCCTATGGGTCTACTGCAACCGTTGTCCATTCCAAGCCGCCCATGGTCTGACATCTCGCTGGATTTTGTCACTGGACTGCCGCCCTCTGCAGGTAACACCACCATTTGCACTGTTGTTGACAGATTCACCAAAATGACTCACTTTATCCCCATGCCCAAATCTCCCTCTGCTAAAGAGACAGCAGAAGCGCTCTTATCTCATGTTTTCAGGCTGCATGGATTTCCTCGAGATGTGGTGTCAGACCGTGGGCCGCAGTTCGTTTCCCAGTTTTGGAAGGAGTTCTGCAGCCTGATAGGAGCCACTCCCAGCCTCACATCTGGTTACCACCCACAGGCTAATGGTCAATCAGAGAGGATCAACCAGGAACTGGAGACGTGTTTACGGTGTCTGGTGTCCCAGAATCCCACAACTTGGAGCAAGCAGCTGATATGGGTGGAGTATGCCCACAACACCCAACCTACATCTGCCACGGGTCTCTCCCCTTTTCACTGCGCCTATGGTTACCAACCTCCTCTGTTTCCAGAAGTAGAGAAGGAAGTGACTGTACCGTCAGCACATGCCCTGGTGAGGCGGTGTCACAGAGTCTGGGCAGGAGCTCGCCAGGTTCTCCTGAAGAGTGCTGCTCGCATGAAAAAGACAGCAGATCGACATCGTCGTCCGGCACCTGCCTACAAACCTGGGCAGAAGGTTTGGCTATCTACAAGAGATCTGCCCCTGTGTGTGGCCTCCAGGAAGCTGGCTCCGAGGTTTGTGGGTCCGTTTCCCATAACGAAAGTTGTTAACCCGGTGGCTGTTCGCCTGCGCCTGCCCAGGTCCTTGAGAGTCCATCCGACCTTTCATGTTGCCAAAGTCAAACCGGTTCGGGAGAGTCGTTTGGTTCCTCCATCCAAGCCTCCTCCTCCCCCCCGGATGTTAGACGGCGGTCTGATATATGATGTCAAGAAACTGCTAGCAGTCAGGAAGAGAGGACGCGGCCGACAGTTCCTTGTAGACTGGAAAGGATACGGTCCAGAACATCGGTCGTGGGTACCAGCAAGTTTTGTTGTGGATCAGAAACTGATAAAGGACTTTTTCAGACTTAATCCACAGGACTCTGGGCCGTCCGGAGTCGGCCGTAGAGGAGGGGGTACTGTTGTGTCTCGTCAGATCTGTTAGTATTATTTCTCTGTGAGTCTATATTGTCAAGTCCGTGTCTGCCATTTCTTGTTTTACTTTGTCATTTCTCATTTCAGGTAGTTCAATTCCTACCTTGCCTGTTTGTCCACGGACCTGATTACCTGCCCCGCCCTTATTGTTTGCACCTGTGGAGCCCCTTGCTTCTGTATATATTCTGTGTGTTCCCTGTGCCAAGTGCCAGATCGTTTTGAACCTTGTGAATGGATTACCTTGTTTTATCATCACAGTAAAACCTTTTTTTGAATGATCTTTTGTCTAGAGTCGTGCATTTGGGTCCTATCAGTTTTTGTGTGCTCCAGTCGTAACAGAAGGTTACCGAAAGATACACTTTTGTATTTAAAAGCTGAAAAGTAGATAATGAAGTACTTTGTGTCAGTAGATTTGGTTAGGATTCTGACTCTTAATGGCAGTTTGTCATTTTGAGGGTATTTCAGTGAAACAGTTTTAAACATTTGACAGATGTATGCTTAAATTCTCTGGTAAAGTTACTGAAAGATGCACTTTTCTTTTTAAAAAAGCTGAAAAGTAGATAATGAAGTGTGCTTTGTGTGTACAGACACACAAAAAACACTGAAAACACAACAACAAGAAGGACTGTAATACACATGTATCAGACACGCTCCCTTGCTATAATGATGACAACAGTTTTTAGATGTAAAAAACACTTTTTTTATTTTTTTCACACACAAAATCAATAGTTATACTGATTGTAGCATCCCCAGGACAGTTTCCAGCTTAGCATTCCCCATATTACTGGAGATATCGTGATGGAGTTTTTTCACTTCAGTCAAAATATTCACGTGTATGCTGTTTTCGACGCAGAGATGCATTACATCTACAAACAGAGCATACAATGAGAGCACATGATACACTTTTGATGTTTGTTTCATTTCTGAGATAATGTTACAGAATGTTTCGGAAAATGAAGATTCCAGGACCACTTTAAATGTTTCGTTTACAATGGTTTCCCAATGACCCGGACTAGTACTGCCAGAACGAACGATATCCAAAATGTCTTTCAGTTTACAAACTTCAGCCATTCTGCTTACACGGGGGTCACTACTCGTTCTGTTTTCAATCGTCCCCATCATCACATTTATTAAACGGGTAAGGACTACATTATGATCAATATATACAGAGCGTTTTGCAGAGTAGTTTCCCATTTTTATTTTACTTAAAGAAAAAAGTCACTGCATTGAACAAGTCTCTGGCTTCTTCTCCATCCGACTGCTGTTTGTTAGTCTTCTTCTTCTTCTCCATCCAACTCTGTATGGATATTTCAAGTCTCTCCTTGAGGCATCTGCATTTTACAAGCTTGTGCAGAAAGACTTCCGAAGCGCGTCCTATCTTTAGTTTATCCTCGCAAATGCCTTTTTCAATAAGACTCTGGTCAATCACTGCAACGAAGTCGGCGAGCCAAAGTCTTTTCATTAACGCTTTGTAATTGTTTCTGAAGAAGAAATCGGGCATGTCATTCCGACAATCGTGTTGCCTCTGGTCGGGGTTACTGCGTCGGCATTCTTTGCAGATTTATTTTCTGTACCGATACATCACCATCTCCAGAATATGAAACAACTCCGATTTCACTGTGTCCCTAAACTGAGACTTCTTGACCCGAGGAGTAGCATCAGCAGCAGTAGTACTGCAAGATTCGGGTTTCCCACATGGTGGTGTTGCTGGTGGACTCTGTTCCTGACTGCAACTCACGGGGGGAGTCTTGGCTTTTCTCTGCTCCATGGCTAGTTTACAACGATCGTCTTAGTGAGGTCCTTCGTTTTAGATGATTTGCTGAGTGGAGGGTGGGGCTCATTGCGTTGAATGGAGGAGTCAATTATAGATTTGAGAGTTTTTAGAAAAAAAAGTTCTTTAAGCGTTGTAGCTTTTTCATCTCATCTCCAGCAATAGGTGAAATTTAAGAATAAGTCATAGTTTGTCATGATTTTACGGAAAAAAGTCAAAAGTATAGTTTATCAGAAATATGGAAAAGTCATTGTGTACAAATAGTATGTTGAAAATCAAAAAAGAAAACTCAATTCAATACAATTTAATGAATATTTTACCCTTTAAGTGTTGCGTACATCAGGGTGTATCTCAAAGTATCTTGGTAACATAAAATAACTAAAATATGTAAGTTTATCAGGAAAAAAAAACCCTTGTTTTACTGAACAAGTGTTGCATAGATCAAAGTGTGTCTAAAAGTATCTTAGTAACACAAGAAAAGAGAAAAAAGCCTTGATGTCAACAAAACTGTATTTTCCCACTGAAATAGCGTTAAAATAAAAAAGTGCCTTTAAAGAAAATGTATTCAGACAAAGTATTTTATTTAGTTTTGCATACATACAAAGTGTATCTTACAGTTCCTTTGTGAGAGAATTACACACAAATCTGCCAAGTGTCAGGGAAATTTGTTAAAATCACAAACTTACCTTTTAGAGAAACAGTCTTTAAGAAAAAATCTAATCAGACTGTACTTCATTTTCTAGTTTTAAGGTTTTGCATCCCTCAAAGTGTGTCTAAAAGTATCTTGGCAAGAGAAAAAAGCCAAAATCTGCCTTTAAAAGAATCTGAATTCCTTATAAAGTACTTCATATTCAACTAGTTTCAGTTTTCAGACACCAAACTGTATCTAAAAGTATCTTGGTAACACAAGAAAAAAGAGTAAGTGTCATTTCTTCGGTAATGTTACAGAATGTTTCTGAATAAATGAAGATTCCAGGACCACTTTAAATGTTTCGTTTACAATACTATTACTATATATGAAAGCAAAAATAAAACACATTTTCATTTTGTAATGGTTGTTTAATTGAAAACAGTCCTTCGTTTTAGATGATTTGCTGAGCGGAGGGTGGGGCTTATTGCGTTGAATTGTGGTAGTCAGTTATAGAATTGAGAGTTTTTAGAAAAAAGTTCTTTAAGCGTTGTAGCTTTTTCATCTCATCTGCAGCAATAGGTCATCATTTAAGAACAAGTACTGTAATAGTTTTGTCAAGATTCTACAGAAAAAAAGTCAAAAAGTATAGTACGTCAGAAAATATGTAAAAGTCATATAGTATGTTGAAAATCAAAAAAAAGAAAACTCAATTCAATACAAATGAATGAATATTTTACCCTGTTCTAAAGTTTTTGCACCCTTAAAGTAAAACCCCTTCCTTACCAACTACTTCATATTATACCCTTTGTTAAGTGTTGCGTACATCAGGGTGTATCTCAAAGTATCTTGGTAACATAAAATAACTAAAATATGTAAGTTTATCAGAAAAGAAAAAACCTTGTTTATCTGAACAAGTGTTGCATATATCAAAGTGTGTTTAAAAGTATCTTAGTAACACAAGAAAAAGAGAAGAAAGCGTTAATGTTAACAAACACTGGATTGTTCCACTGAAATAATAAATAAATAATTTCAAAAAAGTGCTCTTAAAAAGAACAAATGTATTCAGATAAAAGTATTGTGTTAGACTATTAAGTCCACGATGGTTATATTTAACCCCTAACCCATTTGTATTATATGTTTGTTGTCCTAATAAAGCCAGAGTCACCTGAATTAATTTTGTCTCCAGAACTTTTTTATTTTTTACATTTTGTAACAATCTTAAAACCATTTGTGGTTTGACTCTTTCAAAAAAAGTTATTTTTCATCTATCATTTTCAACCAAGCAGCAAGAGGTCAAATGTAAGAACAAGTAATAGTTTGTCACGATTTTATGGGAAATAGTCAGAGCGCGATGTCACATCTTAAAGACAGCTTGAACTGGATAAAATGGTCTTTTTCAAACATACCGTACGTTCTGCATGTTAGTATATCTGGCCCCTCGATTTAGACCCTACTGCCCTAGACGCATGCCCTCAATAGGGTAGTCACACTTTGGGAAGAGGTGTTTCATTTCACAGATCCACCTTGATTGTTATTGTGAAGAGGTCCTTCTTCACAATAGGAGGAACATTCAGAGGATGAAGAAACATAAACATAACTTGTTTGTAAAACGGACAGCACATCAGTTTCAAGAAAGATGACACCGTGTTTATGCATGACATGCAACATATCTTGAAGTCCTACAAAAAAATCACAAAACTTGACTTTTAGAGAACCAGTCTCTTTAAAATAAAAAAAAGATATGATCAAGGGGCATTAAGATCTTTAAACTACTATTACCCTCTTCAAAGAGACTTCCCCTTCACTGTTCCCACTTCATTGTAGGATTTCTGCCGTGTCTCTACTTCAGTATAGGCTTTTTTTCTAAATACATTTTACGACTGTTAACAAGTAAATAAAGCCATCATTATATTCAGACAGCGATTGCATATCGCAGAGATCTGCTTGAAATTGTTGTACGAAAACTCTGTTTCGTACAAAATGCACCCTTGCCGGTTTATGCAAAGTGTATGTATCTTGCTCAGATAGATATTCTCTGACTTTATCTACATTTATTTTAAGTATATTACCTACCTCCCTCTCTTTAACACATGGTTATCTCCATAGGGGGTTTATGGTTTTCTCCATAGGGGGTCTGGGGTTTTACCCCTCCCTTATCCTTTAGCATGAAAAGATTGACTTTTTAAAATATCTGTTTTTTATATGTTTTACTTTGATTTGGAGCACCCAACGGATGGTTGTAAGTTGTTACCGGTGTCTCGCTGATTAAATCCATATCCAGACGTCTCTTGGCCATT
The DNA here is from genome assembly GCA_036324585.1 of Champsocephalus esox. NCBI lineage: Eukaryota > Metazoa > Chordata > Actinopteri > Perciformes > Channichthyidae > Champsocephalus > Champsocephalus esox. The sequence continues at coordinate 43,302,538 of CM070478.1, forward strand.
TTCTCTCACTTGAAAAATATTTAACAGCGGGGCCGGCTTTTTATTCTAGACGCTATGGGTGAGGAGCGGGGAATGTGTGTGTGTGTGTTCCCCCTCCTCCACCATATGTTTTTACCATCGTGTCCTGTTAGCAAGAACAGTCAGTGTCGCTTTAACACTACGAGGTCCATACGTTTCTCCATTCTTCAGACTGTAGAAATGTAGTTCATTAGCCATATAGCTGAATATATAACCCCAAACATCGCCATTTTTTAGAGTCCATTCTTCGTGAAGTTCTTCGGCTGTAGGCGTCTGAACCCGGCATACAAACTTCATTCGTTTCTTGATTGGAGCACCCAACGGATGGTTGTAAGTTGTTACCGGTGTCTCGCTGATTAAATCCATATCCAGACATCTCTTGGCCATTTTCTCTCACTTGAAAAATATTTAACAACGGGGCCGGCTTTTTATTTTAGACGATATGGGGGTGAGGGGCGGGGGATGTGTGTGTGTGTGTGTGTGTGTGTGTGTGTGTGTGTGTTCCCCCCTCCTCCACCATATGTTTTTACCATCGTGTCCTGTTAGCAAAAACAGAGAGGTTTAAAAATATATATGTTTGTTTTTAGATGCTTTAATTAATCTCATGTTATTTGCAAGTATTTGTTACATTCAATACTATATACAGGATTAACCACACAGGAAGTGGTTAGGAGGCAGGACATATATCCTATACATATTCATTGATTGAAACAACGGCATTTTATTTTTCTCATTTTTTTAATTTAATTTAATTTTTATTTAATTTATTTTATTTTTATTTTATTTTATTTAATTTATTTAATTTTTAATTAATTTTTATTTAATTTTTATTTAATTTTGTATGGGGGCGGGACTTCCGGTAAAAGGGGCGGGGCGACCTGTCACTTTTTCTGCATACTAATGTGATTGAAACGGCATTTGTACTACTACTTTTGCAGTCTCTCCTGCCTTCAGGGTTCTAGAATAGAACAGGCCCTCCCATTTGACATTCCTGCCCTCCCCCAATTAACATGTTTTTTCTTATTTATAACATTTAAAAAATATATATATATATATTTTTTTAATTATAAATAAACTGTGAACTTTTATCCCACAGTGTATGATGTCAGATAGTACCTAAAACGTCAGATAAATTAATGTGTTGTGATTTGTGATTCGTCCACATTTAGACCAATCACAGCGTCACACTCTGCCGCCTATTCTGGATTTGTTTATTGTGCATTCTGTCGACTCCCATTTCTGTTTGAATTACAAAATGGACATCAGAAATCGGCTTAAAAGGTCTAAGGATTTATTAAAACGAAATAGCGATGAAAGAACTGCAGCCGATGGCGCTGCTGGCGACCTGCACCTGCCGCTGCAGCAGCACGCCTTAATGTCACGAGCTGGACCTCGGCAAACCCCGGGGCTGAGTTAGCGAGCCTTGACTCATCAAGGCGGCCGCCACCAACGCTGTCCTCCGAGGCACAGCTCCTTGTGCCCCTACCATCACCACCTGCGTTGCCACACCCTGTACCACACCCGCCAGCATCCTCCTCCTCCTCCGTGCCGGTGTAGGTACCAGATATGTTCGGGGTACCAGATATGTACGGGTGTATTTCCGTCGCATCCGTCATCCGTCATATTCGTCTACTCACCTCCCTCTGCTCCCAGCGCTCTGCTGCCACACACCGGCCGTCTGCGGAACTGCAGCCGGAGGAACTCGGTACAACTTGTTATGTGTGTGTACTTGTGCACATAAATAATGTTTCTAATTATTTACAATTAAAAAATATATATATTCTGTGTTACTTTAGCCAACACTTTTATAAGGCCACGAGATTAGATAATTACGAAATGTGTAGATAGAATACATATCTTTCAGGTTGTTATTTTGTCATTGTTTAATGTTTTATTTACCTTTTAGTATTTTGATATAGTATCTGAACTTTGGAGAGGAGTTGAGAGACACACGACACATCAAATCACATCTACAGATCAAGACGAAGCAAATGGAAGTACTCCTAGCGTGAACATGTTTGTTAAAACGTGTGCAAAGTCTCCGAAAATCCTAAAAATAAGCTCATATTTGAATTACCCATAAAAAAACACATCATTCAGTAAAAACAAGGCCCCACTGATCATCTGCTCCCTGATCTCTCGGCGAATTGAAAGTACTTATTGCCTGAGATCGCATGCTGTGGTTTTATTAAATGTGCCAAGTGCTAGGACTGTCTTATGGAAGAAAGCTTTCAGATGTGCAGCTCCACTAACATGGAACAGTCTGCAAAAAGAATGGACAATTACCAAGCTGGTACCACTACATGTTTTTAAAGCTTGGTTGGATGCCACACAATCAGATGCTGTTGGTACCTGTACATGTGGATATATATGTTGTTCTGTTGTTTATGTTTGTATGTCTTCATGTGGAACCTACTGCTGCAGGTCTCCCTTGAAAAAGACATCATTGATATCAATGGGATTTTAAAGGTATTGAATTGAATGTCCAATGAAAACATATCCAAGTGTGACAAACATCCAGTAGTAACCTTACTGTTTTTTACTAACAGTAACCAACTTATAATTTTCATAAAGTGCATATTTATTCCAAACTCACAATATATATATGTAATAAAACAATGCACAATGGTACACAGTATCCAAACTCTTTAGGCACTGGTCAGAGACATTCATGTAAAGCAGATACTGAATCCAATACTGGTAAAAACGTTGCAGAGATCAAATGTTTCCTTGTCTGAACGGAGAAACCTAATTTTTAAAACAACATTTTCAGTGTGTGAAGATAAGTTCTGATCAATAATAAAACCTAGATATGTGTATGTAGTGACCCTTTCAATGTAAATGTCAGTCACTTGAACAGTACAAAAGTTGGGGAGAAAATAAGTTAACTTTTTGCCATTTGAGAATATCATAAGTTTAAAGTTGTCTGCATTTAATACTAACTTGAGTTGAGATAAATGGGATGGAATAACATCAAAGGCAAAACATAAACAACAGCACAACATATCTATCCACATGTACAGGTGCCAACAGCATCTGATTGTGTGGCATCCAACCGAGCTTTGAAAACATGTAGTGGTACCAGCTTGGTAATTGTCCATTATTTTTGCAGACTGTTCCATGTTAGTGGAGCTGCACATCTGAAAGTTTTCTTCCATAAGACAGTCCTAGCACTTGGCACATTTAATAAAACCACAGCATGCGATCTCAGGCAATAAGTACTTTCAATTCGCCGAGAGATCAGGGAGCAGATGATCAGTGGGGCCTTGTTTTTACTGAATGATGTGTTTTTTTATGGGTAATTCAAATATGAGCTTATTTTTAGGATTTTCGGAGACTTTGCACACGTTTTCACAAACATGTTCACGCTAGGAGTATGGGAGTACTTCCATTCGTTTCGTCTTGATCTGTAGATGTGATTTGATGTGTCGTGTGTCTCTCAACTCCTCTCCAAAGTTCAGATACTATATCAAAATACTAAAAGGTAAATAAAACATTAAACAATGACAAAATAACAACCTGAAAGATATGTATTCTATCTACACATTTCGTAATTATCTAATCTCGTGGCCTTATAAAAGTGTTGGCTAAAGTAACACAGAATATATATATTTTTTAATTGTAATTAATTAGAAACATTATTTATGTGCACAAGTACACACACATAACAAGTTGTACCGAGTTCCTCCGGCTGCAGTTCCGCAGACGGCCGGTGTGTGGCAGCAGAGCGCTGGGAGCAGAGGGAGGTGAGTAGACGAATATGACGGATGACGGATGCGACGGAAATACACCCGTACATATCTGGTACCCCGAACATATCTGGTACCCACACCGGTGCCTCCACTACAGACGCTACCTCGCAGCACATCAACGGGTGCTATTGGGCCAGCAACCGCTCAAAGACCAACAGCCCCAGATGATCTTGGGGTTAATAAACCCAGCAGGTGAAACTGGATCGTTATCAGGGAGATTGTTTTCAGGGAAGAAGCGCACAACAACACAAGCGCACAACAACAACAGACCATGGCTTGAATATTCATTAAAAGCAGATGCAGCCTTTATCCCCCCCTGTAGACAGTTTAAAGTCAATACGTCTTCGTCTGATGCGGCTTTTACTGTCAAAGGTTTTTGCCACTGGAAACACGCATTACAGACTGATAAAGGACTGCTAAGGCATGCCGCATCAAAAGAACACATTTCATGTGAGAGTTTGTGGAGAGAGAGAGACAGATACGCGAGGAAACAAATAAGGAAATTAGTACTTTGGTGCAGATCAGCTGGCACGGAGCCGTTATTACGTGTCAGCTGTCGTTGATATTATAGCTTTTTTAGCTGTTAACCAACTCCCTCTCAGAGGTGCACGATTCACTCCACAGCATGTCCGAGTCAGCCAGTGGGCTCTTCCTGTCACTGTTTGAGTATACGCTGCACAAAGATGCAGAGTTGGCCAAAATAATGTTCTAAGTTACCTCGGCTGAGTGAAAGGATGCACCTGCAGTGCATAGGAACATAAACCATGCCCAAGGCGGGCTAAACAGTTCATCGTCTCCGTCTCTATTTCTCTCCGAGTGCAACGATGAGGAAGCTGCCATCCTTAACCAGTGTGCCTTGCTCGTGATTTACCAGTGACTGTGCTGCCACGCACACAATGTTTCAAAAGTGGTTTCTATGTTGCCCTTTATTTGTGTATGTTGAAAATAGGATTCAAGTCTATTTTTCGACGCGAGGCGTTGCAGAGGAAATAAATGGACCGGTTAGAGCATCCAGCCCATCCCCAAAATAAACTAATTTTGCAGACCCTATCTGTTGCTTAGATTGAACTCAAAGGAAGCTAGACTGCAACATTTTAAATAAATCAAAACACTTGTTCATTAATTAAATACATTTGACATTCAGCTTGAGCTGGGTTCAATACCTTCTTTATGGTATTTCAATTGGGCTCGAGTAGAACCTCTACATGGATTTGACTTGCAACACAAAGTGATACTGATCTCTGTCTGTTAGGATTTGAAAGTCTCATGATTTAAAGTGTGGGCCTGTGAAGGAGAGGCCCAGGGAAAACAACCCCTATTTTTTAACTGTAATTACTTATTTTAAAGAGATTGCAACATTATACTTTTGAAAGCATTGCTCAATTACTTAAACACATTTATTATGCACACAAAACCTCAACAAATATATTGATCCTGGCTTAACCAGCGACCTTTACTCTTTTGTTCATAAGCTCGGTTTCAGAAAACGTGTCAGTAGTTTAACAACTATTAGAATTTTAGTAATGTCTATGGAGACCAATTGGTTGATACGAGAAATAATTTGAAACAGTTTAATAAAGAATGTTAAACTATATTTAAAACTGCAATTGAACTTCAACTTATAAGTTGGAATAGATAATCAACAAAGTTTCCATTTTGCAGCAACAGCGCAAAATATTTCAACAATAATTATGTCTGAGACTAGTTCTGTCTTATCTGCTTTGTTTCGTAAAGTGTTCAATACATTACGTTTTTATTCATTATTACCATACGATACATAGATTAAGAATAAATGAAACAAATAATACAACATTGACCTAAAAGAGCAGACAGATTCTTTTTTTAACCCTGATCTCCTCAGGCAGGTCTTTACGACCAGCAGTGATGCCTCTGAGGGTCTCGGGGCGCAGGACGGGGCATAGGGTTTATACAAGGTCACAAAGATATCTTAACATACCAGCAATACAATTTAAAATGTATTCTTAAAGCAATATCATATTTTCTTCTTACACCTACAGCGCACACCAGGCCCGGCTCCAGGATGAAATGACTGAGGGGGCTGTTCAAAAATCCGAGGGGACCATTTTTTTTTCTCACAACAACGAAAAATACTGGCAATGTAATGAATTGACACACCAAGCTTTTTTCATTCTCACTGCTCTACAATATCTTTGCTTCTTTATTTGTATTCCGGATTTACCCTTCCCATGTTCTTTTCCTCTGATCTTTAATAACAGATAGTATATTATTGGATGGCTGCACTTTGGTTAACAGACTACCATTGATATCCTCCATTTATAAATTGGCTCTGTAATTATACCATAACCTTTTCTACTTTATCCCTTAACTCGTCTTCCTATACAGCTGTTACTTACTTACTATCTATCTATACAAATGTATCTGGTTGATTTTTTATTTCCAGGATTGAATGTTCAGACCAAGGCCTAAAACCTGGTATTTCATAAGAAAGTGACTAATATATAAACCAAATGTAATATTGGATAAAACATAACACCAAATGGACAGACACAGATTAAAAGCAAAGTCCCCTGGTTTGTCTCCAGAGTCAAACTGCCATGAGAAAAATCAGATCAATGTTCCACAATCCGCCACTAGATGTCGCTCATTGTACCAATACGGTTTAAGAAGAAGAAGAAGACTTTTTGACTTTTGCAAAAACACTTTATTTACATACGATCAATTATACATTCGATCAATAAAGTGCTTCATTGTGCAATAAAATGAACGAATCACTTAAAATAGTACATTAAAACCTGTCTTAAAAACTTGTGCAAAGTGCAAATCCTCATTCACCACAGAACACACAATATCCTCATAACACCAACGTTGTTTAAAAGCATCCAAGTCTCCAATATGTTTATAAAAACGATGCTCCAGCCAGAGTCTGGCTCTGATATTACACAGCCAGATCGCTTTTGCCTCTTCCCCTTTCTTATTTTCAACCCTGTTTTTCCTACTTAAATAAATGGCCATTTTTGCTTCGCCAGAGAGGTAATTCAGGAGCTGCCACTTTTCCTTGTTCGTCTTTTTATATGGAGCCCCATGATAAAAACACTCTCGGTAAAAGCTATACTAAAAAGACTAAAAACCAATGTTAAAAGAGAGAAGAAACCCGTGAGTCTCTTGCACTCGTGAGAACATGGAAAACAGTCTCTCTAAAACCACAAAATGGACACTTATTAAAAACAGCAGGATTAATAATGGAGATAAAAGAATTACAGGCGATGGGACTGGAGGTCGGCAGTACGTTTTTTTAATGGGAGGTTTGTATAAAATCCTCCACTGTGGGCCTGGTCCGCTTCCTGCACCCAGTCTGGTGCTCCACAGTGGAGGCCCTGTCCTTCAGTGCATTTTTGTTGGTCGTCTTTACAATGTTCATGAATATTGTTTTTTTATCAGCTTTGTGGATGGTCATTTGTCTTTGGTTTGCGACCTTGAGCAGGGGGCCGGTCAGTTCTCCGAGCCCTGGGCTCAAATAGATCTCCGGGAAAGGGTCTGCTGGGTCCGGCTTGGCTCTTCCCTGTCCATAGCTCCTTAAAAGTCTGTTGTCATCAGGGGAGAGAATCTGGCTCCAGAGTTGCAGGATCCTCTCGGCCACCCGGACAGAGTGCAGACCCAGCAGAGAGCCCAAGGCCCGGGCATCGCTCAGCTCCGGCCCCACTGCATCCACCAGCTGCTGAAGGCACAGGGTCTTGGATCGGCACAGCGCCACCGTCAGGCCGGGTGTTTCGCTGCTGCTGACGTCCAACCTGGCTCTGTGAATGAGAGGCTCCCTCAACAACCAGTACAGAGAGTCAGTCTTTGGACACCTTTTATGGTTAAAAAGGGCCCAATATTTAAAAACACCCTGATAAAAAGGAGGTAGTCCACTTAACTTTAAAATGTTTAAATCAGTTAAAAACAGAGCAGCATCCAGCCCCAGGTTACTCACACGTCGGAGAATGCAGCTGCTCACATCTCTCCACACCAAATCAGCCGGGCCAGTCAGATACCTCTGTAAAAACTGTATCCTAAAAGTGGCTGTTCAGCTGGCCAGGTGGATAAGGCCCTGTCCCCCCTCCTCTCTAGATAAAAACAGCACCCCCTGTGGCACCCAGTGTAGACCCTCCCAAAAGAAATCCACCAACTTCTTTTGTATTTGGGCTAGTAAGCCTGACGGAGGGTCCACACAGGTAAGACGGTGCCACAAGGTTGTTTAAAACCAACACTCTACCTTTAAAAGACATCTGAGGGAGCAGCCACCTCCACTTGGACAGCTTTCCCTCTATCTTTCCTATGACGTCCTCCCAGTTCTTCAGGACTATGCTTTTATTACCCAGGAACACACCCAAGTACTTTAGCCCATCTTTCTTCCATATCATGTTCTGGGGAAGAACTGGGAGACCGCCACTCCACTCACCGACAGCGAGGGCCTCACTTTTCTTCCAATTCACCCTCGCTGCCGATGCTGAACTAAAATCCCTCACGATGTTAACTAAAATGTCTGTCTCTTTTTGGTCTCTAATAAAAACAATGATGTCATCCGCATATGCTGATAAAACCATGCCTCCACTAAAACCAGGTAAAAACAGCCCTTGCAGTTTGGAGCGTATTTTGTTGAGGAGGGGTTCTAGGGAGAGTGCATAGAGCATGCCAGACAGAGCACAGCCCTGTCGGACCCCTCTACACACTCTAAGCGGAGCACACAGCCCACCGTTGAACTTCAGCACACTCTCAATCTTATTGTACAACACCTTGATCTTGGCTATGAAACCAGCGCTGAACCCAAACTTCTCCATTACTTTCCAGAGGAAACTGTGCTCAACGCGGTCGAAAGCCTTTTCCTGATCTAGAGAAATCAGACCAGTATCAATGCCCAATGAGCTGGAGACCTCCAAAACATCTCGAATTAGGTGGACATTGTCCACCATGGACCTGCCGGGCACACAGTAGGTCTGGTTCCGGTGGATGACCTGCTCCACAGCCCTCCCCAGCCTGGTGGCCAAAGCCTTGGACAGAAGTTTGTAATCCACACACAGCAGAGACGCAGGGCGCCAGTTTTTGATGTCTTGCAGGTTTCCTTTTTTTGGTAGCAGCGTGATCACCGCTCTCCTGCAGGACATCGGCATCGAGCCAGAGGCCAGACTTTCATTAAAAACGTCTAAAATGTCATGTGACAAGACGTCCCAATAGGCTTTATAAAACTCTACGGAGAGGCCATCGATACCAGGAGCCCGCCGTCCCTGCATGCCTTGCAGGGCGGTCTGCAGCTCCTGGATCGTTAACGGCCCTTCGAGCTGTGAGTTGGTCTCCTCGGAGACCTGAGGTAGTTCTTTGCAGAACCCCTCGGACAGAGTTTCCCCCTCCTCATACTCGCTTGTGTAGAGGGTGGAATAAAAGCTCACAGCTCTCCTTCTGATCTGGCTCGGCTCTGTTATTTCCTGCCCTGTGTCTGACAGCAGTGAGTGGATTACTCGCCTCTGCCCATTCTTTTTCTCCAGGCCGAAGAAGAAGCTAGTGGGAGCATCCATCTCGTTGGTGTTGAGGAACCGGGACCTGACTAGTGCACCCTGAACTTTAACGTCCAGCAGGTTGGCTAAAGCCATTTTTTTCTCTTTGAGGATTTCAATCTATCCTCGATCTCCTGTGGTTTCACTTATTATTTCTAGTTCCACGATATCACTCTCCAGGTCTTTCATAGATCTAATGGTGTCTTGTGTGACATTGAGGGTGTGCTGTTGGCAGAGCAATCTTATCTCAGTCTTACCATGGTCCCACCACTGCCTAAAGGCCCTGACACACCAAGCAGTCACCAGAGGACTAGCCGACGCTGAAGTCGGCTGTTGCCTGGCCGTCTTCTCCTGCGTTTTGGCCATGTGTCGCACGGGAACACACCGCACCGACTTCAGTGCGTGAGTGTCAATAACTCTCCTTTCCAGCAGGCGGCGGTAGTGTGTATTCGTCATTCAAAAGAGCCAACAACTGGAAGACAGAGAAGAAGAAGAGTATCTTTTCTCCGTAATATCATACAGAGCTGGCCTCTCCTGGATCAAGGTGATCAGCAGGTCCTCGTTTTCATCATTCCAGATCGCCATGATGAGATGAAAATGAATAGCAGTCTGTGTGCCTTCTTAAATCGTTTGTTTACGTCCCTCACTTCCGCTTCGCTTCTCATGCACTGATTTGCTAGCTGAACAGCCAATCAGAGTGATTATTTGGTCCGACTGCCAGACCCGATGCATGGCCGATTCAACATGTTGAATCGGCCATGCATCGGGTCTGGCAGTCCAAATAAGGCGTGTCACGGTCGACAGTGCGGGACACACCAACCTGACTACGGCGCCGCGAATGCCCGACAGCCTCTGACGGCCTCTGACTCCCAAAATCGGGTTGGTGTGTCAGGGCCTTAAGACTGCTAAAATCTCCCTTTCTCTGCCTAAAAACACTCCAGAAATAAATAAGGGCCTCTTTAAAATGTTTATCAAATGTTAAAACCGAGTTAAAATGCCAATATGCACTTCTGGGTAAAACATTTCTAATAAAAACATTACATAAAAGCAAAAAGAGTGATCCGTAAAACCAGCAGATGATATGCTGCACATTTTTAAAATATTAAAATGATGCTTAAAACAATAAAAACGATCTAGTCTAGCTGATGAGATTCTATTCTCTCTGATGTGGGACCAGGTGTACTGCTTGGTGTCTGCGTGCATCCTTCTCCATACATCCACCAGGCCGTGGGAGTGGACCAGCTGCCTCAGAGCATGCTGGGATGCTGGATGCGGCTCTGCATGGTTGCGATCCAAAGATGCATTTTCTGTACAATTAAAATCCCCACCCAAGAATAAAAAATCCTCCGTGGCACAACCGTTTAAAACATCGTTAACTTTGAGTAAAAACAGCTTCCTCTCTGCACCGTTTGTTGGAGCATACACATTCACAAAAACAGCTGTAAAAAGGTCAAACCGTGCTTTTATTAAAAGCAACCTCCCATTGATAAGATGCTCGACCTCCAGAGAGACAGGACTAAAAGACTTGGAGAGGAGGAAGCCCACCCCCCCACTAAGAGAGGTGTTGTGGCTTAAAATGACTTCCCCCTCCCACTCCTTTCTCCAGTCCGTCTCATTAAAAACGTCGCTGTGCGTCTCTTGTAAAAAGAGGACATCGATATGTTTTATTTTTGCAGTCTGAAATATTAAAGCCCTCTTTCTTTCCTCTCTGGCTCCATTTACATTTAAGCTTCCCACTCTAAAAGTATCCATTTCGAGTGAGATGTTAAAAGCAAAAATAAAAACAAATAAATTAAACACAGACATCGAGGTTTTTAAAATCAACGCTGCCCATTTGCTTCCTCACTTTTGTAACAATTCTTTTTAGTCTATATATTTCCAGCTCATCCAGGACAGACTGCTCTTTCGGGCTCATGTGGAGTCTTGCTGAGGCACAGAAAACGGACAAATCTGGGAAATATTCTTCTATGATCACATTATGTTGGTTTTTTGTCTGCACCAGGTAATTTTTTATCATTTCAGCCGAGTACATTTTTTTTTGTTGGCTACTGCTCATAAAACCTGGCACATCACTGCTGTCAGACACACAATCATCCCAACTCTCATCCGCCTGTTCTTGCTCTCTTTCTTCCTTTCCCTCACTCACTACTTTACTGCTTTTTGCAACGGTTGGTACATCCTTTTTACTTCTCCTGCGTTTAGTAGCAGTCTTTTTCTTATTTATCATTTCTGTTGCGACTTCCTCTTCCTCCATTTCAGCAACCTCCACCTGCTCACCCCATGTTTTCTTCTCCTCTCTTGTTTTGTCCAAATGTGTTTCCCTATCTATATCTTCCTCCTGTGCTTTACTGACTTCACCTGTGCCTACATTTTCTTTTGCCAAATCACCTTGTGGTTCATTGATTATTCCAGGTTTTTTTTCACCATTTGTATTTGTTTTTTTTTCTCCCATCGCCCTTTTCTTCTGCATCACACAAAACCACCACCTCATTTTCCTGGACATGATCACCCACACCCACACTCTGTGCAACACCACCGCACCGCAAGCCGGGCACAGCAGCAGAACCGCGCTGTACAGCACGCCCCCGCCCGCCCCGCGTCCGAGACGGCACATCGCGCGCCACCGCCGACTGCTCAGGAGCAGCGTTGCCGTCAGCAGCAGCGGCCGCCTCCGGAGGGGGGCCCTCCACCACCGTAGCGGTCGCCACCGTGGGTGACACCCCTCCCTCAGCAGCAGCCACCTGCTTCTCCATTACAACCGGCGCACCGGCCGCCGGCACGGCAGTCCGCCTCGGCGCAACGCCTCGGCGCCCCCGACACAGCCGGGGGCCCCGGCGCGGCCGCTGGGCGGCCCCGGCGCAGCGGTGGACGGCCCAGCCTGCGGGTCATCCGGACCAGGCGGAGCCGGATCCCCGCGCCTCGGACAGGCATTCATGGTGTGCCCCTCCTGCCCGCAACCAAAACACTTCATAACTGATGATGTTGCAAACATCACAGTCATAATCATCTACTTTAACGTAAAAACGGAGGTTAAGCTCCCGCATTCCGATTGATCAGTATCATATACACTTGTCTGCGGTGAGACACTACGTGTTTCAGTAACTGAGACTTACATCCAGACAGCATCTTTTTTACGGGAGAAACAAGTTTCCCGTGTCTGGACATTTCTCTACTGAGGAACTCATCAGTTATGAAGGGAGGGATATTAGACAGTACAACTTTGGTTGCGGGAAGCATCAGCGGCTGTACTTGTACAAACATTTCTCTCACCACGATGCCCGTCTCGATGACGCGGTTCGCCTTCTCCACCTGATCCAGAAAGATCACCACCGCGCTGTTCATCCGCGCCAGGGACTTAATGCTGCTGTGCCCGACCTTCTCTCCCACAGCCAGCCCGATCTCCTCCACAGTGCATGGGAAGCCGGCTGAGATTGTAAAGCCGTGCTTCCTCGTGAGTTTGGCAAACTCTCCATTTACCATGGCGTCAGACGCCGGCCGGCGAGACACCGGCAGGAGAAGCCCACAAAACACCACCACAAAGCACGAAAAGTACAGAAAATCAAAACCACCACCGATAAACTATATTAAATGAACACCCATTACACAAAAATAAACGGAAAATATAACGAAAAAAATCTCGCTCTTCTCTTTCAGCATGAAGAAGAAGAAGAAGAAGAAGAAGAAGAAGAAGAAGAAGAAGAAGAAGAAGAAGAAGAAGAAGAAGAAGAAGAATGCTACAAAAAGGCACAACACTGTTACTCTGTTTTTACTGACATGTAACATTTTATTTCACCTTGCTCTGTTTTTTAACGCACATTCAAAAACGGGAACATTTTCGGGAGTTTCAACCTGGTACCGGCCACCAAAAACAGGGACTTTGCGTGGAAAACGGGGAAGTTTTGGTCACCCATCCGACTGTGTTCGAGCGATAGAACTATTAACAAAGCACTTATATACTAATAAAGGGCTGGCTTTTCTAAAGCCAGTTGAGTAGCACTTGAAATGTTTTTGCTCTATGAAACCTGATGTACTTTATGATTCTGTTTTCTTCAAGTTTGTATTTTGTTGGTCGAACGCACTTATTGTACGTCTCTTTGGATAAAAGCATCAGCTAAATGCAATGTAATGTGTTTACAGCTGAGAACACATGCTAATATTAAGACTACAAGCTCACTTGGGGTTGAGGCTTGTTTACACGTTGCTTGACTGCCTGCCCACACATCTGATTTAAACATAGTAACGTGTGTTGGGGAAAATAATTATTTAAAGTTATTTAATAATTGTGACATTTATTGTACTTTTTGATGGATGAATGATGCTCAAGGTGAGGGGGCAAATAAGACAACTGAGGGGGCAATGCCCATTTTTTTCCCCCTCGTGGCGCCGGGCCCGGCGCACACCCTGAACAGTGTGCTTCTTGTTTACATGTTCCTCTGCACACTCAGATGCAGGACATAAAAGTTTACTTTATTTTACACTGGCTATGGACTGATTCATTATTAGTTGTTACAAAACATACACAAGATGGCGGGTAGGCAAACCAATATAGACCCCCCATTCAAACAATCAGACAAACAAACATGAACTCGTAACAAACACCAGCGTGACAGCAAAGCTCATCCAGCTCAATTTAGTCCGAATTAGGAGGTTTCAGAGGGGGTGGGGAGTTATCTCTAGTGGGGCGCCTTGACTCACGCGTCCATCCTTGTATACAAGTCATAGATCGGTGCCTGAAAGCCGTCCAAGAGCGATAACTAGATTATACTCTTGCGACACCACTACTGTATTCTAGTGGCGCTATGCCCCCCCGATCAGGAGCGCATAGACTTTTTTCCGCTACCCTTTCTCTCCAACAACAGCACAGTTAATTGTAGTCCTGCACACAGCCATACACACTCGAGTTCATCACAACATGAAACACAGTTTTGTTCTACACTTGCTTGCCACTGCCCACCTGTGATAAATTAGCCTATAATTTTATGTATGCATCCCGGACCGCCACCAGCTGAATCCAGCAATGTTGGGAACTGTGGCGCATTATGGGAGACCTATGACACAAATGGAGGAGTCTCCACTGCCCGTCACCCCCCCTGTCAACGCCTTTGAGGATACTCTTCATTCATCCCCCAGCTCTCTCTACTCTCCGCTCACCCTTTCACCCTCGCCCACCCCCCTGGAGTTCGATGACTGCATGGAGGCGACACGCAGGGTTTGCAGCATGTCCTTTACCCCTGCCCCTCAGCGACGCCCACCAAAATCCCCGAAGCAGAGATGCGCACCATCTCCCCCGGCCTCATCACCATGCCTACCACAATAATCCAAACCAAAACAATACAAGGAAGATGGAAGCAGATTTCCAAACCTCCCTTTCTACAGTGTAGCCCTCACCCTGCCCTCCTATGATGAGAGGAGCAGGGTGGTGGGTCCTCCCTCCCCTTCAAAAACTCATAGGGATGTGTGTGTACAAAACACTGCAAATTGATATCTGCTGGGTCCAGGCTCAAGGGCGTATGGCACTCTCAACTCTTTCCAGGACATGCCGGGGCCCTGCCTGCCTGTAGCTTTGCCGATATCTGTGTTGATAGGTAATAGATTAAGAGCGGTGAATCATCTTAGATACAGGAAGCGCTCAAACGTTTGTGTGAGTTTATCACATTTAGCAGTGATTCCATATCAGCCACAGCTTGTTACAAAAACCATGACTGACAGCGTGTTTAACAAACTTAAAGGAATGGTATGCTCATGACACTCATTTTTAAATAATTATCATCCGATAAAACAGACAGTCTCTGCCAGTGTCTCTCTCTAATCCGATGACATTATCAGTGATTTTAAACTGATTATATACCGAAATAACATCAACACTGTGGGCGCCGCCATTTTCCGGACGTGACTAAACCATGCGTTTGGTTTTCGAAGACACGTTGATCTCCATGTTATTTACTGTAGTTTCTCTCTTCAAATATGCCTCACTGTATCGCGAGATATTGCCACAATTCTGATAGGAACAATCCACGGAATGCTCGGTTCCATCTGTTGCCAAAAGGTACGCGTAAGAAGTACATTCGGAGGCAGTGGCTAGCGAAGTGTGGCCGGCCCGAACCGAGAGATTTACAGGCTCATGTATGCAGCGAACATTTCAAATTTCCGGACGACTACTCTGAGAGTATGATAACACATAACATGGGATTTATGGAACAACCATTACTTAATGGAGATACAGTACCATCGGTCTTTCTGGTGTCATCACCGACCAGGACACCAGTTCGGCCAGTTGAGAAATCGCCCTCTGCAAGTGTGAAGCGACGCCTCCGCAGAAGTAGTGCTCGGAGTAAGAATAAGGTATGTTATAGCGCATTTCCATTGCAGCGGCTAGCCCTGTTTTAACGTCCTTTAGCGTCCAGGCCAGGACAGTTTTTGGTGGCCTTTCCATATTGCGTAGTACCGGCTAGTGTGTATTTCCCCCCAGTTTTTTCCGGCCCCATAAAATCGTGATTCTATGGCCAGGGACAACGAAGCTGAGTATGCTAAACTAGAGAGGGAATCGCTAGCAAGGGTGGTACTACATGCATACATATAGTATCTTATATCATCTTCCTATTATACACACATGCATTTCCAAACATTTGGACTACCTATGTTGCAAATGTATTATCTTTTCAATTTCCACACGGCATCTATTGCACGTCTGTCCGTCCTGGGAGAGGGATCCCTCCTCTGTTGCTCTCCCTGAGGTTTCTCCCATGTTCCCTTTAAACTGGGTTTTCTCCGGAAGTTTTTCCTTGTACGATGTGAGGGTCTAAGGACAGAGGGTGTCGTATTGTCATACTGATATGTATGGTTGAATTCCCCCATCCAATCTCTTCACATTGGTCAAAACTTCTTCCTCTGTTGACGAGTCCGAACTAAAATACTCCGCCATGTTTCCGTGTGTTGACAAAGTGAACGCATGGATGACGTCACGACCATCACGTGACTACTGAAAATGGCAAAAATGGCGGCGGCCAGACGGAATATACAGGTTTTGATAAAAAAGAGCTATAAAATCATTATTTACCGGGGAATATCGCAGGTTTCTTCAGGGTATGGTTTAAACATAATGTTTCACTAAATACTGAAGTTTGGAATAATTATCAAATGAGTGGACCATTCCTTTAAACTAGCTTTATTAAATGTCAGGTCTTTGGCAGGAAAAATATTTTTAATCAATGATTTTATCACGGAGCACAATCTCGATTTTATGTTTTTAACAGAAACTTGGATTGAACAAAATAACAGTGCAGCTGTTCTTATCAAATCAACTCCTCCCAACTTTAGTTTTATGAGTCAGGAAAGAATGCATAAGAAAGGGGGTGGAGTTGCTATTCTGTTCAATGATTCACTTCAATACAGGAAGACATCTTATGGGAACTTTGCTTCTTTTAAATATGTGGCCCTTCAGCTGAAATGCTGCTCTCAAGCTCTGTTCCTAAATATCTATAGACCACCCAAATACTGTGCAAGCTTTTTGATGACCTTACTGAACTGCTGTCTATAGTGTGTATTGACTTTAACGTCTAGTCATTGTTGGTGATTTTAACATCCATGTTGACAACCTCCAGGACAGAGGGGCTAAAGAACTGTTTTGTGTTCTTGATAGCTATGGACTGACTCCGCACAATAAGGGGCACACTGTGAGGAATTGCGGTATCTCCTTCTCCTTTTTTCTGTTTGTCTGTCTTCCTGGCTGGGCGTGGCTGACCTACTTTCCGTTTTCCGCCAACTCACCTCCGCTCCTGTTTCTCATCATCACTGATTATCACCACTCACCTGCTGCTGCTTAAAACTCCGGTTCGATCATCAGACTTTGCCAGTTCTTCGTATACTCACAGTGGTAAACTCCAGTTTCAGCTGACTAGATGTTCTTGTTCTTTTGTATACTCTTCCTGTTGGATTTTTTCGTATGCTAATCCTGTTCTTTTTTTGCCTGTTCCAGAAACTCTATTTTCCATTCCGTCCTGCCTGCCACGTCCAGCGCAACCTCCGTCTCAGCCCTGCTCCACGTTCTCCCCACTCTGTTCAGAGTTTGCTTTGTCCCCTGCCTGGTTTTTGTTGACTTATTAAATCCAGTCTTTTTGACACTTCACCTAATTCTCCGTCTCAGTGTTCTTGCATAGCGGGTTCAAGTTTTGTGTCTCTTTACAAGGAGCTTAACACACACTCTGGACTTAATAATCTCAAAGGGTCTGAATATCTCTAAGGTTGTGGTGACTGATGTTGCACTGTCTGATCATTCCTGTGTTTTCTTTGAGAGCTCTATTCCTGTTTACACAAATGTTCAAAAAGAGGTAACCACAAAGCAATATTTAACTGAAAATACTAGGGAAATGTTTAATCAGAATTGTTCTTCCACACTTGCCCCTGCTAACATCTCAGTAAAAGAGCTCGTAGATCATTTTAATTCAAAAAATAAAAATGTTATAGATGCCATTGCTCCAACTAAGGTAAAGGAAGTGTCTGGGAAGAAAATATCTCCATGGAGAAAGGCCATGACTGTGAAAACAGAAAAAAGAGAATTTCGAAAAGCTGAACGCAGGTGTTGAAAAACAAATCTCCAGGTTCACTTTCAAATCTATAAAGAGAGACTTGGCTTTTATAATTTGGAATTGAAAAACGCACGACAATTGTTCTTCTCTGACATCATTACCAAAAACAAAAACAACGCACGTGCCTTGTTTGCTACCGTCGACAGACTAACTAACCCCCCAGTGTCAGTAGCCTCTGAATTTCTATCCACCAGGACGAGCAATGATTTTTTCTTCTTCACTGACACAATTCAGAAGATCAGACAAGCAGTCAGTGCCTCTGCATCAGGAACAGCAAATGTGTTGTCTCTGTGTCCACTTAACATCAATTCAAACACCATGACACAATTCCATCAGATTAATGATAAAAACCTAGAGGACATTATACAACTTCTGAAGTCCTCCTCCTGCTGCCTTGATATTATTCCAACAGGATTTTTCAAAGATGTTTTGCTTGCATGGCCTCAGATCTACTTCATATAGTAAACAAATCTCTTCACTCAGGTATTTTTCCACAGGCCCTGAAAACTGCAGTCATTAAACCGCTCTTAAAAAACAATAAACTAGATGCTTCAGTAATGAACAATTACAGGCCCATATCAAACCTCCCATTTCTAGGTAAAATCATTGAAAAAGTTGTTTTTCAACAGTTGAGTAACTTATTGCATTTAAAAAGCTGTTTGGATGTGTTCCAGTCAGGCTTTCGTCCAAACCACAGCACTGAGACTGCTCTTGTAAAGGTCTTTAATAACATCCACTTAAACACAGACAGTGGCAGAACTTCAGTGTTAGTATGATTAGATCTCAGTGCTGCGTTTGACACTGTTGACCACAGCATATTACTAGACCGACTGGAAAACTGGGTGGGACTTTCTGAAACAGTTCTAAATTGGTTTGAATCCTACTTAAAGGAAAGAAACAACTTTGTTTCTATCGGTACATACACATCTGAGTTGACAAATATGACATGTGGGGTACCTCAAGGCTCCATCTTGGGGCCTCTTCTCTTTAACGTCTGCATGCTACCACTGGCTCAGATAATGAAGAACAACAAAATAAGTTACCATAGCTATGCAGATGAAACACAAATGTACGTAACAATTTCACCAGGAGACTATGCTCCAATTCAAACACTGAGTAAGTGCATTGAACAAATCAATGACTGGATGTGTCAGAACTTTCTCCAATTAAACAAAGATAAAACCGAGGTAATGGTTTTTGGAGCCAAGGCAGAACGTAGCGCTGAGCTTCAGTCTGCAATGTTCAAAACAACAGATGAAGCCAGAAATCTAGGTGTAGTCATGGACTCTGACCTGAGTTTCAACAGTCACATTCAAACAGTTACTACATCAGCATACTATCACCTAAAGAACATATCTAGGATTAAAAGACTAATGTCACAGCAGGATATGAACAAACTTGTCCATGCTTTTATCTTCAGTAGACTGGACTACTGTAATGGTGTTTTCACAGGTCTCACTAAAACATCTATTAGAAAGCTGCAGCTGATTCAGAACGCCGCTGCTCGAGTCCTCACTAACACTAAGAAAGTAGATCACATCACTCCTGTTCTGAAGTCTTTACACTGGCTTCCTCTGTGTCAAATAATAGATTTCAAAATACTGCTGCTGGTTTATAAAACACTGAATGGTTTAGGCCCAAAATACATTTCTGACCTTCTGCTAAATTAAGAACCATCCAGATCTCTCAGGTCTTCAGGGACTGGTCAGCTTTCTGTCCCCAGAGTCAGAACTAAACATGGTAAAGCAGCATTCAGTTATTATGCTCCAAATATCTGAAACAAACTCCCAGAAACCTGCAGGTCCGCTGCAACTCTGACTACTTTTAAATCCAGGCTGAAGACTTTTCTTTGTGTCGTTGCTTTTAATTGAACTATTCATATCTGAGACTGCACTGTAACTTTTATCCATGTATTTTTTCTTTTAATGTTTATTTGATTAGCTTTTCTTTTTAATGACTGATTTTAAATACCATTTCCTTAATGTCTTTCATTTTTTGTAAGGCACTTTGAATTGCCTTGTGTTGAAAAGTGCTATATAAATAAACTTGCCTTGCCTTGCCTTGCATCGGGTGATGCACGCACCTCGCGCTGCCCCGGTCTTACCAGCATGTAGAAGACGGTCACAAACAACGAGAGTGCGTTTAGACCATCTCCTTTTTAATAGAGACGGCGGTGGTGTGAGTTAAAGCTATAGACAAAAGGCTGTGACTTTCTAACTCACAGCTGCACTTCTCCAGCCACACAGATACGGGGAGGTACTTATACACACCCGCGTGTGCTGCTGGAGCCGTGTTTACAGAGGCGATAGGGGTAATATCTCTGGCTGCTTATTTTTAACTGCTAGTGTTGGCCGCTGAAACCCCTAGAATTCGTCAATTTGTCCTATACAAATCATTGCTTTCATTCAGAAGCTCCACTTTACTGATGTCTTTCTTTAAGGTTTTTCCGAACATGAGCTGTGCATGCTTGTATGGCACATACGTCCCGAGCAGCATACACAGCAAAAATCAGCCAGGACAAAAGTCCCCAGACACTGATGCCCTGGGTTTATTATCCCCAAATCATCATTAACCAAAAACGAAACACAACCGCTCAGTTTCACCGGTAATTTTAGGATACCGTCAATCACAGATTTTGGTAAGGCAATGTCCAAATGTGAATTTGAAATTACACTTACCAGTTCTGAAGATGTATTGGTATCCTGCCGACAACGCCAATTTGTAAGGAAAACTTCTGTAGCAATGGAGAGTCAGGAATCAGAGAGACACGAGGAGAGTTGGAGCTTTGATGTCAAACACAGGTGGTTTATTACAAGTATCGGCCGGAGAATTCATATCACAAGTCACAGCAGTCACGATCTGACTGCACGGGACAGTTGCCACGTCAATTCTGAAGCGCCTCTCTCTCGCTAGACCTTTTAACAGGTTCACAGAGAGTAATCAACATAGTAAAGGAGATAAACCTAAACATCTGGGAACACTGGAGATAGCCTAAACATCTGGGAACACTGAATCACTTGTCTGACCTCAAAGCCAGCGTTCTCACAACCATAAACCATTTGTGACCGAGAGTTGCCCGGTCATAAACTGGGAACAACAACATATAGCTGACGCAGCCCAGTTCGTTAAGGGAGATAACAGACGTCAGGGTTGGTCATAAACGTCAAAGGACAAAAGGTTAGATATCTAGAAGTAAAGGAAAGTTATTCCCTTACACCTACCACATTATAACTGAGTGAATTTAAAACTCAAGGATACAGTTGTGACAGTTGCAGATTGATCTAAGTGTTTCTTATAAACTGTAGTAGCAGGGGAAAAGGTTAAGGCATGTGGTTTATATTGCAATGAAATGAAAACTATGATACATGTGTATTATCCTCGCAACTACAGTTGTTAAATGTCCACTTTTATGGACGGTTTGAGGGTGTGGTTCTGCAAGCCTCATCTGCATATTCACCAGCACGCCCAGAGGCTTTTTAGTGGGCGCGTCAACAAGATGTGTGGCGAATGCGGGTATTCAGCAGGATATTTAAGTTTCCTCAGCAGGTATATATACGTTAAAATGAAATGGGGAAGTAACTGAAAGTAACCGTATGTGGATATTGCATCGACCGACCTGGAAGCACGGCTCCTTGGAGAGGACGTGCACAGATAGAGAGAGAGATTCTCTCCAACACAGGGTGAGATCGCTCCTTTGTGCCACGCTGATCTTCGTATTTTTCTTTTTGTGGATTATAGCCTGAAAAAGCCTACAAACATTTCTGTTTTTGCTGCCGACAGGCGCAGGAACAACAGCCTTTTTTGTCAATGAACAATAGCCTGGATTAGGCAGTAAAGACATTTCGGTGTATCGCCAAGCAGACTTTTTGTTGGGGACTGTTTAATCTTGTTTGTGTTGTGGCTGGAAAACTGTCTTTATATTAGATCCATGCATGAAATCTGTCTATGTTTATTTTGTTTAAGGAGTAGATTGTCGGTTTATCAGTTCGGTTTAGCTTTATAATATTATTTCATTCAAGAACCCCTTGTGCGTTTAATTAACACAACTATTTTCGATCGTTGATCGTTACACAGTTATTAAGACATATCTGACCATTCAATTCATTATTAAAATGTCCATTTCCACTGGGTGACTAATTTCAATACATTTCAAAATCAGGACAATCTGATGTAGAGTTTCAAAATGAAAGACCTTTGAAGTCTCATATATGAGCTATCGTCCTTCTGTTTTTAGATAATAGTACAACAGAAACTCTCCAGTATCAAAGACTTATTTCACTTCAAGGTGATAGCAGGACACCCCATCTAGTCACTCTTGCCCCTTTCACACCAGCGCCTTTTCAGCTCTAGAGCCAGAGCTAGAGCCTGAAAAGCGCCGGGTTTTCCAGTTCACACCGCAGCGGCGCCGGCTCTTAGCTCCGGAATCCGCTTCATTTCCAGCTCCAAACAATTGTCGGTCCAGAGGCAAGAGCTTTGGAGCTAAGAGGCGACGTCGCTTACGTCTCTATTACGTCGAGGCGTGCAGGAAACTAAACCCACCTCCCCTGAACATGGGTCGACTGTCATGCCTGCCTACAAGCAGTAGTGCCTATAAACACACTTTATAAAGTCAAGCAACACTAACCAGGCTTCGTGTGATTCTGTTTATTTGTACCTTACTTTGACCATCCGTTCACTGTTATCGATCATTGTGGAGAGAGGCAGGCGTGTTGTTTTGTATTATTGCAGCTATCGGATGCAAGTAGTCAGTTTAGCTTCGGTTGCTATGCCACCATCACCCGTTTGATACCAGAGAAACTTTCATAACAGCGTTGTGATACCAAACAGTGTCAATTCAGACTTAAACACATTCACTTAGGCTAAGGGGAACTGGGGATATGCATCAGCTGCTTGTGTGAGTCGGACAGTGAATACTTTAGAGCGGCCGCTGCAGTGTGAGCTAACCGGGAGCTAACGGGAGAATAAACTCCCGTGGAAGAGCAGCCAGCACTGCAGCGGTCGGTACATGCTGCAGAAACACATGAATAAACAAAGAACCACGGCACTCTGGAGCAAAGTATAAGGTTGGAGAAGTCGTTATTCAATTTATTCTGGCTTCGTGTGATTAAAAGCAACACGATCATCGACCCGACGCTGTTGTTGTTGTTGTGAGCGCCGTAATGGGTGCCGTTGAGGAGCAAATCAGCGATGTAAACGGTGACGTCATGATGCAGCAGGGGCAGCTCTGGGGCGCCAGTGGGCGGTGTGAACAGAGTGGGAGCTGAAAAGGGAAACCGGAGCTGAACCAGAAAAGCGCCCGCTCGGAGCTAGAAACTGAAAAGCGCTGGTGTGAAAGCCGCTAATGAGAATATCAGGACAATCTGATGTAGAGTTTCAAAATGAAAGACCTTTGAAGTCTCATATATGAGCTATCATCCCTCTGTTTTTAGATACGAATAAAACAAAAACTCTCCAGTATCAAAGACTTATTTCACTTTAGGATGATAGCAGGAGACCCCATCTAGTCACTCACAGAAAATCAGAACAATCTGATGTAGAGTTTCAAAATAAAATACTTTTGAAATCTCATTTATGGGCTATCGACTATCGTCCTTCTGTTTTTATACAAGAATAAATCAAAACCGTCTGAGTTCCGCGGCGTCTCGCTGTCTCGCAGACCCCACGCAGCAACCAGGAAACGACACCAGTAATACACCTCACACTTACCCTTCCTCTAGCCTCAAATGACGGAGCAGCGAACCACGCAACGTCCCGCCAACACGGCACCCAGACCCCACGCAGCAATCTGTTTGTCATTACGTATGAGAAACCAATGTGATTTTGGAACATTGCAAAATATAACTCTATTCTAGTATACCACAACAATGGAATTATGATCAGTAGAAATGGCCATGACATGGGATCTTTAATACTGAAATAGAGCCCTGCTGTTTTGTTAGGGCT
The DNA here is from genome assembly GCA_036324585.1 of Champsocephalus esox. NCBI lineage: Eukaryota > Metazoa > Chordata > Actinopteri > Perciformes > Channichthyidae > Champsocephalus > Champsocephalus esox. Next base: position 43,326,346 of record CM070478.1, read on the forward strand.
TTTTCTTTAAATACAATTTTAAAATGTCGATACAGTAGTCCCTTTTTTTTAAACGTCTATGCTTAAGTTTTTATAGGTGTTGCTATTTGCTTTGTGTAACATGGTTCTACAAGCAAGTCAGTGGGTGGAATCAGAGAGTTACAAGGGTCTGTAAATGCAATGAAAATAATTGGCCACAACAAATCATTTATATTAAACATGTAATTTTTACTTTTGAATACTTTAGTACAAAGGATGTAATGAATAATTTAAGTGATATATGTGTACACATATAAATCATTAGTCAAAACAGGGCCACATTTGATTGAATTATAAAAGGTATATGTGGTCAAATGAAGAGCCGTTTTGGAGCTGAAAGAGCCGGCTCTTCTTGGTGAGCTCATTAAAAAGAGCCGGAATTCCTATCACTACTTTTTATATACACACAGACTCCAAAACCCACAACCCCTTGCGGCTGCTACTCTTAAAGGGCCAATGTCATACTGATCATAATTCCATTGTTGAGGCCTACTAAAATAGATTTATACTGTACAATTTTCCAAACTCACATTGGTTTCTCATACAGCATCTTTGTAAAGTATGTGTATTCACCGGTATTCACTCTCTGCCACCCAGGGGGGGCCTGGGTCTGCGGAGAGCATTTATCCGCGATCCCAACGTTTACCCATTTAAACAGCCGTGGTAGATACCTTGTTTGTTTTAAACATCATAAATACACAAACAACAATGAATACTTACAGGTTGTGTACCCGAAACTCCCGCTGGTCCAAACAAAGTAGGAACAGCATCGTTTTTCTGTGCCCTACGCTGTGCATATCCGGCATGAATGCTGACTAGTTATAATGAATACCAATTTCTAACTATTCAAAAGCACAGATGTCACTAGTGTGTGTTTTTTTACTGTAACTGTTCCCATCCAATGAGAGTCAAAGCTCTCCATCACAACAGCAGGATGAAATAGCCTCTCCATGCCTCTCCTCTGTATCCATTATCTTCTTCTGTGGTCCAGAGGTGTGTTGTGCTGTGATGTGTTGCTGTGCACACTTCCCTCCTCTCTGCTGCGCTCCCTATCACTAATGCAGCAGACATTATCATAGTGTTTGATGTCGAGTTAGGAGACATTTAGATGCTCTCTGTTTAACAACTGTGTCAAGTGTTTGCCGCGTCTATTTACCTCTCGAACAACATCAAACAATGCACACACAGGGCCACAATGACGCTGTCGCTGGGAAGTAGAATGAGTGCGGGGTAGGAGGCAGAGAGAACAAGAATGATAGAGAGGGAGAAAGAGGGAAGAGCAGTGGCGGCTGGTGGAAAATATTTTTGGTGGGGCTGTTGATATAGTGAGTAAAACATTTTTCTTTGGGAGAAATGACCCCTTAAATTAGGACTTCTGGTGATGTAATGGCGCGTTTCCAGTGCAGCGCGGAGCTCGCTTTAAGCGTGCCGAGCCGTGCGGCGCCCTTTTTTGGTTGCGTTTCCACTTGGCCTTGTACCGGCTAGCGGGTCCTAATTCACAGTTTTTCTGGCCCCATAAAATCGTGGTTCTAGGGCCAGGAACAACCAGGCTGAGTCGGGCTGAGTATACTAAACTAGAGAGAGAACCGCTGGCAAGGGGGCTACAACTACAACAAGATGAACATATTTTCCGTGATTTAATTGTAATACACGTTTCAAAATGATGCCGAATTAACAACATACTGATACCGGTTAGTAAAAACCATGAATTAACGCTTTGACAAGTTTGCAGATAGACGGCAGGCGAAAAACCCTTTTTAAAATGCGTGTTTTCTAAATGGATATCGGCTAAGCTAACGTTATATATGCTCCGAAAGTCCACACTCACAACAACGGCCTACAGACATAAATAAACCAGCGACTGTATTCTTCATGACACAGGCAGTCTGTGGTTTGTACTTGTTTAACTTTTGTCTAGTTTCTGAACAGATCGTATCTGTCCCCGGCTGTTTGAAGAGCAAGCATGGGAAACAAAAGACAGCATTTACCTGTTTGCATCCAGCTAGCCATGTGAGAAGCCTTGTTGATACGTTTTGTCTTTTTCACGAGCTTGCTGCGATATATACAAATCGGGTTGGTCCGGTCCAAGGTCTTTAAGCAACAGTTTATCTCCCAAACTTCTACTTTCGAAAGGATTGGAGAGTAGCTCTTGCACGAAATTGGGTGCGCACCTGCACACGAAGCCATTTTCATCCAACTAATGCGTCATCTTGGTCACTCACGAGTCTAAAAAACAAATCACGTCAACGCACGTAAGCAACGTGGGCGCCAACGTGAGAGCCAACGTGAGCGCCAACGTGAGCGCCCTCGTGACCAAAATATTTGACGCCGCTGATTGGCTGAAATTATGTTTCGGCGGCACAGTTTACTATTGAGACTTTTGCAACGTGCTGGTTGCTGCTGTTTGGCTCGGGGGCTCCTTGCACGGCGCCCGGTAATGATAAACTAATGCCAGGGCAAGGCCAGGCAGGAAACATGTGACTTATCAGTAACTTTAGACATCGTAACACAATTTTAAATGAGATTTTATTGTAGATGATACATTTGACTGATACCAATTGTATGATATTTACCTTGTTCATTAAAAATAAAAATATAAAATATATATATTTTTTAAATATTGTTTTTGTATTTAATTTTCTTTTTCGTATGTGGGAAGAGGTGGGGCGGCGCCCCTATGGGCCGGCCACCACTGGGGAAGAGCTCTCCTTTTCCCAGCACTATAGAGAACCAGACTGGTGTCAATCAGCAGCGTCCACTGCAGGTCTTCATAGTCAAAACAGAAAGATTCTCCACTCTTCCACCAAATAAAAGCAGAACGTTCTCTGTGTAAATCTTTGAAAATTGTATTTTCATCGTGAATTCTTCCTTGATGAGTCTAGAGAGAAAAACTGCTAACTAAATATATGTGCGCCAAGTCAAAAGAAGATTATGCTAGATTAAAATGTGGTTAGATAATTTGTATATTGTAGATTTACAGGAAGCCTGGCATACAGCTCTGATATTTGTATAAACTTGGTTCATCAACTCATGGATGTTTGAAAAAGCTGGAGGCTCAATGACATGTCAATGTAAATGTAAGTTTTCCTGAATTGTGTCTGCTGTTATATGTTATGTTAGAGTCAGAAATTCACAGAGGGAGGAAGAGAGGGCGGATGGCTGGAATGTCAAAGACAACGTTGGCTTTTTAAAATGTACAACTGTAACTTGCAACTGCAACTTGTAACTGCATTATACTGTATATACATATAACATATTTACAAGTATTTCCCATTTTAATACCCCCCCAAAAAAAATTCTAAATCCAACCAAGAAGTTTGCTTTTATCCAAAGCGACTTACAATATATGAAGGTATACAGTATGGTGCAAAATGCGAGAGCGTGTGAAACCTAATGTGAGCACTTGCATAAAAAAAATCTGAGTTTGTGTGCATACCATATCCACCTAACTGTGAACCAAATGTAAAGTCACAGAAGAAAAAAAATAAGTTTAGTAGCTAGTAGAAAAAAAATGAACTAGTGATGAAATGTTCACTTGCAGAAAAATACATATTTTTTAAATATATTTTCCATTACAACTGCAACTTGGTTATTACAACCACTCAAATCAGTCATTATAACTTGATGAATCTGCTCTGTGGCAGTATAAATCGACGAATCTGCGGTCTTGACTTTTGCTACACTTCTTGCGCTAAATGTGTCGCAAAAGTCATTTTTACCTGTAGATGTGGGGGGAGGGAGGGGGGTTAGAGTGAAGGGGCGGAGCTATCAGAACGATGAGGCTCGGGTCAGTCACACAGTCACAGCCACAGTAAGGTCGAACCCATAGACTGTATATATAAATGGACGTAGTGTCCGTGACGTCACCCATAGAATTCTGCAGAGTTGCCGAGAAGCCCTTAGTAGGCGGAGTCGGCCACTAACGGCTCGACAGTGACATCGATTTTAACTCCCGCCTGCTCCAAATAAGGGCAAAGAGGCGGAGCCGAGGCGGGACAGGGCGGGAACTTTAAACGTCAAGCTCTGCTGTCTAATAACCGCCTGATTAAATACAGCTGGCTTGCGCCACGAGCCCTGCTGCCTGCTGACTGACAGGTTACAGCCGGCTCTTGCACCTCCACACGCTGTATTGCACAGCGGCTCTCATCATGTCGCCGTTTAGGAGAAGGCTCGTAAACCGGACATTGAGGCGTGTTCACGCTCCAACCCGCAGGAGTTTGAGGAATGAAAGGTGTGTGGAGGCATATCTGTGATATAGGAAACAAGTCTGTGCTGTCTAATCAACCGCCAGGTTTTAAAGACAGCCGGTTTGTGCCGCGAGCCCTGTTGCCTAATAACCGACAGGCGATGAGGCAACCGCTTATGTCATCTGGAGGAGAGCTCTCCTGAACCTGGCGAACGGGGAGATCTCCTTAGGCGGCTGCCTTTCCGATGATCTCCGGCAGTTCCTGGAGAATACCGCCTATACGGCAGAGCCGAGATGGCGGATAGTGTCAGCCCGGCAGCCGAACCTATAGGCTCGGCTGCCGGGCTGACACCGGGCCCCGCCCTGTCTCCGCCGTCCGGAGGAGAGGGAGGATGGGGCCGGGGGAACCACACGGTGATCCGTGAATGGAGGGGAAGGAGTCGTCGGACTGCTGCCCGCCACTCGGATCCAATAATCAAGGGCTTGGCCAATCATCCCCGGCCGCAGCCGCGAGAGTGTTCGCTCTCTGCTGTCTGCGGGCCAGAGGAAGACGGACACAATGAGTGCGCGACACCTGGGATTGAGAGCCGCGTTTGCGTGCTCCAATACCCGGCAGGACTCACCTGTATAGTCTGTGTAAAGCCGCTTCCTCCCTGGAGCGAGCCAGCCACAGCCGGTCGTAATTCATATGTCGGCTAACCCCGAGCCCCTCCCTGTCTCCCCCGTCCGGAGGAGAGGGAGGATGGGGCCAGGGGGAAATGTTTGCTTTCTAGTAAACAGCTCTGAAAAGAGCTTGTGCCTGTACAGTGCTTCTGCAACGGAGTGCTGAAGAAAAATGGGAGCAGTTGGACGGGCCTTCTTCCTATTTATACGGAAGTGAGGCCGGCGGTGGGGCCCACGTCATAGGTGGGCGTGGATTAAGTCTGTCAGTGCTGCACACGTGCAGTGGGATTACCCAATAGCGATAGCCTTAGAGGGCGAAGCCTCATACGAAATAGAACGTGGATTTGATGAACAATCAAATAGAGGTAAACAATGAACAAAAGAACACTGTCACGGACGAGTGAAGGAAGCAGGACCCAAATGCAGATAACTCTTGAGAAACCCTTTATTTCAAGGATAAATGAGAAATACCGAACAGAACACTCTCCGGTGAACTCCGTCACCAACAAACAATGACCCAACACTGAACACCGAAAGAGACAAGACTAAATACAAGAAGGGGTAATCAAGACAACGAGAAACAGCCGGGCAGGGGAGGAGAAACACAAGGACAACAGGTGAACACAATCGGGTAATCAGGGAGGGAAACAGACAGAAAGCAGACAGGCAGGAAACGGGGGGTGAACACTTAACACAATAAAACAGGAAACCCACAGACAAGAAAAACACCAACACAGACAAAACTACAAACGTGACATAACATGTGAAGCCTGCACTGGGGCAGAAACCATGGCTGCTGGGGCCGGGACTGGAACCGTGGCTGCTGGGGCCGAAACCGTGGCTGCTGGGGCCGAAACCGTGGCTGCTGGGGCCAGGACTGAGGCTGGAACCATGGCTGCCGGGACCGGAACCATGACTCTTGGGGCTCGGGCTGCTAGTCCGGACTTGCGACTCCCTCTCTTAGGAGCCTTTTGGAGGCTCCGTGGACCTCCAAAAGCCAGAGTTCCAGAGAACGGCTCCTGGACAGGAGCAGGAACTGGGGAAGAAGCAGAGGTTGACTCCAGACGGAACACGCCGAGACGTATGGTGTCAGGTTGGAAATTGGGAGGCAGGGGGCTAGCATGCCTGGAGCTAGCAGGCCGGGAAAGAGGTTTGACCTCAAAGCTGCCCAAAAAGTCCTCCACCCACTCGGGGAGCAACTCCCTCAACCAGGGCCTTGAGGTTACCTCCTGGCGTGCCTCAGAAATAACTGACTGCCTCTCTTCAGTACTGGAGGCATATCTAAAGTCATTCCTCAAGCATGTTAACTTGTACTTCACCTCGTACAAACTGTCTGCTGGGTCCATTCTTGGTTGGGTCATTCTGTCACGGGCGAGTGAAGGAAGCAGGACCCAAATGCAGATAACTTTTGAGAAACCCTTTATTTCAAGGATAAATGACAAGAACAGAACAGAACACTCTCCGGTGAACTCCGTCACCAACAAACAATGACCCAATCCTGAACACAGAAAGAGACAAAACTAAATAAAAGAAGGGGTAATCATGACAACGAGAAACAGCCGGGCAGGGGAGGAGAAACACAAGGACAACAGGTGAACACAATCGGGGAATCAGGGAGGGAAACAGACAGAAAGCAGACAGGCAGGAAACGGGGGTGAACACTTAACACAATAAAACAGGAAACCCACAGACAAGAAAAACACCAACACAGACAAAACTACAAACGTGACATAACATGTGAATTGTGACACATTCCTTGATCTCCAGGTATAACGCCGGGCTCCGCTGCTGGCCGAAGCTAACGGAGCCGCAAAGGGTTAGCTACGGCTCCGGTTAGCTTCGGCGGCGGACTCCGGCGGCCACCACTGGGATAATTGGGTCCCCTTTTAACATTTGCTCCCATTTAGCATTATGGGCGTCATAGCTATAGACTATAAAAGTCTTACCCAAGGCTGAATCATAAACTAAACTGTATATATATATATATATACACATGTATAAAGGGTTACGTCCTTAGCTGGCTAATAAGCTACATAACAAGCTAAGCTAACAAGCACACAAACACCTGCTAACGGGGTTAACAAGTATAATATTATCATTTTACTCACCGAAAAAAGCTGAGAGTAGACTTCTTGGAAGTTCTGTTAGTACATTCAAGCGCACAGCACGACATCTTAATTGTCTGGTATATCACCACGAACACGGCTAAAGCTAAAGGATCAAGTCCAGTACTACGACTAACTAACGTTGTAGCCTCTATGGTTGTAGCCTAGCAGAGTGGACAAGGTGCTGTTAGCTGACAGTGAGGCATGTACGTGTCCATCAACGTGACCACGCCCTAATTAATGCAAAAACTTTAAGACCTAATATAAATAAAAGGGTCGTGTTAGAAAACAATTCACTCACAGATCCATAATCATGAAGGTGGAATCTAACTATATCGATAATAAAAATGTATGGAGCCAGGGACAGAAACATATTTTTTTCTGCTGTAAAGTTGGGCATTTTAACATGGGGTCTATGGAAATTGCTCCTTTCTGCAGCCATCGCCTATCGGCCAATATATGAACTACAGTGTGTGGCACTTCCGTATTGGCTTCCCGGCTGTTCCCCAGAGTTTGCCGCTTGGTGTGAATGGAAGACTTTTTTGCGTTTGCGTATGCGTTTTACTGTATGCGTCCTCGTGGGGCCGGGGTCTAAGCCAAACTATATCCGGTCACAGAGATCTGCTATTTTAAAGTAAGGACAACACATATCGACCCTAAATATAGTCTATATTAAGAACGAGAAAAGTTTTAACATATATATCGTTTTTTTGTAAACATATGACAAATGTGTGAGGGTGATGACAATTTAACCCCTGGGTATTTGTGAGGGAGCTCCTATATGGCATTACCGCTTCAGCGCTCACCAAAGTTTAATATATTTCATAGTTCAAAGTTTTGTCAATTGTTTTGTTTATTGGTCAAATAGTGGTTTCTAATGGTTTCTGATGGTTTTACTGGAATGAAAGAGCACAGAAGCAGCAAAGCAGCATGCTGCATTAAACCTGACCTTCACAGAGAGGTTGAAGTTCATGTGGAGAGGAGGCTTCAGTAGTCTGTCTGCACTCTGTTTAGTTGTGCTATCTTACAATCAATATAGTAAATATTAGAACTCGAAGTTGCGATGAGGTCTTAAAATGTATGGAAAGGGTCTTAAAAAAGGTCTTAAAAGGTATTAAATTTGCAGCCTGTTCTCCTACAAAAAACGACAAAATAGGTCGATTGTTCAGCAGCTTAATACGACCCATAGCCACGTTTTAAAGTGTAGCACCTCTAGTGGTCGTGTAAGAAACAACATGCTCCCGTTTATTTACAAATAACCCTCTCTGGAAAATCCTAAATTGTAGAACAGTTTGGCCATTAAAATGCTTTTTGATTAGATTTCTAGCGAGAAGTGTATATTGTACTTTTAGAATCCACGTCCAGTGGAAGTGTAGGATCTATAGTTTGATAGATATTACGAAGATGATTTGAGGTCTCGCCAGGATAACGTGTATATGCGGCAGCTTCCATGTAAAGTTAGCGTGGGTGAAAACAGTTTTTCAGGTCTCGAAGTTTTCATAATAAAACCGGATATATTCCCCTCACTGTCAAATGATTACACAGTGATATCTGCATTACTCATCCACTAAAAAACATCAGTTTATCCTTGTTAATTACACAATATTGATTGGTTTAAATGGTGTACAATGCTTTTGTGTTTTTAACTTTCGAGTCAGAGAAACAAATAGTTTTTTAGGAGTTTAGACACTACAGTTTCCGAAGACACTACACTACCCAGAATCCCCAGCTATCGTTTGGGACTACAACATCCGCCTTGCTTTACAAACCCCGTGATTAGTCATCAAGCCCTGTGATTGGATGTTGGAGTGGCAGTGCGACAAGGTTACGCTGTCAAACAGCTCTTTGAAATGGAATGGAACCACGGCAGACTTTCCAAAACTGGAATTGGACGAGTCTAGCCCCAAAACTACACATGCTGGCTATTGTGTGTTTCGCAATATATGGCACGTCTCTTTATAAGACGTTTTCGTATTTCCCACAATTAGAAGTTGGCAGTATTAAACGTGTACACCCTGGAGGTTTAGGGGATACGAAACACAGTGGTGTTATCAATTGTAAAACATATAATTAATAAATGGTGAAATAATATACCCACATGACACCTAAGGTCAGAAGAGCTTTATTTAACAGATGGTTTTATGTCTACCCCTCCTGTTGTTCATTGATAAGCCGGAAACATGCACTTGTCAAGGTTCAGAGGCAAATTTTGCGAATATGGCAGTAGCCATCGATCATCTTAAGATAAGATAAGATATACTTTATTGATCCCAAGTTGGGAAATGTTTTTGTTCCAGCAGCATGTACTACTTTGTTCTACTCCACTACAATTCAGAGGTTAACCTGGTATTTTTACTCTACTACATTTATTTTTGTTACTTTGCAGATTCTGATTAATGATGTGAAATATAAACAACCCTTAAATCAGACTTTAGTTACACCTGAGTAAAATTCAGCCTTATCAGTTTGTCTGTTTTGCACATCCTCCTGTTAATATCTTTGGACGTCCTGCACTAAATAGTTTTATTGTAGAGATCACTACAGTATCTTCTTGATATTTTCCATTCTATATTTATATCATTGACCCCTATTTTGTATGTAGGCTACTCTTAATATTTAAATGTTTTCATCAATAACTAAATAAATATAACTTATTCTACAACTAAATTCAATAACGTGCTTTAACCACTAGGAGGTGCGGTTTAGACCAGTGGTCTAGTTAATAAAACATAATAATATCGGACATAATATGACTATTCACTTTATTGTGAGTTTAAAACAGAACGGTAAAGGAAAATACAGTTTCAGTCTCTCGACGTGAAGCTTATGCATTGTACCATGAACTTGTATAGACCTGTAACAGTCAACTGCATGAGGAGTTGGAAAGGTAGTTCAGAAAATCAGTAATATCTTTAAAAACTACAAAAAAGTCCCTTTCTATCAGCTGTGCACCGTTATGGTGTAAACACAGCCTATCTACTAATTGGATCAAATATAAAAGTCAGCCGAATTAGTGTTGATACTGCAAGGAGACATATTGTGTGAAAAGAAATGGAAGATGTTGTTTAATTGTTGATATATTTATGGTCCACGTCACGTATTCAGTTTTGGCGGCATCTCTTCGAGTTTGTCAAAAGGTCTTCTGATCAGGGCTCTATAAATACATATCTACGGCAGATCTGGAATATTTAATGCAGCCGAATCGTGTATTGCAATGCCGTTATGTGATGACTTTCAAAGAGAAAAGCAAGAGCACTCGGAATAAAGTATTATTATTATTTTTTGAATGTTTTCCGATTTCATATCACATAAACACCATATCCCGATGTGCATTGCGGCGTGATTTCAGCCTATCAAAACCTCTGAAAACAGAAATGTGTCTCTCAGAATCGAAAGAGAAAAACCTATGGGAAAAACACAAAAGCATTGAACAGAATTTAAACCAATTAATGTCGTATAATTAACTAGGATAAACTGATGTTTTTTTAGTGGATGAGTAGTGCAGATATCACTGTTAAATCATTTGATCATTGGTTTTATTATGAAAACGGCGAGACCGGAAATACTGTTTTCAACCCGTAACTTTACATGGAAGCTTGCTGCATATACACGTTCTCCTGACGAAACCTCAAATCATCTTCGTAATATCTATCAAACTATAGATCCTACATATCGACTGGACGTGGATTCTAAAAGTACAAAATATACTTCTCGCTAGAAATCTAATCATAAAGCGTTTTAATGGCCAAACTATCATACAATTTAGGATTTTACAGAGAGGGTTATTTGTGAATAAACAACCCTCTGTAACGTTTGCATTGAACGGGAGCACTAGAGGCCGACAATTTTAAAACGTAATTATAGGTCGTATTAAGCGCTTGAACAAACGACATATTTGGTCGTAATAAGGTTCTTAAACAATCGACCCATTTGGTCGTATGAGTTGAAGGACTTGTTGTAAATTTGACTTCAAGATTCCTGCATGTATTGGATAGTAGAAATCAACTGGAACCTAACACCAGAGAGAGAGAGATATAGGGAGGAGATGATATGCAGCAAAAGGCCCAGCCGGATGGTTGCTGCTCCGTGTGGAGCGTGTTCTATCAGGTAAAGCACTTTGGTACCCAGTTATGTATGGTATTGAGTTTGAATTTAGCCTTTGGAAGGTCATTTCCAACAGTGCATTGTAAAGACTGAAAAAACATTTATTTTCTCTTAACATTCCTGTAATAATTAGTTTTTTTATTGTTGATAGTGTTTTGTTCTTTATTTTTGTTGTGATAATCACTTTTCAATTGTGTAAGTGCTATATAAATACTAATATTATTGTTGTTACCATCATTACCATTATTAAAAATGTTTTCTTTATTTATCGCTGCAGAAAGGATCATGCCAGCCCACATCATTTCATTTCATTTCAAACCTTTATTTATACAGATAAAATCCCATTGAGATCATTGATCTCTTTTCCAAGGGAGACCTGTTCAAGTAGTTCCACATGAAACATAAAAGCAAAAACAGAACAACAAAAGGACATCATCCAGCATCATTTACAAAATTATCCACATAAACAGGTACCAACAGCTTCCACATCAAACACCTGATCAAGAACTTGGGAATCTTCAGGCAGAAAACACCTGTTCCAGTTTCCTGTACATGGAACCATGCCTGTCCTCTGTTCCACATGTCTTCAGTCAGTCCTGGGGCCTGTACTACGAAGCAGGATTTTCGCTTAGCCGGCTAACTTCAGGGAAAACTCCGGCTTTCCGGTGCTACGAAGCTGGTTCTCTTTTTAGCGGGCTAGATCTCCATGGTAACTTATGCTGAGCGGCTAACCTGCCCCGGAGCAGGTTAGGTTGCAGGCTAAGAGCTCAACTCAGTGAAAGCACCGCCTGCTGACCAATCAGAGCTCAGTGTGCGGAGTTTAAAGCGATCAAGTCATATTACAGGAGAAAGGAAATACAAGAAAACTGCCGTTGCAGGAAGGCGGCCGGCAAAAATTACCGACTGTGTGAACGTGAACATTAATAGAATATCACCTCCATCTTCAGAGCAATCTGACTGTTATAACATTAGCGTTAAGAAAGCTTACAGTCCGCGGCACTGAGTGCAGATGTCGATGTGTCCCATTATCATTCATATCACTTCATAATGTATCATATATTTCCTTATCTGAGTCAGCTGAGCCGTATCTGGCCGTGCAACACTCTCAGCGTCACAGACTGTATGCAGAAGTATTATTTTAAGCAACACATTAAGTTGAGGAAACACTCGAGACAAATGTAATTGAAGTCAGATCGTGTCTTAGACGGGCAGTGATATCATAAACCTGTTAATGTACGCATTCAAACACTTGTTCTGTTCCAGCTGTATTCACCTTGCAGGTGCAGCTCTGTGGCTTTGATCCTGGATCAAGTGTTTAAGTCATGGATGTTTAAAGTTTAACTTCTTCATATTTGTCAAATATTATAGTTGACTTTTCATTCAGGAAGTATGACGCTGCGCTGTCAGTACGCTTCTCCATGTCTGTGATTGGTCAAATGCTCCAGATACCACCCCTCTCATGTGAACGTGCGCCTAACTAGATGGGACACGGCTGGCTTGAGCGATCCACTTGATAACCAGCGTCGTAGTACAGTTTAGCGAGAGCGTGTATGTTTTGGATTAGGCCAACCGGCTAACTCAAACATATCCAGGTTATGTTGAACCGGCTTCGTAGTACAGGCCTCTGGACCCTATGACTCGGACACTAGTTCTACCAAGGCTTATTAGAGGTAAGAGTGGTAGGAGAGGAGTGGAGTTATCTTTGTATTTAGGCTGCAAGTCGACAAAGGTGATCAGATGCTAATAATGCTCCGATTCATATGATATTGATTGTCTGCCAATACCGAATCCTGATCCGATTCTTCTATTTACCAGATAATACAGCTGCACCGTGAACATTAGCTCTATTTGTTTTTGCCATTGTAATTCACCATCAGCAATTGTTGACTGTAACGTCTAGACTCTATGCCAACCAGCTGTAATTTGTAATATATTATTCTTTAACGGGTCTGGCAACCACAGCAGCCCAAATGTTAACGTAAATGTCAAGTTTTCTTTTTACAGTGTACTTATATCTGTACATTTCTTTTCAGTTTGCGTGAAGAAGTGGCTTCAACAGACAGAAGTGCAGGCCAAATTGGGAAAGGCTGGACGCCACGGGAAACATTATAGACATGAACAAGGAAAAACCAAAAACACTTTCTTTGTTGCCTTTTTCTTATCATATATAGTGTTACGGTTTTTGTTACCATTTAAATATTGAATTCTATGTATTACTTTTATTTTAAATCAAATGCACCGGTTTTAGATAATATATTTATTTTGATTTGCAGGTTGGTTGTTATTTGTATAATTATTGTATTGTTACTGTGTATTTTATTAACTAGCTATTTATTAAATTAAAATACTATTATGAACACTATAGCCTACAATGTCTTTATTTTTGGTAGATACCAGAATACATGACACAATGAATCGTTGTAATATATTTATGTTCTCTTGTTTAAATAATCATACCAGTATTTAAGTAGAAGCAGAATATATTTAATACTATTATTAAACATAAGCTGGTGATAGATGGATAAACCAGCCAACCATTCCAGCCTAATATCTACTGGCTGGTCAATTTACAACAGCCTGACCAGCTACATTTATCTAAGCTGGTTTTTTCAGCAGTCATTATTATTTATTTACTATTTATTGAGAATCTCTATGAATTAAAGTAAAATGTATACCAGTCTGTGTTCTGTTGCCACATCGGATCTCCGCCAAATCCAGGATCATCACCCCCCTAGTTCGCTCCCGTCTGTATCTCTACCGCTACTTGAATACGGTGGCTCAAACTGGTATGGTTCCACCACGTTAGACTCGCCCGCATGATCTGATTCCACCACACCGGCATCCTCTTCAATACAATCCTCCTCTTCTTGAAAGTGCACCGAGTCTATTGACGACTCACTGTCACTCGATTCTGTCTCCAGAGTCCGACATCAGCCACATAGTGTATTATTCAACAGGTGTTCTACTCGTGACGTGCGTGACGTCACTAACCGGCGAAAGCTGTTTTTTTCGGAGCAGTCGTGTAACATCGGAAGTGAGCATGGAAAGTTGTAATAAACCACGATTTATAAATACAGCGGGCATATTGTCATGAATGACATGATTTCCCATTAATAATAGTATATCTATTATCGTAATAAGAACAGTATTGTCCTTCATTTCGTAAGCTCTTTAAGCGCTTGAACAAACGACATATTTGGTCTGAACAATCGGCCTATTTGGTCGTATGAGTTGGAGGACTTGTTGATTAGTCTTCAAGGTGCCTTCACAAAAAGAAGCAAACATCATCTGTATTGTAGGGTTGTGTTAGTTATACAAAGAAATGTCTATGTATTAGTAAAGAAGCAAAATGCCACGTAAATGTCTTTCAGAAAATATTTTTGTATCCAATACCTATTAAGCATTTAATCCATACAATGAAAATATCCATCATCCTGACCGGGCACAGTGTTTCAGATGTGAGGCTGTGTCCACTTTCAGCAGGTGTTTCTGTGTTTGGGCTGTCAAGGACAAATGGTGGAGAGGGGAGCGTCAGCAGTAAGTAATGAAGAGCAATTTGTAAGGTATCTCTGCTCCATTCAGTTCCATTAGCCGCCGGCTCAATGAGGTACAGTACATCTGGCAACCAGGGCTGGCCCGCTGCGTCAAGTCACACTAAAGATGTGTGTGTTCTCAATGCACTTTTATGGAGTGTATTCTATCAAATAAATTGAGTTTTTTGTATATCTGTGCACACATTTATAGGTTGCATATGTGTGCCTTGTAAATGTGTGTGTGTGCTCTGGAGCATTGCCCTCTGAATCTCTTCTTCCTGTATAACAATCCAGCAAAGGTGTGTAGTGGCCAGAGGCCTTTTCTCTTTGATATGAAGAGCAGCCGAAAGGTCTTTGACTGCAGCTGATACATGTCAATCAGCTTCTTTCAGCCCAGCAGAAGCGCAGCAGGAGAGCCTCCTGTCCGTCTCCCACCTACAGCGAGCCCCCCCCCCAGCACTGATAACACTCCTCAACAGGTGAGCGGCTGCTGGCAGAAAGGAGATTGCCTGACCTTATTGTTTGCCTTCGTCTCCTCTTTGTTCTTCACAAATAAAGGTTTTTTTAATAAACTGAAAGGTCTTCTGCCGTGGCCCATAGACAAAATGAAAGGGAGCAGTGAGGTATGGTACAATGTGGCGGGAAAAAAAGAGCAGCTCATCAGAAAATAACAAAGGTGCAAGTTAAAGATAAGGCGCCTGTCAGAGATTAATCCAGGCCTGCTTGATTGTTTTCTTTAATACCAGACCTGCTCCAGCAAGCGATAAGTTTGCTGAGTAATTTGGTTTTCTAGGGGACGGGCAGCGAGTGGGTGGCTTGGTGCTCGAAATAATATTCAGGTGTGCTCCATAATTGATTTTTTTTCACCCCTCAGTTTTCAAAGAAAAATTAGAAACTGCTTTGACTTGCCTTTCTGTTCACTGCACTCCCTCTCTGCCTTGCTTTCTCCCCCTTTTTAATTCTCTTCT
Source organism: Champsocephalus esox (assembly GCA_036324585.1). Taxonomy (NCBI): domain Eukaryota; kingdom Metazoa; phylum Chordata; class Actinopteri; order Perciformes; family Channichthyidae; genus Champsocephalus; species Champsocephalus esox. The sequence goes on from CM070478.1 coordinate 43,341,923, forward strand.
CTCTTTCCCCTTTGGATGAATAAAGTGGCTTTGTTGAAGACAATAAAGGAAAGGAAAACTGCTTTCTCAAGCACACTGCTTGAGAAAGCAGTTTTCTCTTTTTCTGAAAGAGGCAGAAAAGAGAGAAGGATGGTGTGTGTGTGTGTGTGTGTGTGTGTGTGAGTGAGTGAGTGAGTGAGTGAGTGAGTGAGTGAGTGAGTGAGTGAGTGTGTGAGTGTGTGAGTGAGTGTGTGTGTGTGTGTGTGTGTGTGTGTGTGTGTGTGTGTGTGTGTGTGTGATTCATCAGAGGAACATGCAAAGAACAATATTATTGTTTCTGGCAGCAGAAATAAAATATGTAAATACATTATGAGAGGGAAAGTAAGCTGAAAGATGCCGCCCAACTCATCTGTCAGCATTTTTCACATTTTCTCCACCAATTACCAATCGTATTCTTCTTTACCATATCTTCCCTTAGAGATCATTCTAGTTCTCTCACTTTCTGTATATGAAATGGAAGTCATGTGATTGGTTAGAAAAGACAGCGGACATATCAGACAATACCCACCTCAGGTGTGGGCAGAGTTCTCCACTTTGTATTTTATATATATTATCTATACATAATTCCACACAAGCTGAGTCTCTGTGAAATATTTATTGTTGAATAAATCGTTATCTGTATGTGCCCTTTAATGTCTGAGCATTTGATTAAGAAAATGTGTTTTCATCTTGAACGAGGGACTGGAAAAAAAGGTTCCTCTATATAAATATATTCTTTTTTTTCTCTCTCTCTCTCTCTCATCACAGGCACTTCTGCAGAAGATGGCCTGTACTCTAGGGCTGTTTTCCAATTACGGTCCAACCTTTTGACAGAAGGTCATTATAATTAGAGATCCATTTAGCTTTTCTGTGAAAAGCAGAAAATAATGTTTTTGTGATTGTGGTCCCTGGAAAAAGGCTGTAGTGCTGATCTCAAGTGGCTCTATTAGGATGGTTGGGTGGACCGGTTGCATGCATTCATGGTTTCACTTGGGGGAGAAACTGGCCTTTTCCACATTACTAGCACATGAATGGAAAAAGACATCTTGGAAATAGCTGTCCAAATCAATACCATGCAGGCCTGTATGTGTCTGTGTGTTCTGCTCACAAACAGAGAGTAATGAGCAGAGGAGGACTTCACCGGGACTGGGAGATGCTGCAGACTATTACCCAAAGTCTTATATGTATAATCTGAGAAAAAAATGATTATAAAGCTGTTGAGTCCTGTTGAACAAGTCCAGCTAAGATTGCCTTTATAATGAAATAGTTACAAACCTGATCATGTGGTTAAACAGTATATACCCCTGTATATACATATGTATGGTTTAGTACCTTGGTGGCCTGGATCACCAATTGTACTTATAATATTTAAGATTATCTTTAATTGATTGTTTGCTGAACCCCCTACCCCAAAAAGCAATGGTCTAACCATAGCTCTGCAACTTTTCCCAGGCCTTCTCCACATGGGGGCTGTCTTTTTATTTAGGCTTAACGAAACCTTAAAGGGGACCTATCATGCAAAATGCACTCTTGTACGTCTTTTATACATTTATGTGTCCCCGGTGTGTCTGGGAACTCGCCAAGTGTCAGAAAACACAACCCTCTCTCTTTTGTTGTTTATTATTTGAATTGTTCTGACGTCAGAAAAGGGCTGAAAAAAAAAGAGCAAATAGAGCAAAATGAGGCATGGCTAAAATTCATGATCTGTTTGGTATTTTGAAAAAAAAACTTCACAGACATGTTTTATATAGGTATGGACCTACAATATATGTTTCAAATATAGCATCACTCTAGGTCTAGGGTTACAATACGTAACCCACCGTTCTTCTGCAGAGGCCACTCTCACGGGGTCGCGCACCTTCGTATTAACGTTGTGTTTCACATTCAACGGTGACACGCATTAATCGGAGCTATTATACCAGGCAAGGTGTGTTTTCTGACAACAGCACACCGGCAATAGCGTCTCTTGAACCCACACAGTGCTTCGACAGCCCTTTCTGCGGTTTATTTCACTCACGGGCGCGCGCCCATCTGCTGTTTCCTTTACTGGAGTTTACAGCGGGGCGGCGAGTGTGGGACAGTGTTCTGTCCTCTGAGGATGAGCAAGAAGCAGAATACGCCAAGCTGCGACTACTCCTGATCCACGTGACCGAGGATATCGATCCAAAGAGCCCTTCCGTAGACACGGGGGCTCCCAGGAGATCATCACTGCCTTTTTGGAGAGTGCCATGCGGCTTGATCCCACAGGGACATCACAAGGCAAGCAGTGGCGGCCACACCGTAGACCAAGCCATTCATTTGGCCGATGCTGCGGCCAAATAATCGCTCTGATCCGGTGAGGTGGGGGCATCTTGCGGAAGAGCAATGATCGAGACGCCCAACACACCCGTATTTATTTGCAGCCTCCCTGTCACGCGGCAGCGGGGCAGAGGCACTCTGCCCAGCCTGCTGGGAGCAGATGGACTGCCACGCTCTGCTGCCATGGTTATCACCTTGGGGGAAGTACAGACCTGGGCGGTGGACTTCCATGGACACCGGACCCGGAAGTGCCCGACAACGAGAAGTCCCCGTCATCCTCCTCCCCGGTAAACAGAGCCATCCGCCCCGCTGGAATGGTGAACGTGAATGGCACAGCCTCGGCCATATCCTGGTCCCCCAAACACTCGAAGCAACTCTTACTACTTTTAAATCCAGGCTGAAGACTTATCTTTGTGTCGCTGCTTTTAATTGAAACTGAGCCGTTGTGTTCATCAGTAAAGTGGAACTTCTTTGTGAACTATTCATATCTTAAACTGCACCGTAACTTTTTATGTACTTTTTATTACTTTATTGTGGGCTACTCACTCATTGCTAGAGATGCCCTCGCCTCACCAGGTTAGAGCGATTCTAACCCCGGTTCCCCCGGGGACTGGTGCTTGGTGGCTTCACATGATATAGGGTCGACCCTACTTCATCACAGGCCGCCGCCGCTGCCCGCCGTGTGATGTCCCTGGGATATCACGCCGCGTGGCACTTTCCAAAGAGGACCGCGTTTATCTCCTGGGAGCCCCCGTATTTAAGGAAGGGCTCTATGGATCGATCTCCTTGCTCACGGGATGAGGAGTAGTCGCGGCGTGGCTGCTTCTTGCCCATCCCCAGAGGAAGAAACACTGTCCTACACTCCCCGCCCCTGCTGTAAACCCCAGTAAAGGGAGCCAGCAGGTGGGCATGCGCACGTGAGTCATACTTGCCAACCCTCCCGATTTTCGCGGGAGACTCACGATTGTATTGCCCTCTCCCGGTTTCCTCCCGGGGTCATATTTCTCCCGCATTTCTCCCGATTTCTGACAAAATCAGATTTACTCACGACTGTTTCCACTCGGACTTTAATACAGCTACACCATTGTTTGATTTCCATGGTAGCACGTCTCTTTAGTAGCGTGCACAACTGAAAGTCTGAGAGGATGAGGAAGATTGTCACAGAAAACAGAACAAGAATCGACAACTCTACCCTCTCTGCTCACTCCTTTCCATCCCACACATAAGCTCCATCAAGGATGGTGCTTCAGGCCGCAAGACAGTGCACTTACAACTACATTAAGCATTTTAATGTTAATCTGAGGTCTCAAGATTGGCAAGTATGCGTGAGTGGAATAAACCGAGTGCTGTCAAAGCACTATGCGGGTTCAAGAGACAATATTGCAGGTGTGCTGTTGTCAGAGAACACACCTTGCCTGGTATAATAGCTCAGATTAATGCATTTAACCATTGAATGGGAAATACAGCGTTAATACGTGGGCGCGCGGCCCTTTTGAGAGCGGCCGCGGCGCGGCCCTCGTGAGACTGGCCGCGGTGCGTTCAGGGACCTCCGCAGGAGAATGGTGGTTTACGTGTGTAAACTCTAGTTCTAGAGTGATGTGTGTGTGTGTGGGAAAAATGCATTCAGTAAAAACGAGTGCAGTTATCCCAGGGTAAGAGTCATCTCTCCACAATTCCACTTTTCCCCATAATGTCAGTTTCAAAGAGACGGCATTGTGACGGCGCACACGGCCCTCCTCCCCCGGGGGCGGGCCGCGGTGCGTTCAAAGACCTCAATAGAGAAGAGTCACTGCAGCACGCGCTCCTCATCCACAGGCTTTCCTGCAGACGAGGGAGCGCAGCGCGACGGTGAGAGGAAGGGAGAGGTGCCGGCACGGAGCCCTCCATCTCTTCGGCCCAGCCGGTGGAACCGGCGTGCCGGCACTCACGGGGACGGGCTGCCCGTCTTTACGGATCTGACTGGCGGGGGGGAGAACATCTCTCCGTCCGGGACGAGAGGGCGAATCCCGCCTCCTCCCTGTATAATGCACAGATCACTACGTTTATATAATAAGAATGAGGTTGATCTTTATCCAAATCTAAGTGTCTTTTGTTTCCACAAATGCTACACTTACACATAATGTTAACCATACAAATGTTCCCCATTCGCTGCCCCAGCTGTAGCTCCTGTAAAGGAGGTGGCTAGTGGGCATGCGCAGATGAGAGGGATGAACCGAAGCGAGTGCTATCTAAAGGAGAGCGCTATGCGGGTACAGGGATATTATGGCCGGCGTATTACTGTCAGAGAACACACTACGCCTAGAGCAAAGACTCCAATTAATGCAGTTTACCGTAGTGGTAAAGGCAGGGAATAACATCTTTGAGAAGACACTTTACAACTGTTCTAGCGTCTTCTTTTCTGGTAGGGTAGGCCTCTACCCATTTGGAGAACTGGCACACTATTACCAAAATATATTTGAATCCTTGGCATGGTGGCATATGTGAAAAGTCAATTTGCATATTTACAAAGGGCCCCGAGGGGGGCGGTAAGTGTTCATGATCAGAATTGACCACTTCTTCGTCAATATGGCGGAGCCCGCACTCACACAAGAGCGCATGGCGGTGCGTTCAGGAACCTTAGTAAAACACACTACGCCAATAAAGACTCAGATTAATGCTGTTTACCGTAGTGGTGAGTGTTAGAGAATATTTTCCTGTTATCTGTGCAGGGGAGAATTTTAGTGTTTTCACATGTGTCTGCCTGCAACTTAGAGCAGTGTGGAAATTGATGTGAGATATTGTACCAAAGAAGTGTGTTACATTTAAAATGGCAAAGTCTTGTTGCAATTTCCAGACACTAAAAGAGGTCCTTTGAGTTTCAATAGTAGCAGTTAAGTGGATACTGTTCAAACAATACCTGTGTTTGTGTTTTATAGTGATTTCTCTGTTTTTATCCTTTCCTACAAGGGAGGACTGAAATGGAGAGAGACAAAGGGCTGTAAAATAAGTTTTATTGCAGTGGGGGAGGTCGAGGTATGCAACCCAGTGGTGTGGGGAGAGGAAATTCTGTTTGAGATCTCTGGCAGGCCATGTTTTAAGGAAATCTATGTATCTTGAATAAGTATATGTGTGAGTTTATACATTCCTGTGTGTTAATAGTTGAAGGAACAAAAGGTACATTTTTCCTCTCAAATATAGAGAGGTTTTTTTATAGATTTCTGAAACAATGTTCCCTTTTTCTTAGAATAGATGAGCACAATAGTTTTTTCTTTGACTGTTTACCTGTTTATCAATAGAGTGTTTGAAGCTATTTGTGAATAAGGAAGATGCAGAATTAAGGGTGATTTCTGTTTTGAGTGTAAAGATTATCACCAATAATGTTTTTTGGGTTAAACCATCGAGAGGTTTTACAAATGGGGAGGGACATTTTCGTTGAGTTTTAATGAGGTGCCTTTCCACCACCTGTGGCTTTCAAACACTACCAGACGCTGATTTCCCTGTGAGATAGCGTTTTGGGATCTCCCCAATGAAACGCCACCCCTTCTTTGTATTAGGGGAAATGTTTTCTGGTTGTTGGGTCTCTCTTCATGCGCTGACAAGACGATAGGATGTCCGCAGTGCGTGAATAAAGGGCGGGAGTACTCCACACGTTGCTTATATGATTCTTTGAATTGTATAGTAATGTATTATTGTATATCGTATTGCATTATTACTACTTTGTTTAATTAAAATGGATTATTGTTTAACTGGTATCCTGGTGTCTTCTAAATTCCCTCCCTGTTATGATTTCAAGCAGGACTCGTCAAAACAACACGCGGTGAGGAGTTGGGTTGAAAAAAACCCCAATCTCGCAACAGCAGGGCACAAGTCAAAGGTCCTGCCTTCCTGTGGGGGGAGTGTGGCCAACTGCACAGATGACTTTAACAGACTTTCTTTGTCTCTGAAACATGTGTTATTAATTATGATAGAAAGGGCGCGAACAGAGGCTCCTCCTAGATTCTCTGGGTAGAATCGCGCTGTGTTTTCTGTGTATTCCTCAGTGTTGACTCGGGATTTCATAATGCAAGTTGTGTAAATGCCTTGGACTCACTCACGGCCGTGACTCTCAAATAAACTTAGTGTTTGATATAAAGCGGACTCCAGCTTCCATTTCTTCCATCAACATTGCTGAGCAGAAGATTATCTCACAGATTGGCGTCACGGAACAGGACACCAAAAGATCTTCAGAGGCTGGTAAGTACAATTCTATTTTGAGATTGTCTTACCAGCGTTTGGGATCAACGGTGTCACAAAATTACCTGAGAGAACTGAGCGGCTGCAATTTGTTTTGGGTTTCTCTACTCATTTACATCTGGAGGCTAATCATAACCTCGGGAATCGGTGTCAAGAGGACGTTGTCCTGGTCGATTTCCCCGTGATTGTTGCTGGGACAGGTGTCTACGAGCAAGCACGGCCCATGTGAAAACTATGAGAATATTTGGGGCTAATAAATAACCTCGGAATATCGAATTTCATCGATTTCCTCTGTGTGTGATTCTTGGAATTAAATCACCGGGCAATTACACACAGCAAATATTCGGAGAAACTTTGAAAAGAAGCACCAGTAAAGTGGATTTTCGGAATTAGAAGCAATGTCGCAGATTTGATGATGTATTTAAACAAATCGCCAAATTTAGGAGATTTCAGAGGATAAATTGCCTAAATCAACAGCATTTCTGCTGAGGTGCCGATTACTCCGCCCCCTGTGGAGAGCAGCATGCAGAGAGAGGAACATACGGCATTATTTCCGCGACTATTACCATTTTTGAACCAAAGAAAGTGGTTAATGCGTGGTATGAGATTGTTATATGAATTGCTGAATTTAGCTTTTGTGTTTGCTGAACACAACATTATGAGTAAAGAAGGCTCTCATAATTAAAACCCCCTCTGAAAGTCTTCCTAATTCGGATTAAAACTAGGCTGGAAGAGTTTTTGTCAGGCTGAGTTGTTGAGAGTTTTTATGTTTGTTTGTCTAAATTGCAGTGTTTGTTTTATTGTGCTAACCGTTAAACATGGGTAATACTGTCTCCACAAACGAGTCCGTCGGTAAGAGGAATAATGATTCACGCACCAAGACACTTACAAAAAATCCTATTACAGACAGCCATTACACGCACATGTCTTTCCCTAATATGCCGTCAGGTATTGTCGGAAGAAGCTTGGATTGGACCAAAGTTATGCCGTTCACATCGTTACTTTGTGAGCACTCACAACAGAATAGTCAGAAAGGACAGATTCTGTTTGATTGGCCGTTAACGGGCACTTTTGACATGGCCGTGTTGTGGCAAGCATTCAAATTAATTGAACAGGAGGCGAAATTGCTCCTGGGATGTAACGTACATGAAGGACTGCGTTAAAGCTTGGATGACTATTGCAGAAAAAAGAGGTTACGATGAGCGAAAAAATGAAAAGTCAGTTGGCACCGAGCAAGGCTCCATTGAGCTCAAAGCTCTGATTGATCGAGTTTCTAAATGCGCAGCTAGTTGTCATTTGCTTAGCCTAGAGGCTGCTTTTGATGTTAAATCAGAGAACATGTCCAGAATTAAAGAAAGACACGGAAAGGACGTCGCAGCCATTGCGAAATCAGTTATGTACGATTGGCTGAAAAGACAAGGCAAATCTCCCAGCACAGGAAAAGCAGGCTGTATCTCTCTGCACACAAATAATTCCCGCGATAGGACTCTCAAATTCCGGGGCAAGAAACTCCGATGATGATGATTTATTAATGTCAGATGCAGCTATCATGATTAAAAATAGGTTGACATATCAGGCAGGACAGTATAGACAACGGGAAAGTGACCAGCAGGAACAAAGTGCAGCGGACAGTGGAGACGAAATACCAGATAGCAGCTCATTACACACCCCGACCTCTGGCTCCGCAACAAAAATGTTACACACTCCAAACACGCCGTACGGCACCAGTTTTAACAACTATGTCCCGCATAGAATTATCACAAGACTGCAAACATCTCAGGATAATAATTCTGCTGAAGCTGTGACAGCACCGAAAATACTGATAGGAGAGATTCCAGTTTATAAGCCTTGGACACCCACTGAAGTTATGAATGTCACTAATCACGCTCCAAGTCCCACCAAAAGCCCAGATGAGTATCTGTCGTGGTTGACTAATGTCTGCTCAGTTTATAACTGTCTAGTTCATGATGTTAAACAGCTGATAATCATAACATACAAAGCAGATTGGCCCACGTGTAGGGAGGAATTCAAATTCCCTGCCTGTACGCCTGCAGGTGACTGGCCTGCGACACGGACGCATGATGTGTGGATCCAGACTGTAGCTGCTATTGCAATCAAAGCATGCACCAAAACTCACACAGATTTGTCGCTGGTGACGGCTTGCGTACAGAACCCAACAGAAACTGTCCCAGAATTTCTTCAGCGTTTCATGACAGTGTGGGATAATAATGCGGGCATTAAAAGAGAGGGCAATGATTTGTTCGCCATACAGACTTTGTTGCATAATTTAATCCCTGAAACAGCTCAGGTGTATATATGATGGCTACCCCAGATTGGCAAATTAAAACATGGAAATTAACTCTCGCAACAATACGAGCGTTGCACAGAAATCAGATATTTCTGACACCCAGAATTGCTCAACTGATGCAAAGGTTGCCTCAAAATACACAGGCGGATAACAGAGTGCGGATAACTCCCAGCAGTTTCAGGGACAAAACCGCACACAGCAGTATCAAAATCAGGTGACATCACAGAGTTATCAAGACAAGGGCAGACAGCAGCAGAATAAAAATCTCAGAAAGTTGACACCGTGTCACGTCTGTGGCGCAACAAACCACTGGGCAGGACAATGCAAGCGACGCTGGCAAGCACAGCAGGACGCACAACCCTGGCCTGCTCTCCCCCAGCCCCCCCGCCAACACCCGGCATTACTGCCCCCCCCTCCCCTTAACAGTCAATACGACAGGCAGGCCCAACAGGGGCAAAACGGTCAAATAGGGTCAGATTCACAGCATTTCCCCATTCAAGCAGCAACAATTCGCCTTTCCAATAACCCGTGTGAAGATCCGATTATGCCCGTTGATTTCAGTGGTAAAGCGGTAGACATTTTGATTGACAGCGGAGCAACATTATCAGCAGTGCGCACGAAGGAAAAAGTGTGTGAAGCAACCAATAATTTTGTCACAACAATGGGAGTTTCTGGCATTCCTATGTCAGAGCCCGTTTCAGAGAGAACTAATATTTCAATTGAAGGATCACATGTCCAACACTCTTTCATTATTTCAGATGGAAGTCCTATTAATCTAATGGGCAGAGATTTGCTTTGTAAATTACAAGCAACAATACATTGCACTCCAGACGGATTGTTTTTGACTATTCCTGACAGCAAAGTCTATCAAGCTGTCCAATTCATTCAATCATCTCAGGACAACCTTTATTGTTGGTCATTTCCAGATTTCAACATGATTTCTGTTTTCTCAACAACAGGAATTCAGAAAATTGCTAGCATTTCCCCTGTGTGTCCTTCCTTAATGTCCCTTATGCGGCATGTATTGAATTGTCACTGCACAGCTGCTTTTAACCCATCAGATGACTATGCACTATCAGTAAGAGGTTTTTGCAACAGCTCAGATCAGTTGGAATGTGAACAGTTTCTATTTTTAGGACCCCAGGGGTGCGCATTGCCCCTGAGGCTCACAACCACACAGCAGGCTCTTTATGCTGCAGACACGATCCCTCACCTCACACTAGCGGTCACTTCAGGAAGTGAACCTGAGGAAGTGGGGGCCATGGCAGCCCACTGCCATGCTCTGCTGAGGGCTGCAAAGGCTTCACACACACACACACACACACACACACACACACACACACACACACACACACTAATTAACCTCGGAAAACAACATTACATGCTGTATCTCTCTGAGCAACTTTCTCTCCCTCAAAGCACATTTCTTCATTTACAGCCACCAATATGGACCCCCTTCAGATTTTTCTGAGGTTCCGGCCACATTATGGGCTAAACACAAAAATCATGTGGGGTTTGTTTGTTCAGCCCCTCCACACAGAGTCACACTTAAAGCCAATGCCAGATTGCCAGCTATCAAATTCTGATCATCCTATTTTGCGTGGAAATGCGTTAGCCGACACCGCGGCTAAACAAGCAGCAGTTTCCTGCTCTTCTATGGTGCTCCAATGCCCCTTGACACAACCCGCAGAACCCATTTCTTTGCCTTCCTTTAATGATGTCGCGGACATGCAAGCCCGCACTGATGTTAGGGAGAAAGATGTATGGCTAAGACGAGGTTGTACACTTGACGCTGAGTCCAGCTTGTGGCTCCACCCAGACGGACGGATGGTCTGTCCACGTTCGTTCCTCCATGTTTTGGCACATGTTGCACATGGCAAATCACATGTAGGAAAAGGAGGGATGAATGGTATTATAAAGTCCCAATGGTTTGCTCCAGGCATTACACTAGCTACACAGACCCTGGTAGATAGATGCATGATATGCCAGCAGACAAGACGAAGAAGTGGTCAATTCTGATCATGAACACTTACCGCCCCCCTCGGGGCCCTTTGTAAATATGCAAATTGACTTTTCACATATGCCACCATGCCAAGGATTCAAATATATTTTGGTAATAGTGTGCCAGTTCTCCAAATGGGTAGAGGCCTACCCTACCAGAAAAGAAGACGCTAGAACAGTTGTAAAGTGTCTTCTCAAAGATGTTATTCCTAGATTTGGTGTGCCCACAGGAATTAACAGTGACAGAGGTCCAGCATTCATTTCTAAGATAACCCAGAGTCTAGCTACAGTGTTAGGGTTCAAATGACAATTGCATGTTCCCTATCACCCACAGAGCTCAGGCCAGGTTGAGAGAATAATAATAATAATATATCAATTTTATATAGCGCTTTTCTGAACCCAAAGACGCTTTACATTTGGGAGGGAGGGTAGACAAACAAAACAAAGACAGAACCAAAAAGAAACAAAACACAACAGAAAAGCAGTCAGGAGGAAGTTGATTGAGAGGGGGGGGGCTTATTGATAGAGAGTTGAAGAGGTGGGTTTTGAGGCGGGACTGGAACAGGGTGAGGGACTCAGACTCACGGAGGTCTTGGGGGAGGGAGTTCCAGAGCTTCGGGGCTGCCACAGAGAAGGCTCTGTCCCCGAAGCTCCGGAGTTTGGCCTTGGGGATTGAAAGCAAACCGGCTGAGGAGGATCTGAGGGACCGGGGTGGTTGGTAGAGGGTGAGGAGGTCAGTGAGGTAGGGGGGGGGCCAGATGGTGCAGGGCTTTGTAAGTGAGGACCAGGAGTTTGTAGTGGATGCGATGTGAAACGGGTAGCCAGTGGAGTTCTTTGAGGACCGGGGTGATATGATGCCATGATTTGGTGTGGGTGAGGAGTCTGGCGGCTGCGTTCTGGACACGCTGGAGTCTATTGAGGGAGGTGGAGCTGATGCCGTAGAGGAGGGAGTTGCAATAGTCAAGGCGGGAGGAGATGAAGGCGTGAATGAGTCGCTCAGCTGCAGGGCGGGTGAGAGAGGGACGGAGTTTGGCAATATTGCGGAGGTGAAAAAATGAGATTTTTACAACATGACGGATGTGGGGCTCGAGGGAGAGGGTGGGGTCAAATATCACGCCAAGGTTGCGTGCCTGGGTGGAGGGGGAAACAGGGGTGCCATCAATGGTGACTGTCAGGTTGGGGGTTTTGCTGAGGGTGGATTTGGATCCGATGAGGAGGAGTTAAGTTTTATTGCTGTTGAGTTTTAGGAAGTTGTGTTGCATCCAGGATTGTATTGCAGTCAGACAGGATTCGATGTGGGGTGAGGGGGGAGGTTGTTGGGGGATTTGGTGCTGAGGTAAATCTGGGTGTCGTCGGCATAGCTGTGAAAGTCCAGGTTGTATTGGCGGAGAATCTGACCAAGGGGGAGGATGTAGATGATGAAGAGGAGGGGGCCGAGTACTGAACCTTGGGGAACACCTTGGGTGACTGAAGCTGTGGCAGAGGAGTGGTTGTTGAGGGAGATGAAGTGGGATCTGTCGGAGAGGTAGGACTGGAGCCACCTGAGTGCAGTACCTTCGATACCGATGTCATGGAGTCGGGTAAGCAGGATGGTGTGGCTCACGGTATCGAAGGCTGCACTCAGGTCGAGGAGGATAAGGATGTTGAGGGAACCGGTGTCAGCAGAGGTGAGGAGGTCATTGAGGACTTTGATGAGGGCCGTTTCTGTGCTGTGGTGGGGACGAAAACCAGACTGAAGGGGTTAAAATATTAAAATAATTATACAATTCAATTCCCCCAAAATACAATACACAATCTCTCAAATCTTAAAACCCCTTTTCATAATAATAATTGTGATTTCTTGTCTTGTAATAATACAACTGCCTTGTGAAAATAACACATTTTCATACTTTTAGGTTTTTTTTTGCAGTTTTTGCGGCAGTGAGGGCGTCTCTGTAGGTAGTGAGATGGAGTTTGTAGGATTCATGGTGAACTGTGAGGGATGATTTCATGGTAAGGCGTTCAAGCTGGCGGCCGGTTTGCTTCAGTTTACGGAGTGCAGGGGTGAACCAGGGTGAGGAGGTTTTAAAAGTGAAATTTTTGCTTTTGAGGGGGGCCAGGCTGTTGAGGGAGGCGAGTAAGGTGGAATTAAGGTGGTTGAGTTGTTCATCGGGGGGTGAGCTGAGGTTCGAGTCCAGGGGGAGAGTAGAGGATAGCAGGTCGGAGAGGTGCTGGGGATCGACAGAGCGTACATTACAGAAGGTGATGGTCCTGGGTGGGGTGGGGTGGGGTGGGGGACGGGGGAGGCGATGGTGAACTGTATGAGTTTGTGGTCAGAGAGGGGAAAGGGGCAGGGGTGGAGGTCGGGTACTGGGAGGCTGGTGGAGCAGACAAGGTCAAGGATGTGTCCTTTATCATGGGTGGGGAAGGTGACATGTTGGGTAATTGAGAAATTGTCCAGAAGGGAGGAGAATTCAGAAGCGACTTTGCAGGTGGGGGAGTCCATGTGGATGTTGAGGTCGCCGAGCAGTAACAGACGTGAGGAGAGGGATGAAACAATGGTGAGGAGTTCAGTGAGATCAGAGAGGAAGGAGGGGTGTGGTTTGGGGGGGGCGGTAAATTAGGATAACTGTCAGTGAGGGAGGGGCTTTAAAGTCGAGGAATTCGAAGGATGGTACTGAGGGGAGGGTGAGTTCTGTGGTCTGGATGTTGTGGTTGTAGATGACAGCGAGCCCACCACCACGGCGTGAGGGGCGGGGTTTAGTGATATAATTAAAACCAGGAGGGGATGTTTGGTTGAGGGAGAAGAAGTCATTGGGTTGTTGCCAGGTTTCAGTGAGCAGAAAGAAGTCAATGGATTTGTCCAGGATTATTTCGTGGAGGATGTGGGCCTTATTGTTAAGTGACCGGATATTGAGGAGGGCAAAATTGGTCAAGTGGGGGGTTGGAGGGGTGGTGGCAGACTGGAGAGGTATGAGGTTGGCCAGGTTAACAGCGTGGGGGTGGGCACGAGAGGGGGGGCAGTGGAGCAGAGGAGGGGGCCTTGATGGTGGGGAGAAATGGCTTGTTATATATGTTGGGAGGCGGAGGGGAGTGGCATCCGCTCCAGGAATTACATGCAGCTGGGAGTGTAGGTGAGCGGGGGAGAAAGGAGCAGTAGGAGTTGCGTTCTGATGACGCGTCAGGTGTGCGACAGTGCGTTGGGTAGAGCAGATGGATGCTATGGATTGTCTTTGCTGAAAGTAAACAAAACTGCGGCGGGTGCTTCGGTGAATGTAGCGGGGTCGACGAAGGAGTCCAAGATGTCTGATGACTGAGATGGAAGATGGGGTGGAGGAGTTGGTGAATGACAGAAGCTGTGAGATGGAGTATTTCAGCATGATGACAGGCGGGAATGCTGAGAGCAGTGTGTTAGCAGCGATAGCGGCTAGCGGGCTAGGTGCACAGAGGTGGAGGATTGTTGTGGAGACGAGGAAGATCCACGACATGCCAGGAGGATGTGAACAGCGGGACGGGACAGGTGTACCCCGGAGATGAAGACAGGAGGCAGAGAGAGTCCACGGTTGTTGCGGGGGACGGAGACAGACAGGTAGGCGATGTAGCAGATAGCAATAGCCACTCGGCACTTTGTTGGCTGAGTGAGGGCAGCCAGCAACGGAGGCAGAAATTAAAAACAATGTGCAATGCAGGGCAGTAGTCCAATTCGAAGGTTTTTGCAAGAACGAATGTTAGCTGAGGGTGATAGAGGGTAACAGAGGCGGAGAAGCGGCGAACAGTCAACGCCAGCGTCCTCTCCGTGGAAAAAGTCCGAATGAACTTGACTATAAAGCAGAAACTCACTAAAACAGTGTTGACCACAGGACTAAAATGGGTAGGCGCGCTGCCGCTAGTTCTGTGCTCCATCAGAAGTTCACCAAATGCAATGACAGGGCTTAGCCCACACGAGGTATTGATGGGAAGGGTAATGTTTGCAGGATCTAGCCCCCCAGTAACACCCCACAAACTCACTCTTTTGTGGACAGATGATTACATGACTAACTATGTAAAATATCTAACTGACATATTGAGAAAGTTTCACAGGCAGGTGGCTGACAGGCTCCCCCAGCCGGGAGAGGAGCCCACCCACCCCTTTCAGATTGGTGATAATGTACCAATCAAATCTCTTGAAAAAGATGCTCTGTCTCCCAGGTGGAAAGGTCCTTTCCAGGTGTTAATAGTGAGGGCACTGAGAGTACAAGGTAGAGCGGAGTGGATTCACGCTACAATATGTCGTCTCTCCCCTCTACCGGATGCTGGCGTGTGAAGGCAGTCATCATCATCGTCATGCTGGGTCTTCTGTACCTGGCCAAGGTCGCCCTGCTAGATGGAGCTGTGGAAATCCCAACGACAGGTGGCGAGGGATCTCGCCCGTCTGAGGAAGAAAATAAGGTGCTCTTATCTACGAGCGCAGACGACTTGACCACTCAGGGCCCAGACCCTGAGGGCAAAACGACACCAACGGGCAAATCAGTGCCTAGCGACAAGGACAGGTTGTATCCAATCACCACACAGACATTCAGTATGGTGCGAGAGACACAACGAGAAAGAAAAGGAGGAAGAATCAGGAGGATTGTCTCACTCCCTGATCACAAATCAGAGACTGTTTCGTTTAACTGTCAAGCTTTAATATGTGATCCATCTAACTGTATTATTATATTTTATGTGTCCTTAGTTTACTCAACGTGGGATATATATCCAATGGACCAGTACCGTGCGGATGGGGGTGGCGTCGGAGGGGGTGAGAATGGCACTCGACACCATTGAAGACATGCCCCTAGAACTGTGGTGTAGCACTAGAGAACAGGTTAAGACACTGATAAGGGATAAAGTAACATGTAGAGTGAGGAAACCAGATTACCAGGTTCCCAATCCAGGTGCTACTGTATGCAATACTCCACTTAAACATTCAAAAAAGGCCTTAATCACTCCTTTTAAACTAACTAAAACTAATTCTGCAGTAAGTTTAATGTTAGACTACGCACATGAACGTAATATTAGCAACTGTTGGCTGTGCCAAAATATGCCAGAATCCATGCATTCTCCTATGTTTAGCCCAATTCCTTTTGCAAGAGCGAACTATAAATTAATCAGTTGGAACGACATTTACTCTAGGATTAGCGATGAGGCTGAGGACTGCTACACTCCTTCATACCCAACAGACTCTGATAAACCGTTACAGTACGAGGGCTCTGGTCTCTCTCATTGTTGAGACAGTAAATACAAATTATCTGCCTGACAGTGTCAAACGATTGATGTTTTTAAAACTAATATATGTGAAAAATACATTAACCTAGCTTTTGAATACAGATTCCAGTTAGCTCTGGTACAAACTAATTGTTTGGTTAATTCCACAAGTCCAACATGCACAAAACAACCACACATGGCATCTTTGCTGGTTGAAGCTTTGGTAACAGTTGTGCCCTGGTTTGGCTCCAGAACAGTGGACTCCATTGAGGTTAAAATACATGATTGTACGCAACCAATACCCCCAGGCAATCCCCCTACACGGGACTGTTCAATATATGTTCCCCCAATTGTAGTACACGAATGGAAGAATGTGTCCATCTGTTTCCAGAATGAAGCAGGATCTCACACCTCTCCGGATGTGGGACACAGCGACTGTAATACCATAGTGAGGGTAAAATTAGCCAGAATTCCCCTCCCACAGAGAGTTTACTTAGTTTGTGGTGACCGGGCTTATGGCTGCGTACCATATGACGTTTTTTATGGCACCTGTTATCTAGCCTACCTAATTCCTTTAATCCGTAAAGTAGAGGCTAATGAGATTGCAGCGATACTCTCTACACAGGAACAGCAGGTCCATTACAAAAGGACAACAGGTAGCGAGCCTATTTTTGCCCTGGTACGGCATTTATGTTAATCAGCAGGAGATCATGGCATTATCCAAATTAGTGGAACATCATCTAAATGTATCAAATATCGCGATGTTAGCGGAACATACAGAATTGCAGGAAGTTAGGACAGTAGCACTACAGAATCGCATGGCGCAGGACCTCCTCTTAGCTGCCCAGGGGGGCGCATGTAAAGTAATTGGTGCGGAGTGCTGTTCCTTTGTATCCGATGCCACACCGGAAGTTATGGATATGGTTCATGATACGGCTAATGGGATAAAAGAATTGCATGAAACTCATGGGTTTACATTTGGGGATTTAAGTGGAACCCTTGGATACTGGGGAGCGGTGTTGAACAGTTAAATTTGTTGTTACTGTTGCAGTGTTTATCTTGGTTGTGCTAATCCTAGTGACCTGTTTGATCACTGTAGTTAAATTAGCCATACGCAGTGTTGCCAAGACTACCCTCCAGGCCCCACAGAGGCTAGTGGGGTATTCTACTGTAGATGACACAATGTTGATGTACGACGCCGAGCTTCCAGACCCATGGGTCTCCATTGCAGTTCCTGTACCTTGGGTACCTCCTTTCAGCGATTGATAAATTGATTAAAGTTGACACTCAGAATAAAGAATAGATGTTTTTGATTTTTCCTTCCTCAGGTTGTTTACAATAAAATGTCTGACTTTTCCTTTTCAGATTTTTGAACAAATGTATTTGAATAAAATGTATGTAGTAAAGTGCCTTACTCTTGAATAAGTGTATTGAAGTAAACGTAAAGTAATGTTAAAGATTGAGGACACTGTACCTTTACAGATTACAGATTGATCGATTCATCACTGTGAATGTATACCTTAACTGTGAATTTTAACTGAATCCCTAATGATTCTGATTTATACCTCAATTGGATTTCTTATAATCCTACATTCTAATTGTGTTTTAATAAGTAATTGCCTTGAAGTAAATCTTTAAGATGTAAGCTGAATTTGAATTTGTGTTTGATGAATGAGATTAACTGAGTGATAAATGATAAAAGATCTTGTTTTTGAAACATATATTTTACTATTATATTTTTGGATTGCATGTGTTATTATTGTGCCTTTTTGAGAAAAGAAATCAAACATTGAAGAAAGATGATTTTTCTATTTTGGTTGTCTGTATCAACCATTGTGATTGACTGTTTCAATCTTATTCTGCTTTTGATGTAATTAATGTAATGAGAAATCCACACAACTCTGAGGACGTTTTATTTGATTTAAAGAGCCTGTGACACCATCCCAACAACTGTTGTGCAATGAAATATTGGTCTACTAGTAATCTCGAACCGTCAGTTTAAAAAAGAAAAAGCGATACCGTTCCGTTAAATATCAATAATTTCGAACATCGCGGGGAAATTCCTTCGACTCATTTTGAAGTTTTGGGGGAAGCCGGAAGTGACGTCAATGTGGGAACGCTTCGAGAGCCAAACACGGACAAAGTGTGTTGTGTCATGCGTAGAAATTGTGAATTACTGAGATTAGGCACGTTAATAACGTTTTAATGAAGTTGACTACAGTATATTCATATTTGTCAGTGCTTTCATGTCAATTCGGCGACATAAACATAAATGCTCGTGGTGAAGATGATGATTACATTAAGATTAAAAATCGGGAGTGAGAGCTGCTGAATTTCCTCCCGTCGGATGTGATATAAAAACAAATCGATTATTTTTGTGGTTGTAAACTCAAGTGGATGAAACTACATTTATTAGTGCTTTCATGTCAATTCGGCGAACATATGACACATAAAATGATCGTTTGTTTGAGCCGGTCTGCATTTCCTGATGAGAAAACAAACCAATGCTTTTTGTAGTTGTAGTACACCAACAACATGGATTAAACGTGTGTTTTTTTTACCACAATGTTGGGGAAATTAATGGATAAAATGCACGGATTATTATTATTATTCCCACTCCGATCGGGACACTAGGTCCACCGTTTCCCTGCAGCGAGGCTCCCCCCGTTGACAGTGTACGTGGGCTGGGTGCAGTGGCGGACTGGCCATCGGAACGAATCCTGATGGGCCGGTACCGAAGTGGGCCGGTCGGATAAGTCACCAGCACATCCCCCATAGGCGGCTCGTGAGGCTCAGGTTTGAGAAGGCTAAATAACTTATTTTACCTGACGCTGCCCACCTCCGACGTCTATAGAAAATAGATGAATAGTGTGCGGAGTTTAAATCTCTCTAGTCATATTACAGGATAAAGGAAATACAGTTTAAACTGCCGTATGCAGAGAAGATGCCGACGTGTCGCACTTATCATTCATATTACATCATCAATCAGTCGATCATCGATCATATAATATCATAATATATCATATATTTCCTTATAAGAGTCAGCTTCTCCAGCCTCATCTGGCCGTGCAACACTCACAGTGTCACAGACTGTATGCATAAGTATTATTTAACACATTATGTTGACGAAACACTCGAGACAAATGTAATTAAAGTCAGATCCACTCGTGTCTTAGACGTGAACGCGCTCTCAGCTGGAGAGAGAAACCCTGGCTTGATTTACCGAGTTGATAACCAGCGTCGTCGGACCGCTTAGCGAGATCTCGTTTGTTAGTTTGTTGTTGTTAGTTTGTTTGTTACTCATAACATATCCAGGGTCTGTTGAACTGGCTTCGTAGTACAGGGCACAGGTGGCTAGCAGCGCTAATGTCAAAGACACAGACATTATACATTATATTTGTATTTTACCAGGATGCAGTGACACAAATATTTACATATTTACATTTACTATATACAGCACCTACCGCCCCTGACATCCCCACTCCCCCCGTTGACAATTTACTAGCGGTACCGAAGTGGGCCGGTCGAGAGTTGATTTGTAGTCCCATTCCATCACTGGCTACATGACCGTATGATCGCCCATATTGACGCACCTCATTCCTAAACTTCTAACAGATACAACATAAACCGATCCTTCAGCCTCATATGAGCTCTCAGACACGTTCAACATTAACCTGTCATCGCTGTCTGAGCTTGCTGCTGTGTGCACCATCAGGCGTTTACATCTGACTGTATATATATAAAGGTTTACATGCAGATGCTGGGATCCTGGACGGTGCAGCTGGAGCGCTGTGCCCGCAATGACGTCACCCATCATTTGGCGGGACTTGAAGAATCCGCGAGAAGATCCAGAACATTGTCAACATTGAAGGCAGATTAATGGTTATCAAAGTACAAATATCCAAAATCAGTTCAGTATCGGTTTTCAAGGGGACAATATGTACTCAAATTGATGGGTTTGGATGATGGGGGAAAACCGTGTCACAGGCTCTTTAAGTAGTGACTGAAATATTCTTAGACTAACGTTAATTGGTTATCAATAAATTGATAAAAGAGTGGATCTGTTAGAGAATATTTTCCTGTTATCTGTGCAGGGGAGAATTTTAGTCTTTTCACATGTGTCTGCCTGCAACTTAGAGCAGGGCACAGGTCAAAGGTCCAGCCTTCCTGTGGGGGGAGTGTGGCCAACTGCGCAGATTACTTTCTTTGTCTCTGAAACATGTGTTATTAATTATGATAGAAAGGGTGCGAACAGAGGCTCCTCCTAGATTCTCTGGGTAGAATCGCGCTGTGTTTTCTGTGTATTCCTCAGTGTTGACTTGGGATTTCATAATGCAAGTTGTGTAAATGCCTTGGACTCACTCACGGCCGTGACTCTCAAATAAACTCAGTGTTTTGATATAAAGCGGACTCCAGCTTCCATTTCTTCCATCAACATTGCTGAGCAGAAGATTCTCTCACAGTAAGAACAGCATTATGGTGGAGCGCACGCTCACACAAGTGCAGCGGTGTGTTCAGGGTCCTCAGTAAATAATTGGCCCTTTCTGTGTCGACCCTCCATGTGTAAATCTTCCCTCCGCGGGGAGTTTTGCAGCGGAACGGGTCACCAGAGAGTATCACAGCTTCATAGCTGCGGCCTCAAAGCTGAGGGCTTGTCCATTAACACAATGTTATGGGGAATGGAAACTCAGCTGTGTGCTAACAAGGTGGATGGACAGGACACTGAAACGGGGCTATTCACTCCAGTTGTGCAGCGTCCCACTGTACCACATATCTGTACACTGCACCACTGTACCACTGTATCACATGGACCACTGTCTTGTGGGTGTCCCACACCCACCTCTTTTTATGGGCATGCTGCTGCTGGAAGCCCTGCCCGATCTCCTCCAGCTCTGGACCAGCAGGCAGCTTGATAAGGGAATGCCTGAGAGCAGCGATGTCCTCCACTCCCTGGTGGACCAGTCTGTGGACCGTGGAGAGGGGTACCTGAAAGGCCCGGGACACCACACTGTAGGACAAACTCTGTGCCAGCCAGTAAAAGGTCGTCAAGATAGTGATGTCGTGTCCCAGGTCTGTCCCCTCTCAGGCCCCAGACACCGCATCAAGGCCTCCAGGGAGTTACGGCTGATCCTGTAATCCTTGAGCAGGCACCCATCGCCCTCAAAGTACAGCTTCAGCAGGGGGACACTGCTGTTCAATTGTCTGTAGATGGGATCGTGTGGGCGCTGAACCTACAGGAAGAATAAAATATTCTCTCATAAGAAATTAAGCCATGGCCAAATCTGGTAGGCTACATGTGATGGTCTCAAGTGCTCGTGTTAACTAATGTGCATGGTCCAATCTTGAATAAATACAAATACATAATAAAAGCTTTCTCTCTGACAAACATGCTTTTTCTCTAACTCCAAGGCTTAGGCCTATGTGTCATGATTTTCTTGCTACAAGTAGTTGGTCATTTGTGTATTCAAATACAAAAAGCCAGCTATTTTTCAACCATTTACATTTTCTTTTAAACAAACACTCATAAATACCTCAAGATGAAGCGCATTCTCGCTTTCCAGCGCTGGGAACGGCGTCTTTCCTCACGGGATTTGGTTTTCTGCAGCTGGTTCCACTGCCACAAGGCACATAGTATTGCAGTCTTCATAGCCTATATCTCAATATCTCCGTCGTGGTTGAGATATAAATCAGAGGTGTGCCTGGACCTTATATAGCCTGTCAGGTCCCTCATGATTCGGTAATTGATTAGAAATTTGGTACAGGTGTTTTGTCAAAGAAATGTAACTTGATGACCTATCATGTCATTAAGCCTACTAGTTTAAAAAGGTAAACATACTGTGTATAGTGTATAGACAGTCATTGGATTTTTTAGGCTTTTGTGTGTGTGCATGTGTGAATATATCAAATGTATATAAGCCTAATGTATATGTCTCCCTTTATTTGTAGGGTACTTTTCATACTAATGTTTTAGTGCGGCACAATACAGAAGAGATGCTAGTAGGCCTGTGTTGAAAATATTCATACATTCTTGTCATACTATGCCTTGTTGCAAATTGAATTAAATGTACATATGTGGGGGAACAATGTTCAGCTGATCTAACAGAGATTATAAAATACAGCACTATGACAAAACACTTGACAGCTGATGCAGCTGTTGCCATGTAATAATTAACGGACGTCGCTTTAAAATGACCGCTCAGAGGAGAGGAGTTCTCATTTCTCTAACCTAACGCCTGCTTATTCAAAAATACACTTTCTATTTGTGATTATTATTTTGAGTTGTGTCCTTTCTTATATTTTAATGTCATTCAATGTTGGGTGTTTACAGTGAGATGTATACACCTTTGTGCAGATTTACAAAAACTGACTGACTAGCCAAATCTGAAACGTCAGGAGAGAGACCTGACTGGCACCCCAAATAACCTAAATAAGTAAACTGTCACAACGTAGGATGTAGGACCCAATTGCAAGACCCGGAAGACAGAGGTAAAGTATTAGTAAGATACTTTATTTTCCAAAACAGCATTGAACAACAACTAAAAAGGTAACTATCAAATCTCTAGCCGAGATGACAAAAATAGAGAACAAAAAATGAAAGTGCTCAAGTAGTGAGGAATCAAACTTTTCAAAAGCACAAGGAGCATAGACCTGACCATAGCAAGAGACACTAGCACATAGACCTGAACATGACAAGAGACGAAACGAACTGACACTGGGAGACAGGGGAATTTAAACACAGGGTAACAAGACACAGGTGGGAACAATCAGGGGCGGGGCTGACGCTGATGAGCACAGGAGACACAGAAGGGATGACAGGTGAAAACAATCAGAAATTAGACACACCAGAGAAACTAACGACAGACAGGAAAACACGGGGAGAAAGACCAGACAATACACAGGGAGGAAAACATTACAAGGAGAACAGAAAAACACCCACTACCAGACACACAAACTTAAAACTGTGACAGTCCTGTTTCTCACTTGAGGCCAGGAAAAGGCTAGTCACTGTGACCTTTTTACCTGTGCTGGACTATGGTGATCTGATATATATGAACGCACCTGCCCATTACCTGATCAAGTTAGATAGGGCACTGAGATGTGTTACTAATTGTAAAGTATTAACTCATCACTGTAACCTGTATGCCAGGGCAGGTTTGCCTTCACTCACTGTTCGGAGGCTCAGTCACTGGTACATGTTCATCTACAAAGCCATGTTGGGTAAACTACCATTTTATATCTGCTCTCTAATCACGCAGAGAGTTGCAAGTCAACACACATAATCGTCCAGGAGTGATGTTTGGTCAGTGTCCGTGGCGTGCAGTTGTGATGCTCCTAGGCTCCTTCAGCGTCATAAAGGGACGCAATTAGCTTTCAACTGATTGCAATGTATTCCCATCTGCGGCGGGATTTGATGCTCGTGGAAGCACGGCATTCGTTTGTGTCGGCTGCCCTTAAAGGTAATGTGAGCGTCCATTCCCATTGGATAACGGAGAATTGTACACCCGGAAGTAAGTATTCCCCTTACTGTCGATTGATTTTACAGTGATATCTGCACTACTCATCGACTAAAAAACGACGCGGTGGACCCGTTCAAATCCAGTTTTGGATAGTCTGCCGTGGTTCCATCCCATTTCAAGTGCTGTTCGAGGCTCGGCGTAACCCTCGGAGCACACTCTCCAATCACAGAGCTTGAGGACTATCACGGGGTTTGTCAAACAGAGCACATGGTGTAGTCAAAACGATAGCTGGGGATTCTGGGTAGTGTAGTGTCTTCTGCCATCCTTTACTCTGAAAAAATATTTGTTTCTCCGAATGGTGATCAGTTGACAACTCAGCCCCTCTCTTTACCAGAGTGTCCAATCCATACATATCATCAGGTCCGATGATACGATAATGAAATTGATCATGGACCTTCTGCCTAGGGTGCTCTGGTACCACGTACACTTATGAGCATCCTTATGTTCGAACATGGTGTTTGTTATGGCCAATCCATGACTAGCACAGAAGTACAGTAACAAACCACCACTCCGGTTCAGATCAGGGGGGCCGTTCCTCCCAATCACGCCCCTCCAAGTGTCCCCCACATGTGCGTTGAAGTCTCCCAGCAAGATTAAAGAGTCCCCTTCAGGAGCCCCATACAGGACTCTTTCCAGGGTCTCCAAGAAGGCTGTATACTCCGAACTGCTGTTTGGTGCATAAGCACACACAACAGTCAGAGTTTCCGCCCCCCCATAACCCGCAGGCGTAGGGAGGCGACCCTCTCGTCCACTGGGGTAAACTCCAACAACGAAGCACCCAACCGGGGACTTGTGAGTATCCCCACACACGCCCGGCGCCTCACACCTTGAGCAACTCCGGAGAAGAATAGAGTCCAACCCCTATCCAGAAGTAAGGTTCCAGAGCCGACGCTGTGCGTAGAGGTGAGCCCAATCAGATCCAACTGGTAACGCTCCACCTCCCGCACAAGCTCCGGCTCCTTCCCCCCCGAGAGAGGTGATATTCCACGTCCCCAAAGCCAGCTTCTGTCGCCCGGGTCTGGTCTGTCGAGACCCTCTGCTTTCACTGCCACCCTTCTGGCAGCGCACCCGACCCCATCGCTGTTTCCTGTAGGTGGTGGAGAAGCGGAGGTGTTTGCCTTTTCGGGCTCATGGTATCCTCCTTCTGGGCATGGCTCCAGAAGGGGACCCCTGGCTTCCTCCGGGCCGGGTATCCTCACTTCTTGGTTTTTCTTTCATGAGGTCTTTTGAACCAATCTTAGTCTGGCCCCTTGCCTGAGACCAATTTGCCATGGGAGACCCTACCAGTAACACAACGTTCCAGACAACACAGCCTCCAGGTTCATCAGGGCACACAAACCTCTCTACCATGGTAAGGTGCTGGTTCTTCAGCGAGGCTGAACGATTTGTTTATTTAACCTCTTAAACCCCACGGACCCGCTGAAGAGGCCGAAATCACAACATCTGCAAGCAAAAGTGTCTGAGGGCAAAAGGCTGTAAAATAGGTTTTATTGCAGTGGGGGATGTGGAGGTATGCAACACAGGGTGATTGGTGTGGGGAGAGTATATTCTGTTTTAGATCTCTGGCAGGCCAGGTTTTAAGGAAATCTACATATCTTTAATGGTATATGTGTGGGTTTATACATGCCTGTGTGTTAATAATTGAAGGAACAAAAGGTACATTTTTCCTCAAATATAGAGAGGTTTTTTATAGATTTCTGAAACAATGTTCCCTTTTTCTTAAAAGTAGATGAGCACAATAGTTTTTTCTTTGACTGTTTACTTGTTTATCAAAAGAGTGTTTTAAGCTATTTGTGAAGAAGGAAGATGCAGAATTAATGGTGATTTCTGTTTTGAGTGTAAAGATTATCCCTGAGAATGTTTTTCTGGGTTAAACCATCGATAAGCTTTGCAAATGGGGAGGGACATTTTAATGAGGTGCAGCCTGCAGGCCTTCCCAACACCTGTGGCTTTCAAAGCTGCCATGCGCTGATTGCCTGTGAGATAATGTTTTTGGTATCTCCCAAATGAAACTCCACCCCGTTGTTGGTTTTGGGACGTGCAACTTGTTGTTTCTGCCTCTCTTCACGCGCGGCCCGGAGCGGGAGGTCGGGGCAGCATGTGAACAAGGCCAGGAGTAGGCATACTCCTGACATTACTCATATGAGATGGCTTTGTATGGTAATGTATTATATGGTATTGCATTATTACCGTTTATGATTAAAACAGATTTTTGTTTAACCCTCGTCCTGGTTGTTTTGAGTGTTTCTTCTTTTAAAGCAAGCTCATTAGGAACGGCGCGGAGAAAAGTAGTCCAAAACTCTTTCACGTTGGTGTCTATGTGAAAACCCCCCTTCGATTCCATTGGCTCTAGCGGTTATAAAGAGATGTCATTCGTCAAAATTGACAAAGGGGGGCCAGAGATATGGAAAATCCACCCAAATGACCCCAGAAATGTTTTTTTTTGCTAAACCTCCCTAAAAAAGTCAACTGACACTTGTTTTGCATCAATCTTGATACAGAGTACTTATGATATGTTGTACTTTGGATTCCTAAAGCTTTTAGTCGACCTTACCATCATCCAAGGGTAGTTTTCACTATAAGTAAAACAATTATTTTTGGACGGACACTATCATTTACAGTTTTTTACTATGTTCAATCTGAATTTTCACTAAAATAAAAAACATCTATATTGATTTTGACTCTTCTACATCCAACTCACAGGTTTATCATTACTTTGAGAAAAAAGATGATTAATTTTCCCCTTTTAGAAGTGTAGTTATGGTCATTTGTTCTAGAAATGTCATTTTCAAGCCTGAGACCTGAAAAACAGGCTTGGGGTCTAATAGTGACAAAAACTGTTTCAACATCGTCTGGTAAGATACCTTCATGTGTGTTTAAAGAAGAGAACGAACAGTGAATAAATATAAACGATAACATGGAAATAAATATACCAAAAACAAACAATATATCTCCGAGTGATGTGTGAGCGCGTCGGCCAGGCACTAAAACCAAAGAACAGAAAAGAGCTTAAGAAAGGTGGATAGATGCTATGCAATCTGATACTGTTGGTACCTGTAAATATTGTTAGGTATGTACATTGTAACCCTGTAAATATGTTGTATGATGTCCTTTTTGTTTTTCTGTTGTTTTCTGTTTTTATGTCTTCATGTGTAACCTAATTGCTGCAGGTCTCCCTTGAAAAAGAGATCAATGATATCAATGGGATTCACCTGGTTAAATAAAGGTTTGAAATGAAATATTTTTGGACGTCCTGCACTAAACTATTCTATATTTCTATCATTGACCTTCTACTTTCCCCCTAATTTGTGTGTACTCTTAATATTTTAATTTTTTCATCAAATATAACATATTCAACAAACTAACGTGCACTAACGTGCACCACCACTGGTGGTGGGGGTAAAAAAAACTGTCAAGTTTACAGTGTTAACACAATACATTATACTGCTGTTTCCGGTTTAGTTTACGAAGGATATATTTTGTTATCCACACATATATTGTTTTGATATTTGTAACACCAAACCGACAGAAAAGATGGTCTTAACATGACCCAGTAGTCTAGTTAATAAAAAATAATAATATCAAACACAATATTACTATTACATTTATTGTGAAATTAAAACAGAATGGTAGTAACTCTAGATGCATCCATGGTATCGTCCCAAACGATAGCTGAGGATTATGGGTAGTGTAGTGTCTTCGGCCATCCTAAACTCCGATAAAACTATTTGTTTCTCAGAATCGAAGGGGGGAAACACAAAAGCATTGTACACAATTTAAACCAAAACAACTACTGTGGCCAGAAAACATGAGTTCGTAACATTATTTTCTCTTTGTATAAACGTATAATAATAATAATAATAATAATAATAATAATAAAGGCCAGCAACATTGTTCGAATTAATAAGCAGCCCTGTGCGTGGTCGGGCGCATTGTAGGAAAGCAAGACATTAAATGGCAAAGATATGTAGAAAATAAATGTATTTGAGTTACTTCCAAAACAAACGTAATGTGGGAGAAAATACGTATCTAGCTTACATAATTGAGAATGCAGTATAGTTATGTGGGAGACAGGGTTGCTGTGTGTAGGCCAGTCCTGGCAGCTAGCAGTAAGGCTAACATTAGCAGCTCTGTCCTGCACTTTATTGGATTCGGAAGACTTTACTGTCGAGCTAAAACCTGTTAACGCTGATCACATGAGTGGATGTAAAAATATACTATTTAAAAATACACCTAGGTAAATAGGTTAATGTTACAGTGAAGCAACAGTCTGATCCATTATCCTTTTATTACTTACTGTGTACTTACTCACAACCTTTTTCATTGTAAAACTGGTGAAAATAGCTCTGTTTAAGCATGATATTAAGAAGCAATGTGATCCACAACATGATGTATGAGTAAGTGCTTTTCACAAAATATATGAGACTGTTTTTCTTGACCCAATCCTAGTATTCTATAGCAGAAAACACAGATACTCTTTCTGCACAGCGTACAACATTATGTTTCCTCTTTACAGAAGATGGGTGGGGACTACTCCAGAGTGGTGAAAACCAACTAATTGATTTGAGGAAAATCAATAAGGTTCCTACAGCAAACCCCTCCTTCATCAGTCCATCAGTCCTTCTCTGCAATTAGCCCATTGATTGGCCGATGTTAATTGCAGCTCTCCTTATTGCAGGTTTCAGCCACTCACTATCAACTGAGGACAGAGGTTAACAGGGAGGAGTACCTGCACTATATAGAGTATGAATGAGCATCAGTGGGCTATATCTAACCCTGATCTTGATAATGCGGTATTTTATTCAATCTCATGTGTAAGTTCACTGAAGCTCTACCGCGCAGTGGGAGGTCAGAGGTCAGGTCAGCTTCACAACAGCGCCTTTTCAGATGCTATGGGTGGCAGTGTGTTAGTGAAAATGTTGTTTTGTTAACACTCAACCACATGTCAGAAAAAAAATCTGTGGCATTGAACATCGACAAGGCCAAGTTCTGAGGGTGGAAAAACTAAATATTCAGACTAACTTTTCCGATATATAAATATCAAGATTAAGAAGGACCTTCATTTATTCAGAAATCCCGTTTTTCACTCTATCTTGAATATACAATAACCTACATAGGCCCAAAAAACCAACACATACACAAACAGGACCAATATAATATACATACATTGATGAAGAGGTGGTAGAGGATGCAGTGTTCCGGTGCAAGGGGACAGTTGGTGTCCAGGAGGAACCTCTCCAGCTAATACACACTGTCTTTTTACCCCGGTCAGGACTCAGCATGCGGCCCTTTGGTTTCCAAGCCAAGTCCCTACAGACTGAATAGCTGGACATTCTGTATGTGCTTCTCATTCGGTTGTAAAACATGGCGGCGCGCGTGTGTGCAGCGGCTCTCAGCTCTCCAGTTTTGTGCCTGTTTGTTTTGTTAGTTTTGATGTGTCTACCTGGCGATCTCTGTCAAGCAAATCGTGTATACAGCCATATGGATTTAGTCAACATTGGACTACGAAGTTATTCTCCTGTAACAAAACACTTCCAACAGAAGCACAACATACCGGATGACATATCGAGAGCACCGGGCTCTCCGTGGACTGTTGTCGGCTCTTACAAGCGGCGTAGACGGCGGAGGGAGAGGAAACAGAAGCGGGGGGTGCCGAGCTGGTCTGCTAACCAGGCTAAGGAAACTGCCTAACAAACCCCCGCTCCCGAGCCTCTTTCTGGCCAACGTCAGATCCATCGTACCCAAGATAAACGAGCTGGAGCTGCGGATAGTCACCAACAACTTTGTCCGCAACTGCTGTGTGATGATTATGACTGAAACCTGGCTTCACCCCGGGATACCGGACGCTGCTGTGCAGCTAGCGGGAGCGCACTATCCACCGTCAGGACCGCAACATCGAGTCGGGTAAGCGCAAAGGAGGAGGACTTTGTGTTTACATAAACAATGACTGGTGTTCACAGAGCCGAACTGTAGACAGTTACTGCTCCCCTTACATCGAAGCTTTAACGGTCATATGTCGGCCTTTCTACCTCCCTAGAGAGCTAACTGTAGTAACTATCACAGCTGTTTATATACCTCCAAACGCTAATACTAGCTTAGCCCTCACCCACCTCCATACTGCCATTAGCAAACTACAGCAGGCTCACCCTGATGGAGTACACATTGTCGCTGGTGATTTTAACCGGGCATCCTTAAAGACTGTTCTCCCAAAATTCAGCCAATATGTGAAAAGTGCCACCAGAGAGAGAAACATACTAGATCATGTTTACTGTAACATCAAGCAGGCATACAAAGCAGTGACACAGCCACATGTCGGCCAGTCAGACCACCACCATGTCACTGCATCTCATTCCAGCCTACACCCCCATCAGGAGACAATCAAAGCCCGTCACAAAACATATTGACACCTGGCCTGATGATGCCCTCTCTAGGCTTCAGGACTGCTTCAGTTGCACAGAGTGGAGTATATTTGAAAACCAAGACCTCAGTGACTACACCCAAGCTGTACTCTCCTACATCTCATACTGTGCTGGGAACGTTACTGTGAGGAAACGAACCAGAGTTTTCCCAAATCAGAAACCCTGGATGACAGGCGAAGTGCGGCTTCTCATCAGAGAGTGCAACGCCACTTTCAGATCAGGGGACAGAGAGAAGTACAGCACTGCTAGAGGAAATCTCAAGAGGGGAATTAAAGCTGCTAAGGAGAGCTATAGGAGAAAAATTGAGGGTCACATCTCAGATAACAACCCACGGCAAATATGGCAGGGAATACAGAACCTCACAAATTACCAGGGCAGGATCACTACAACAGCCCATTCTGACGCCTTGCTAGCAGAGGAATTGAACAGTTTCTTTGCACGATTTGAGGCAGTCAGACCAACAGCGCCCCCTCCAGTCTACAGCAGCACCTCACTAACACTTCATCAACACCTAGTGAGACGAGAACTGAGGTTAGTGAACCCCAGGAAAGCTGCAGGACCTGACGGTGTACCTGGGAAGGTACTTGTGTCATGTGCGGACCAACTATCTGAGATTTTCACCAGGATTTTTAATCTCTCCCTGACCCAAGCCATCATCCCATCATGCTTAAAATCAGCAATCATAATCCCCGCCCCCAAAACAACAGCAGCCAACAGCTGCCTAAACAACTTCAGGCCCATTGCCCTAACATCGGTAGTTATGAAATGCTTTGAGCGGTTGGTCTCGCATCACATCAAGGCCTGCCTCCCCTCAGCCTTCGATCCTCATCAGTTTGACTTCAGGACAAACCGCTCCACGGAGGATGCCATTGCCATAACCCTCCACACCACACTAAGCCACCTGGAACATCCAGGGATCTATGTTAGACTTCTCTTCATAGATTACAGCTCAGCCTTTAACACCATCATCCCTGACATCCTCATCAATAAACTTCTTGACCTTCACCTGCCCCCCTCCACCTGTGCCTGGATAAAGGATTTCCTCACAAACAGACCACAATGTGTGAAACTGGGCTCCCATCTCTCTTCCACCCTAACACTCAGCACTGGCTCTCCCCAGGGCTGTGTGCTAAGTCCACTCCTGTATGCCTTATACACACATGACTGCTCTCCCACCTACCCTTCAAACACCATCATTAAATATGCAGACGACACCACTGTCATCGGGCTCGTCTCAGGAGGTGATGAGACAGCCTATAGAGAGGAGGTCCGTAAACTGACGGAGTGGTGCGCGGTCAACAACCTACTGCTTAACTCCATAAAAACGAAATAAATCATTATCGATTTCAGGAGAACAAGCATAGACCACGCCCCCCTCTACATTAATGGGGACTGTGTAGAGAGGGTGCTTTCATTTAAATTCCTGGGAGTCCACATCTCCCAGGAGCTCACCTGGTCCACAAACACCACGGCAGTGATAAAGAAGGCCCAGCAGCGACTGTACTTCCTGAGACTGCTCAGAAAGAACCATCTGAATCAGAAGCTGCTGGTGACCTTCTATCGCTCGACAGTTGAGAGCGTCCTCACATACTGCATCTCTGCTTGGTATGCAGGGTGCTCGGCTGCCGACAGGAAGGCTCTGCAGAGGGTCATTAACAGAGATGGGGTCGTTACTAAAAAAAAGTAATATATTACACATTACATATTACTTTAAAAAAAATTAATATATTACACTACTTCGTTACTCTCTACATAAAGTAATTTGTTACTTTACTCGTTACTTTACTCGTTACTTTACTCCCAGGGCCGGCCCGCCCCTCCCTGCAGGCAGATCACGCAGACTGCTAAAGTTTAAAATGTTCTGTTTAGTTCAGTTTCCATTGTCGCATAAGACTGATCCAGATAGCTCCTGAATGTTTTCCTATCTGACCATGGCTGTCCTCTGTCTCCTGCTATATGTATATGTTGCGCAGTATCTCTGCTCACGCTGTTGCGTCAGCGTGTTCTCCTGCGTGTTGGCCATGTGTTGCACTGGAGCCAGACTAGAGCACACCGCAGCCGAGCACGTACATGCGTGAGTGGCAATAACTCTCCTTACCAGCAGGCGGCGGTAGTGTGTATTCGTCATTCAAAACAGGCAACAACCGGAAAACAGAGAAGAAGAACAGACTACGTGTGTAATAAATAAACAACAGCTATGTGCGTTAGCTTAACCTTAGCATGTGTTCTTTGCAGGTGTTTGTTGAGGTTTGATTATGACTGATTTTAGAAAGTAACGAAGTAACGCGTGTCGGTGCAATGTTAGTAACTGTAGTGTGATTACTGAATTATAAAAGTAGCGCGTTACACTACTCCGTTACAGACAAAGTAATATAATTACAGTAACGCGTTACTTTGTAACGCGTTACACCCAACTCTGGTCATTAACACGGCCCAGAGGATTATTGGCTGCCCTCTGCCCTCCCTGGAAGACATCACCAGGTCTCGCTGCCTCAGGAGGACCAGTTCCATCCTGAAGGACTCATCCCACCCAGCCCGTCATCTGTTCGACCTGCTGCCCTCGGGCCGGCGCTACCGTTCACTGAAGGCCCGCACCTCCAGACTCACAAACAGTTTCTTCCCATGGGCCATTAGGACATTAAACACACAAAAATAACTCCCCACATCCCCACTGTGCAATAATCAATAATAATGCAATAGTCTGTTTTTATGTATACTGTAATATTTATCATATATATATATTTTATCATAATTCTATTTTATTCATCTATTTATTTATTTATTAATCCTGGTCATCTACTTGACGATCCGAAGCTGTGTGCACTACTTGCTGGTCGTAACTGTCAGACCTTTTATTTTGTGTTTTAATATGTCTGTTTTTAAAGCACTCGCTGGAGCAGCAACCATGAATCTCGTTGTATATATGTACAATGACAATAAAAGCTTTTGAATTGAATTGAAGTAATTCACATATTCTACTTAAGCAAAAATAGATCATCCACCACCATTTCTTAAGTGGTTAAGACAATGTATCCATCAGATAATGACTCGGGTTTCATCTATCAGTTGAATGGATGTGATAAATTTGAAATGCTACAGAAAGGCAAAACGATGTTTTCATTAGTTCTGTTGTAGACCTTTTGTTTTGTCTCAAACCTGTTTGTATGTCCTGACACATCTTAATGTTGAACATAAAAACATTATTGTGTGATGGTGAATGGCCTCTGAGTTAGAGATGTTAAGATCCACCGATTCGCATCGGTGCACCGGCATACACGTTCAAGATGCAAGTGCACCGGTTGAAAGAGTTCACATCGGCTACTGTTTGGGTTGAATCGGGTTGAACTCGCGATGCATCGATTGCGTAGCGTCTTTGCATCGGTAAAAAACCGATGCATTCCTATAAAATCCCCTCATATTGTCAACGGTCAGCAGAGACGATCTTTGATATTTGCTTCGCCACTACGGAGGCCGAGAGTCTCAGTTATCAACACACACGGAAGTTGAGAAGAAAGAGAAACACAGCGCACCGAAAAATACCTACAAATCAAACGTTTGGCAACACTTCGGATTGTTCAAGAAAGACGGTGTAATAGTCCTTTATGCTATATATCGTTGACCGCAGGTCATGGAGAGTAATAAGGTATCCGTAGACCTTTGTATGAGGTATCTTTATTACTTAACAGGTCTACAGCCATGATACATAGATCCGTCCTTGATGCAGGCTTGCATACACACAGTATCACTCCGCAGCCGCACCCCATCAGTAACGTCCTGATGGTATATGTGCGCGGCACTATATACTACAGACGGTCAACTTGAAAAATCGCTCGCAAATTGTTTACGATGCCGAGCCGCTTTAAAGTACACACGTAGTACGAGGAACTTAGCGACGCACATAAAGAGGCGACATGGGGTCTGCGGCTAAAAAGAGAAACCTGAAAGTTAGACATATGAGTGAAATCACTCAGTGAGGTGTTCTGTCAGAGAGAGTGGTGTTTAGTTTACAGCAGCCTGTGTAATTTAATAATAATAATTTAAATGTCTTCCTCACTGTAAGCAGTTATAAAAGAGCTGTTTGTGAAAGAGGTTATTTGTATTCTTTATTGTTATAGAACCCACTGCTTTCTGCTCACTGGTGAGTTAGCCTATGAATGAGTGTTAAGCACTTCCGGCTGGCAGCTGTATGGGCATGGCACCATGGTAGCTGTTATTTGCACATTGTTAATCATGAGCAATGCATCCTTACATTGTTTAACTGTGAGGTGTTATACAATTGTACTGTACTCTGTACTTTTAATGATAAAAAAATAAACGGCATGATGGGATGTGCAGTACCAAATATGTAAAGCACTTTTTTGTTAATGTATGATTTGCTGCATATAAGGAATAAAACAAAAATCCTCTGTCGTACCATATTGAAGTATCATTATTTTTGCATCGTGTTGAATCGCATAATGTTGAATCAAATCGTATCGAACTGTATCGCAACAGGGGTGAATCGTATCGTATCGCATCGTCCTGGTGTTTCAAATGTATCGTTAATGTATGGTATCGTGGCAACGTATCGAGATGTGCATCACATCGGCCTCAGTGATGGAGATGCACATCCCTACTCTGAGTGCATGGCATTTACCCAATTTGTATTTAAATGTATGCATATGTCAGAGGTGGGGACTCAAGTCACATATTTTTGGACTTGAGACTTGCTTACTCACTACAACAAACCCCACAGAGAAAGGTGCGTGAATGTGTTGTGTTAGCTAGAAAGCTAACGGTAAGTTTAAGCTACGTTAGACTTGGTTTCAAATCGATGAAGCAAAGAGAAGACAAAACGGTAAATGAACACTAGAACCGCCAAGGGACTCATTTTGACTAACCCCGATAGTAACGGGCTGTCAGGAGGGGGGAGAGAGAGGAAAAGAGATGCCTCGTTTATTTCCCCTGTGTTATTATCAGAAGTTACTGTCAACTGTTGAATAATGTAATTCATCTACTTTTAGTAGTTTGTTTCAATGTTTTAATTATGTTGTTTTTGTTTGTAGAAGTGCATCATTCCTTGATCTGAACTTTTTGATCTGTTATGATGATAAACTGAAGCAATTTCTAAATGAACCCAATTAAGTGAGTTTTAAATCGTCCTACTTAGTTTATAAGGAAATTATGAAGAGAAACAAATTAAACTAGAGAATGCAATTCCTGAAGAAATTGCTAGTGGGAATGCTTTATGCTGAAAAGCTGACGCTAACCTGCTATGCTGAAATGTAATGTGTAAGAAGAAAGTGAAGAATTTAGATTAAAATGAAATGTGTAAGAAGAAAGTGAACAATTTAGATTGAAATGATACATGAACACTGGGGGCTTGAATGTCTGATGAGAGAAGAAAAGAAAGTTAAAAGGCTTGGAAAAGCAGCAGAATATTTAAACCGCAAACTAAGTTGATGGCGAATGATCAGTCGCCATGGCAACGGCATTTTATGACACCCTATAACACGCCATAACATGCGTTGATGGCTGCATCGTTACCAAACCTGTGAAGTCTTGGTCTGTTTGGAGTAATTTCACTGAAGTTATGAGAAAACCGTGTTTCAAGGCGAGCATTGTGTTGCCATGGCAACGGCATTTGAAGAAATCTCAAAACTGTCCCGTAGATGTCTTCACGGCTGGACTGTTAGCACACTTGTGAAGTTTGAGCACTTTTTGAACATTTGCATAGGAGTTATAGCGACATCATGTTTTATGGCGAGGGATGCGTTTCCATGGAAACGGCATATGGTGAGATCTCAGATTTGGCGTAGAGCTGTTGAGGCATGGACCGGTGATATACAAGTGAAGATTGGGGGACGATTGGACCGTGTCCATTGGACTTACAGCCACATCCTGTTTCATGGCTAGTTGTCTGTCGCCATGGTAACGCCATTTGAAGGCGTTGATGGCTGCATCGTTACCAAACCTGTGAAGTTCTGGGCTATTTGGAGAATTTTCACTGAAGTTATGAGAAAACCGTGTTTCAAGGCGAGCATTGTGTTGCCATGGCAACGGCATTTGAAGACATCTCAAAACTGTCCCGAAGATGTCTTCACAGCTGGACTGTTGAAGTCTGCTGCATGTCAGTTGGAGCGATGACATCATCGTGTTCCATTACACAGGTGTTTATATTTGAGCTAACGAACTCTGTAGAGATCACAGGTTTCCATTGTTCTGAATGAGAGATTAACCTCTTACGTGTGAACGTTTTGTGGAAGAATCGTAACAGATATCTGTGAAATTCCAAAACGAGAAGCATGTCAAGGAAGTTGAGTATCTGAAGTGTAATTTGTGTGTAATTTCGGGCTAATAATGTGGCCTTTTTGGCAGTTTAACTAAAGGTGTGCAGCTGCTACCGTGAGGAAATATCTGCCTGAAATTACAATGGGCTTCAATGGAGGAATGTTGAACGTTTTTGTCACTTCATGCCCTCAAGAAGCATTTTGTTGAATCATTTTTCAAGCTACGAGATGTTTTCCTACGTTTATCATGAACAATTATGTCCCAGGAATGTAGGGTTTGGGAATTATGGCAGTTTTAAAAAAATATATGAAGGCAAATTTAAAGATTTCTTACCCTCTATCTGTGACATCACGCACTCTTGTTAACGTTAAAATGTGAAGAAAACCACTAAAACAAGGTCTGAACAAATGTTAATATCTCTAATGGTAAGAATCAGATTTAAAAGTTGTTTTACACGAATAATGTCAGAAAGATTTGTAACATTTGAAAGTTGGAATGAGGTTTCTGAGTGAAAGTATGAATGAACCAGTTGAAGTCGCATGAAGATTTGTTGAAGTTGAAGAATTTCTCCATTGACTTCAATGTTAAAAATGTGATGGGTATTATGGGATGTATCTCTAGAATTATGAACGTTATGAATGAGAAAAGTAATAGCCATCGATTCGCGACCGAGCTGAACCTTTTGATGTTTGAACGGAGTTTCTGCGATGTTCAATGCGCGAGGAGAAGAGGGCCAAAATACCGGCGGAATAATAATAATAATAAAAATGTGTCCGTAGAAGAACAGTTGGGAACAGCATTCACACTAACTCATTTGAAAATGATATCTCTGTAGATGCTGACGCTGTTGGCGGTTCTAGTGTTAACAGAAATTGAAATTAAATCTGTGTAATGGCAAATGCCATATATCATTTTCTTACCTGGAATTCTGCCTTTTTGAACAGACTTTGAGTCTTTGAGCTATATTGTCTGCAGTTCTAGGGTTAATATGAATCCAATATGATTGTCAAATGATTAACTGTGTGTGTAATGAAGATCATAGTGTGGGTTGAATCCATTTTCATAACCACTGTCTTTGAACTGGTTTAAATGGGAAACTGGGCTTATTCATCAGCATGTTGTATGACTTGACTTGACTTGCATGACCTGAGCAATGACTTGACTTGCTTGACCTGAGCAATGACTTGACTTGACTTGCTTGACTCTCACCACAGTGACTTGGGACTTGCTTGATACTTGTAGGTCAAGACTTGAGACTTGCTCATGACTTGCACATGTAGGACTTACTCCCACATCTGGCATATGTTGACAACATGTCTACAATTAACATCTCTTTGTCTCTAAAACGTTACAGTTAAGCAAATTATGAGCTATTAAACCATCGTAAAGCAGAGATGTGGCTATGAAGGAGAAGTGTGTGATCGTCCAATGAAAGCATACAAGAGAACAATGTATCCTACAAAAATATGCACTTCACATCACGTTTTATTGAAAACGACTGAGAAGAAAAATGTTTTTTGTCATTGCCATGATCCTCATTTCATTATGGGTCTGGCTCTGTCAGATTTCACGACATCATCACATATTTCTTCAAAGCTAGCTAACAAGTAGATTTAGATACAATACAATTTCAACTCTTAATATGAAGCTAAATATTTACTGATATTTTAAAATGGAAACAAAAAATGAGTGTGTGATTGTTACACTACATGACATTGCATTTAAATCCTCCGTCACCATGAGGTTAATTTTCACTGCTACGCCGATGACACACAGGTCTACATTTCCTCCAAACCCACCACTGCCCTCCCCCCAACCTCCCTCACCACATGCCTTGAGGACATCAGGAGCTGGATGAACAGGAACCTCCTGAAGCTTAACGGTAGCAAAACTGAGGCCCTGCTCATCGGCTCCAAATCCACCCTCACCAATTCACATATCACCCCAGCATCAACATCATCACCGATGGCTTCCCCATACCAATCGCTGCCCAAGTGAAAAGCCTCGGTGTCATTCTGGACGGCTCCCTCTCATTCGCACCACACATAAAAAACATCACCCGCACCGCTTTCTTTCATCTTCGGAACATCTCCAGACTCCGCTCATCTCTGTCCCAACCCAGCACTGAAATCCTGGTCCACTCATTCGTCACATCCCGGATTGATTACTGCAATGCACTTCTGACTGGCCTTCCCATCAAGCTCCTCAATAGACTGCAAATAATCCACAACTCTGCTGCCCGGATCATCACCCGCACCAACTCATCCGACCACATCACCCCCATTCTCACTCAGCTACACTGGCTCCCTGTACGCTACCGTATTGACTACAAAAACATTCTACTCCTATACAAAGCTGTCCATAACCTTGCCCCCATCTACATCTCTGACCTCCTTCAGGAGTACACCCCCTCCCGCACCCTCCGCTCTTCGTCCGTAGGACTTCTCACCGTCCCAAGCTATCGCCTCAAAACCATGGGTGCTCGAGCTTTAAGCTGCTCGGCTACCAGACTCTGGAACATCCGACAGGCTGATTCCATAACAACATTCAAAACCCAACTCAAAACCCACCTGTTCAAACTGGCATTTTCCCTATAATCTGTACCCTGTGTCCTTCTGTGTCCTTCTGTAGTCCATTTCCTGTTGTTTGTCTTGTTTTACCCCGGCTGATACTTCACTAAATCGACTGTTTTCATTTGTAAGGTATAATTGTAAATGTAAATTGTAAATCTGTAACCCTGTAAGGTGTCCTTGGGTGTTTTGAAAGGCGCCCCCTAAAATAAATGTGTTATTATTATTATTATTATTTAGCTGACGCTTTTATCCAAAGAGACTTACAATAAGTGCGTTCGACTAACAAAATACAAACTTGAAGAAAACAGAATCATAAAGTACATCAGGTTTCATAGAGCAAAATCATTTCAAGTGCTACTCAACTGGCTTTAGAGAAGCCAGTCCTTTATTATTATAGAAGTGCTGAAAGAGATGGGTTTTCAGTCCGGAAGGTGTGTAAGCTTTCTGCTGTCCTGATGTCAATGGGGAGCTCATTCCACCATTTAGGAGCCAGGATAGCAAACCCACGTGTTTCTGCTGATGGGAACTTGGGTCCCCTTCGCAGTGCGGGTGCAGCGAGCCGTTTGGTTGATGCAGAGCGGAGTGCACATGCTGGGGTGTACGGTTTAACCATGTCCTGGATGTAGGAAGGGCCAGATCCATTCGCAGCATGGTACGCAAGTACCAGTGTCTTGAAGTGGATTCTAGCAGTTACCGGAAGCCAGTGGAGGGAGCGGAGGAGAGGCGTGGTGTGGGAGAATTTAGGAAGGTTGAAGACCAGACGAGCCGCTGCATTCTGGATGAGCTGCAGAGGTCGGATGGCACATGCAGGTAGACCAGCCAGGAGGGAGTTGCAGTAGTCTAGGCGTGAGGTGACGAGAGCCTGGAGAACCTGCGTGGCTTTCTGGGTCAGCTGGGGACGCATCCTCCTGATGTTGTAAAGCGTATATCTGCAGCAGCAGGTTGGACGACCTGGGTCTCTGAGCGGGGGAAGGACAGGATTAATTGGGCGTCGTCAGCGTAGCAGTGGTATGAAAAACCATGCGGGCTAATGACTGATCCGAGCGAGTTTGTGTTACTATTCTTCTTACACAGCAGATGCTGACTTATCTGTTATTTTATCTGCTAAGACTCATACTCAAACTATTAATTTCATTTTCTGTCATGTCTCGAAAGATCATTTTAAAGTTGTATTCTTTAAATTAGCTTTTGTCATGTCCCTTTGTCTTGTGCCTTCCTGTTTTATTTTGAAAAGTAATTCTCCCTCTCGTTTCAGGTCACTGTGCTCCCCGCCCCTATGTGGCCCCGTCTCAGTTCGGTTAAATGGATTCCTTGCTTCCCTCACTTGCGTTGTTTCCCTGCGTTTAGTCCCTCCCACCAGGGAAGCGGAGAGACGCAAGGAAACCACGAGAAGCAGGAAATGAGTTTTAAGAGCAATGGGACGTCCTTTCCTCCGGAGCGTCACGTGAAGCGACGTCCGTTTGTGATGGCGCCGCACAGCTGTTCGTCTGACAGCAGCTCTGTCCCCGCCACACATTTACTGACACAAACATTTGTATCATCTGTTGCAGACCCCAATAAATAAAATAAAATAAGAACTAATTCTCAAAAAAGATAAACGCCATTCTTAAAATGTATAAACGTAAAATAGTTTGATTAATATTGATCAGAGTGCACAATAGAAATAAAATAATTGAGAGAAGAAAAAGAGATATGTTATCTATCAAAACCCAGTTAGATTAACATGCATTGAACTGCACAGTTTGTTTGTGTGGATATGTAGCACATTAACATTTTAATAGCACTTAATGACTGAATGGAAATGACAATAAATGAAAATGTAAAACGAAAAAAGCGATCATGAAAATGTTTCCAATAAATGAATAAAATGATTGTTGACCACGTTGTTGTTCAGATGTATCACATGTTACCAAATGAAACATGAATTGAAACAAAACACGGTATAAACTGAGGAGTGACTCCCGTGAGGTTCATGTATTTTCTTCACTCCGCTGGGAAACTGCTCTCATGTCAAGAAGCATCATGTCAGTGCATGCACTGCCTCGTCCAATCAGTGAGCGATACACAGTAAGGGGGCGGGGCGAGTGTCTGAGCATTTCATCGGAGGATGGTCTGGTGGTTCCTCGGTTATCGCTCCTCCGGCAAAAATAAGGCCATTGGGACGCTACTGAAGATGGCGCAGACAGATCAACTTCCGGTGAGATCGAGGAGCGAGGAAATGAAAATAGTCGACCTGCGACGGGGCCTGTGTCTCCTGCATTTGTGATTGTCTACCCCACCCTGATTGTTTCCACCTGTGCCCCTTACCTTGTGTGTATATATATTGTCTTAGTTTCCCTCTGTCCTGTGCCAGTTCGTCTTCTCTCATGACTCGACATACCAGCGTACCTTCAAGTCTGATCCATGTCCGTTGTTTTGTTTTAAGCTCCTTATGGTAGTATTTAGTTTTCCTCGAAAGAGTGATTTTGTGTTCTCTTATTTTGTTACTGTGAAATATCCAGTAAAGTACTTTATTTTTGAAACCATCTGAGTCTGAGTTGTGCATTTGGGTCCATACCTCTGAGTTCACTCCTTGTGATATACTGCAGGACAGTTTATCCTAATGAAGAGCAAACAGAGGTTATAGAAGAACAGGGCAACTCTCTTTATTTATTTATTATGATCGACATGTGAGGTACTGCCCACACTCAAACCAGGTCATTCATGTGCTTTCCTGGAAGACTCTGCAGTTTAAACAAATCAATGTGTTAGCTTTACATCACTGTGAATATTGATCACTACAGTAGCAGATCAGAGCAGTCGATCATTCACAGATAAATGTGTTCATGTCAAAGAAATTCAAGAGAACCAGTGGGAACCATTGGTGGATAAAGTAGAGATCTTCATCTAAGGTAAAAGGAGCAATTCCACACAAATACAGTTTCTGCCCTATGTCCAAAATCTTAGTTGCATATAAAATATAGTACAATACAATACAGCTTTATTTATAAAGCACTTTATACCTCCAGATCAAAGTGCTGTACAGTCAAATAAACAAACAAAACATACAACAAATAATACAGCACAGCTCACACACCATAAAACAGTACAAGTAAAAACAATGGATAATTTAAAAGCAATATAAAAGCATGTCAATACGCTAAGGAGAAGAGGTGGGTTTTGGGTACTCCATTGAAACTCCTAAATGACTGAAAATTAAGATAATAAGGGATTTCATTCACATTTTTTGGAAGTGCACACACTTTAATAATGAGCAAAACAATATATACGAAGGTATGTCAAACATATTAATTACACGACCCAACTATCTATATGTAGGATGTAGAGATGGTCAAGGAGCCTAATAATGATGATAATGAATGAATACTTTAATGATGACAGCATTAAAAAGATTTGCATTAATTGATTGGAAATGTTAACACTCAGGCACAAACTTGTCAAATAGAAAAAAGAGGGGTGGTTATTTCATTTTATCTCAGAATGTTGTATAATAATTGGATTTATTGTTGGATGCTCATCAATTCTCACTACTATAATAAATCCATGACAATATATCATGGAGAATTTATATTCCAGTTTCTATCTGTGAAGTAAATAGCTTTATCTGTCAGATCCCATACAGTACTTGAGAAACTCTACTAAGTTACTAGTTACTATTTATTAAAAAAATAGATAGTATCTCAAAAGTTGAATGAACATGCACACAGTGATGGAGATTTCTAGGGATAACTGGTCCGCTTTTCAAATCTCTGCACGTCCCTAACAAGCTGGTTATCATACAGGAAGGAATCCAGAGCTACCAAGTAACCGTTAAACAATA
Source organism: Champsocephalus esox (assembly GCA_036324585.1). Lineage (NCBI taxonomy): Eukaryota > Metazoa > Chordata > Actinopteri > Perciformes > Channichthyidae > Champsocephalus > Champsocephalus esox. Next base: position 43,384,561 of record CM070478.1, read on the forward strand.
ATCTACTTTAATGGTAATATGACAATGCAATACAATCAATACATTACCATACCATACAAAGCCATATCATATCATATACGTAATGTCAGGAATATGCCTACTCCTGGCCTTGTTCACGTGCTGCTTCGACCCTCCGGTCTGGGCAGCGCGAGAAGAGAGGGCGAACAAAAGGCTGAACAGCTTCTTTCATACCAACACCAACAGGAAGGAGTGGAGTTAACTCAGCCTCCACACACACATCCCCCACATTCCAGAGACCTCAGTTGTGTCTTAAAGGATATTTCCTTGCTTCCAAAGATAACACAAAGATTTCATCTCTCATATCTCCAACTTCTGGTTACACAGACTGCTTATTATTAATACAAAGTAATTAAACCCACACATATACTATTCAAGATATGTAGACGTCCCTGAAACATGACATGCTAGAGATCTTAAGCAGAATATACTCTCATCCACCCAGCTCCCTGTCCTGCATACCTACACCTCCCCCACAGGGCAATAAAACCCTGTTTACTCCAACCAGCCCTTGTTTATAGCCATTTTAGTCCTCACATATATGAAAGGTTAAAACAGACAAATCAATATAAAACACAAACACAGGTATTGTTTGAACAGTATTCACTTAACTGCTACAATTGATAATTACCAGAGAAACTCAAGGGACCTCTTTTAATATCTGGAAATTGCAACAAGACTTTCTGCCATTTCAAATGTAACACACTTCTAAAATATATAATATTTATATAATATATAAACAGGTAAACAAAGTCACACACAAACAGTCTCTGCTCGCACTCTTCTCTCCCGTGGGTTAAAACTGACCTTCTGCCTTTCATCCAGTGTTGGGCAAGTTACTTTTAAAAAGTAACTAGTAATAGTTATAGTTACTGCTCTCAAAAAAGTAACTAGTTACTTTATTAGTTACTAAATTATAAAAGTAACTAGTAACAAGTTAAATTACTTTAAAAAATAATAACAATAAAAATAAAGGTTTTTGTGTTGTTCTGTGGCACCGTAACGGTACGTCCACACAGCAGCTTTTCAAAAATCTTGAAAATCTTGGAGCTGGGCGTGTCTGAAAGCTTGGGGATTTTTTGCGAGCATTGCGACCAACAACCAATCACATGAATCTCCCGCCCCCGACATACAAAGCAGAAAACCCCGGGATTTTATGCGAGCAATATATATATATATAAACTCCCCAAACAGGCGAAAACCTACCAGTTTCACCCACAGTCTCTGCCACTTCCATTAATAGTTCTGGTCGTAAAGAACCGGGTGATTTGCTACCGTAATTTCTCGTTTGGAATATGAGGAAATGAACTGCGGTCTGGCTCTCCCTGCTTACACGCGGTTTGATTGGCTAGCGCTTCTACTGTCAGATTTGCATAAACGTGTTTGATTGGCTGACGCTTGCAGCTCAGCTTCAAAAGTTGAACATTGCTCAACTTTTGAATCCTGGAAATCCTGGAAATCTTCGCTTCGCTCCCCCACAATGCAGTTCGGCAAAAAGCGAGGCAAAGTGACGTCATCCCCATTCAAAGTCAATGGGCAGAGAAGCGTTGGAAGCAAAACACTCTCACTCCATAAGCGTCCAATAGCGACGTTTGGTCAGTGTCCGTGGCGTCCAATTGTGACGCTCCTAGGCTCCTTCAGCGTCATAAAGGGACGCAAATAGCTTTCAACTGATTGCAATGTATTCCCATCTGCGTCGGGATTTGACGCTCATGGAAGCACGGCATTCGTTTATGTCGGCTGCCCTTAAAGGTAAGGTGAGCATCCATTCCCAGGAGTAAAGGATGGCAGAAGACACTACACTACCCAGAATCCCCAGCTATCGTTTGCACTACACCATGTGCTCTGTTTGACAAACCCTGTGATAGTCCTCAAGCTCTGTGATTGGAGAGTGTGCTCCGAGGGTTAAGCCGATTCTCGAACAGCACTTGAAATGGGATGGAACCACGGCAGACTGTCCAAAACTGGATTTGAACGGGTCCACCGCGTCCCCCCTCCCCCACCCCGTCCCCAGAACTACACATGCTGGCTATTCTGTTTCGCAACATGTTCTCTATGGCACATCTCTACTGGGAGTTCTAGTTTTAAAAGACGTTTTCGTATTTCCCATAATAAGAAGTTGCCAGTATTAAACTGTGTACATCCCTGGAGGTTTAGGGGACAGGAAACACTCACATTTAAAACATATAATTAATAAATGGGTGAAAATTGCTTGTGCCCATTATGGGCAGTATTAATATATATACCCACCTGCCAGCTAAGGTCAGAAGAGCTTTATTTAACAGCTGGTCTTATGTTTGTGACCCCTGTGATAACATTACATTACATTAATTGATAAGCCTGAAACATGCACTTGTCAAGGTTCAGAGGCACATTTTGCAAATATGGCAGTAGCCATCGATCAGCTTAAGATAAGATATACTTTATTGATCCCAAGTTGGAACATTTGCGTTACATCAGCATGTGTAACAGTTAAATATGCAGTTGTGTTTATTTGAAAATAATTTAGTATAATCACACAAATTCTGTGTTTTATATTCAACAATTCTGTGTTCTTTATTTATTGATTGTTCAAAACCTGACAAGGCCGGAGATGAAATATCTGCATATATCTTATAAGAGTATAATACATTATGTATAATATCAGTTAAAATAAGTGTTTCAACATAGTTAACATTGCTGGAGGTATGCACACATATTGATAGATGTCTTGTAATGCACTATTGAGGAACCTGCAACCCAAGTTTTTCATTCAGTGCAGAACTACACCACAGTTGTGTAGGCCTATATGATATGTCAATAAACCTTAGAACATCTTGGGATCTTGAAAGGGATGTGCAAAATAGTCATTATATACAGTCTTTAATGAACTATTAGTAGAGAATAACGAGTAATGAATATACTTTATAGGGATCGTATTAATATCTAATAATAAAATAATGAAATTCAATAACATGCTTTAACCACCAGGTGTCCCTTTATATCAGCTATGCACCTTTATGGTTTAAATACAGCCTATCTACCAATTGGATCAAATATAAAAGTCAGCCGAATTAGTGTTGATACTGCAAGGAGACGTATTGTGTGAAAAGAAATGTAAGATGTTGTTTAATGGCTGATATATTTATGATCCACGTCACGTTTTCAGTTCCTCATGTTTGTCTTCTCATCAGGGCTCTATAAATACAGAACTACGGCAGATATGTAATATGTAATGCAGCCGAACCGTGTATTACATCAAAACGCATTTTAATGGCCAAACTAACTTTAAAATAGGCATTTTCTACCGAGAATAAAACGAAATTCGGCCATGTTTTCTTTTTCTGCAGGGAGAAATTTGAAGATCACGTGATGTCAAACAGAGCTTATGGTGTAGTCCAAACGATAGCTGGGGATTATGGGTAGTGTAGTGTCTTCTGCCATCCTTTACTCAGAAAAAATATTTGTTTCTCCGAATCGAAGGGGAAAAATACAAAAGCATTGCACACAATTTAAATCAATCAATGTTGTGTAACTAACAAGGATACTCTGGTGTTTTTTAGTCGATGAGTAGTGCAGATATCACTGTGACATCAATCGACAGTAAGAGGAATACTTACTTCCGGGTGTACAATTCTCCGTTATCCAATGGGAATGGACGCTCACATTACCTTTAAGGGCAGCCGGCATAAACGAATGCCGTGCTTCCATGAGCGTCAAATCCCGATGCAGGTGGGAATACATTGCAATCAGTTGAAAGCTATTTGCGTCCCTTTATGACGCTGAAGGAGCCTAGGAGCGTCACAATTGGACGCCACGGACACTGACCTAGCGTCGCTATTGGACGCTTAAGGAGTGAGAGTGTGTTCTTGGAAGCGGTGGAAGATTCGTCAAAAGCTGCTGTGTGGACGTACCGTAAGAGAAAAGACAACTCCCCATCATTGTAGCAATTATCATTATAAAATATAGTGGAACAATAAAACACAAAAGATATGTCAAGTTCTAAGTAGTGCACTTGTAGTACATTAGTTAGGTGCTTCAGGAAATTGGCATTGCTGTTATTCGAAGTGGACAATGCTTTCTGTCCTGCACACATTTTATATTTGACCGTCATATTTGTTGCGTCCTTTATCCCCACAAATTGAAAATAGTGGTTATATCTCCAAGTTGTAAATGCGCTGCTGCTCTTGCTGATACTTGCATCTGCCATAGTGTGTGTGTGTGCTGGTGGTGGGCGTTGCCGTGTATGTGTGTGTGTTAGCCAAGCGGCAAACTCTGGGGAAGAGCCGGGACGCCAATACGGAAGTGCCACACACTGCAGTTCATATATTGGCCGATAGGGACTGGCTGCAGAAAGGAGCAATTTCCATAGACCCCCATGTTAAAATGCCCAACTTTACAGCATAAAAAAACATGTTTCTACCCCTGGATGCAATAGATATTATTATGAATATAGTTAGATTCCACCTTCATGATTATGGATCTGTTGTCACAATTCACATGTTATGTCACGTTTGTAGTTTTGTCTGTGTTGGTGTTTTTCTTGTCTTTGGGTTTCCTGTTTTATTGTGTTAAGTGTTCACCCCCGTTTCCTGCCTGTCTGCTTTCTGTCTGTTTCCCTCCCTGATTACCCGATTGTGTTCACCTGTTGTCCTTGTGTTTCTCCTCCCCTGCCCGGCTGTTTCTCGTTGTCTTGATTACCCCTTCTTGTATTTAGTCTTGTCTCTTTCTGTGTTCAGTGTTGGGTCACTGTTTGTTGGTGACGGAGTTCACCGGAGAGTGTTCTGTTCTGTCTGTCATTTATCCTTGAAATAAAGGGTTTCTCAAGAGTTATCTGCATTTGGGTCCTGCTTCCTTCACTCGTCCGTGACATCTGTTAGTGAATTGTTTTCTAACACGACCCATTTTATTTATATTGGGTCTTAAAGTTGTTGCCTAAATTAGGGCGTGGTCACATTGAGTGACGTCTCTGTCAAGTGACTGCTGCTGCTAGCTTCTTGTCTCTCTGCTAGCTGCTCCGTGAAGCTACAGGGACTCTGCCTGCTCTGCTCATCCAGGAAACACAACTTGAAGCCGGCCGTGGTTGTTTGTTCTGCATGCTTATATATCGGACTATTGTGACTCACTCTGCGGTTGAAACAGATGGTGCATGCATGCAGTTTTGCGATAAGTGAAGTTCGAGTGCTTTATTTATGTGTTAATGATTTTAATCAGCTACGTAATGAATGTTAAGGCTTGGGTTAGCATGTAAGCTAGTGGTAGCTACATCGGTGCTACCGATGCTAATCGTAGACTCCAAGTTAAAATCATAGACTGTATATATAAAGGTTAAAACGAAATAGACAAGCGTTAAGTGGGATAATGCTGTTGAACAAACAGCTTCTGTTTGAGGTTGATAAAATAAGGTCATCCTTGTAACTTAGAGAGATATTTTATTATGTAGGTAGGAACTGTATGCATCGCTAAGGTTAATTTAAATTGGCTATGCTCAAGTATGTAGACAAGCTCATGTCGAAGTAGTGTATGTGAAATCAACCTCACAATAAGATGTGTGTATATTACAATTATGTCATATATCAAGATGATTAATTAGATATTACAATATGGTTGGTTGAGCTGGAGTTCATTATTGAGCCTACACGTTAACGTAACAGTCATCTGAAGAACGAACCCAAACCTTGTTGTTTTTATTAATTGCATTACCAAATGGGTATCAAATAAACAGTAAGCATTGGTAACACAACTTCCAAAGTTACAGTAAAACAAAAAAGACCCTGACTCGGACAATACACAATCCAACATGTTCAACAGAAGAGAATCAGTTATATTGTTTGTACACATGGTACTTTACATATATATCTGTTTAAGGTGTCCAGGTAATTTTTTCATTTCTTTTCAAACCTTTATTTATACAGATAAAATCCCATTGAAATCATTGATCTCTTTTCCAAGGGAGACCTGCTCAAGTAGTTCCACATGAAACATAAAAACATAAACAGAACAACAAAAGGACATCATACAGCATCATTTACAAAATTATCCACATAAACAGGTACCAACAGCTTCCGATTGACTAGCATCCAACCGAGCTTTAAAAACATTTAGTGGCACCAGATTGTTCAGTTTCCATTTAATCTGCAGACTATTCCAAGACAGAGGAGCTGCACATCTAAAAGCTGTCTTCCCTAAGACAGTCCTAGCAGTTGGCACATTTAATAAAACCACAGCATTCGATCTCAGGCAGTAGCCACTTACAATTCTCCGTGAGATCAGGGAGCAGATATAAGAAGGAAGTTTCCCTAACATGGCTTTGTATATAAAAATGTACCAGTGACTGAGCCTCCGTACAGTTAGTGAAAGCAAACCAGCCCTTGCATACAGGGTACAGTGATGGGTTAATGCTTTACAGTTTGTCACACATCTCAGTGCGCTGTGATACGCAGCATCTAACTTGACCAGGCAATGGGCAGGTGCATTCATATAGACCAGATCCCCATAGTCCAGCACAGGTAAAAAGGTCACAGTGACGAGCCTTTTCCTGGCCTCAAGCGAGAAGCAGGACTTGTTTCTGTAGAAGAAACCTAGCCTAACCCTCAGTTTTTTTAGCAGGTGATTGACATGAAGTTTAAAAGAGAGACAATCATCAAGCCAGATACCAAGGTATTTGTAACAGGCAACAACTTCAAGTTTTGTTCCTTGCATAGTTACAATATCTAAAACAGGCTCTGGTGTCTTTTTAGCTTTAGAAAAGAGCATTACCTTGGTTTTATCCACATTTAAAAGAAGCTTTAGTTCAGAGAGCTGAGTCTGAATAGTGTTAAAAACAGCCTGTAATTTAACAACAGCCTCGTTAATGGAGGGACCTGCACAGTACATCATGGTATCATCCGCATACAAATGTAAAGTAGCTTCATCCACATTATCACCTACGCCGTTAATATATATGGAGAATAAAAGTGGTCCTAAAACAGAACCTTGTGGTACACCATTAGAAATGTTTAACCAAGACAGTCCATCAAAATGAACACATTGGGACCTTTCAGAGAGGTAGTTCACAAACCACCCACTGCATGTCTGGACATGCCTATAGTGGCTAGCCTCTGCTTTAAGATGCGATGATCAACGGTGTCAAATGCTTTGGAAAGGTCAATAAACAGAGCTGCATAACTCTGCTTATTATCTAAAATACTCGCCACATCATTCAACACTTTCATTGTGGCAGTGATGGTGCTGTGTTTCTTTCTGAAGCCTGACTGATGATTAGACAGGATGTCATTTGTACATAAAAACTCCTTTACCTGTTCACTCACTAAGCGTTCAAGAACCTTAGCCAGAACTGACAACTTAGAGATTGACCTATAGTTATTTAAAATAGTTGCCTCCCCTCCTTTCAGTAAAGGCAAGACATAAGCAGACTTCCATACTTTTGGAATTGTGTTAGAGCTGAGGGAGAGGTTAAAAAGAGAAGTGAGAGGTGGAGCAATAAAATCTGCAGCTATCTTTAAAAAGAAGGGTTCTACGTTGTCCGGGCCAGGCGGTTTCCTAGGATCTAGCTTGGTTAAAGCTTCATGAACAACATTGACAGTAAAAGGAGTAAAACTGAAAGGGTTTTCCAGACCACGTTGTTCAGATTCACGGATTGGGGTGTTCACAGAAGCAGAGTTAGAAACAGAATCAAACATAGAACCGCAGGACACAAAATGCTTATTAAAGCAGTTGAGCATAGTGGCCCTGTCCGATATAGAGCCAGATGCTGTGGTAAGGCACGGAGGTAGCTCATTACGGATCTCACCGGTTGATATCGATTTTATTGCTTTCCAAAATTTCCTAGGATTATTTCGATTTTCTGTGGTAACTGACAAATAGTACTTCGACTTTGCACTTTTGATATTTGAAGTGAAGCTATTCCTTAGCTGTCTAAATAGCAGCCACTCTATCTCTGAGCCTGATTTCCTAGCCTTTGCCCAGGCCTTGTTTCTCTCATGAAGGAGACTGGACAGCTCAGCAGAAAACCAAGGATTGTCTCGTCCCTTTACTCTAAATGTACGCAGGGGTGCATGTCTATCAATGATCTCCATAAAACCAAGATAAAAATAAGACCATGCGGTTTCCACATCAGCACACAGATCGATTTTACCCCAATCAAACCCAAACAGATCATGCACAAAACCCTGCTCCACAATATGTTTTATGTCTCTCTTGATGATAATGCGAGGTTTAACCTTTTGGACCTTAGTGTCCTTAATGGTGGCTACAACACAGTGATCGCTCAGATCATTTGCAAATACTCCCACAGATGAGTATTTATAGGGAATATTAGTTAGAATGAGATCAATTAGGGAGGATTTATTTGGGGACTTAATAATTGGGCGAGTAGGACTGTCCACAATCTGAGTAACATTCAATGAGATACAAAGGTTTTTAAAATCCTCTGACACTGCAGTTAACCAGTCACAGTTAAAATCTCCAAGTAGCACTATTTCCTTGTAGTCTAGTTGTGATAAAAGATTTGCTAGCGAAGACAAGGAGCCCACGACCATGACCTGTTGACCCTTTGCCACTTCTATATTTAAGGCTAACAATTCTAATTGCTTACTGATCGATTTGGAAACTAATGTGGATACACTGAACCTTTATTAGGCCGGTCGGTACGATACACATTAAAACCATTTAAGGCAATGTCAGAGGCCAAAATAGACTTATTTAGCCATGTTTCAGATAAGACAATGACGTCAGCGTCAGTCGACCTCGCCCAGATACGGACACAATCTAGTTTACCTAACAGACTGTGCACATTCAAGTGGATGAAACCCAACCCAGACCTAGCTTTAAAATCAGCAGGAGTAGCGATCTGACTATTACTACTGGGCGGACCAGGGTTAGGTTGTACATTTCCTAACAGTAATAACAACAACAACAAAAACAGGCATGTTTTCTTCTTAAGCGACACACATACATTGTCATCTAATTTAGAAACACCGGAAAAGTCTGCGAGAGTGTGATTTAAGCTTAATAAGCAGTCCTGAAGAACCATCAACGCAGGAAAACAAAAAAGAAAAACATATTTTGTCGAGCAGATTGACTGTGACAAGGCAACCGGTAATTGTTTGAGCAACACATCCGAACCTTTGCAGGGGATGCTCACTGCGGGTAAGTGTGATGCAGACAGGCTGGACCAGAGAGTGAGAGACAGAACTGGCAGTGAACTTCAGCACAGGTACAAAGACTCTTTTTTCATACTGTACAAAGAATCAAGAAATATATTGGTTTAAATAAATGAAGTATTGACTTGAATACACTGATATACATTCCATTAAACAATACTAAATACTAGATCACCTACACATCAGTTAAGTTGAGGGTTTCTTTCATGCAAAAAGTTACATTTAGATATTAACAAGCAATATGACTTTGTCAGCTTTCTAATTTAATGTATTGAAGGCAAAGATTTTTAACACATAGTGAGAACTGCTACTATTTATCTCTCAATATTGTCTGTAAAACGTGGTAAAAGTTATTCTTTCAGTGAGACAACAGAGCAAGCTTCTACAGTTGCACTACGTTTTGATAACAGTTAAATATTATTTTGATAATAACATATATTTCAATGTTGATGAGCTTCATGCTGTTCATTCATAATCTGATTGTCTTTGTAGCTCACTGTTGAAATAAAAAAAAACATTACAATTACAAAATAATTATATCTACAGCCCCTAAACACACAAACACACCGCTTTCATAAATAACACACTTGTTCTGCGATAATATGTTTTATGTTTCCTGTCATTTTTGTTAGGAAAGGACATGCCCGAAAGACACGACATGTTCTCCTTCTCTGAGGGTCAAGAAGGATGATCATTAAAAGCTGATGTTATGAGATTTTAAGACCAGTACAGGACATTCACTAAGAAACTACTTTTATTGTGAAAACACAGTCAGCTGATCGAATGCACCTATTTCCACATCTACACTCCATCAGCTGATTATTTATAACAGATAGCAGGAGACAGTGGACAGCCACGGTCAGGATCTGGATCAGTCTTATGCGACAATGGAAACTGAACTAAAGAGAACATTTTAAACTTTAGCAGTCTGCGTGATCTGCCTGCAGGGAGAGGCGGGCCGGCCCTGCGAGTAAAGTAACGAGTAAAGTAACGAGTTACTTTATGTAGAGAGTAACGAAGTAGTGTAATATATTACTTTTTTTTAAAGTAATATGTAATATATTACTTTTTTTTAGTAACGACCCCATCTCTGGCCATGAATTACACATATGTGACCTGCTCTATCGAAATCAGTCGCATTGACCCGAAGACACATTTTGAGTTGTATACTCTGTTGGAAAGAGGATATTCCTACCTTTCTAATGATATCAGGATTGTTGTTGTAATCCAAATATTAAGCGAAATATGTCACATTATATAATGACTGTCATCATTTTGAGAAAAAGGCCTTTAAAGTTTCCTCCTCTCTGGAATCCATCGATCTGATTGGTTATTAGCAAATGATCAAAATACTACGGAGGGAAGATATTTTCGTTTGGAGGGGAAGCTTGTGTGTGTGTGTGTGTGTGTGTGTGTGTGTGTGTGTGTGTGTGTGTGTGTGTGTGTGTGTGTGTGTGTGTGTGTGTGTGTGTGTGTGTGTAATTTTGCATTTGTGTGTATTGTGTTTGTTTCCCGGGGAAAACACTCACGAGAAACACCGGCTGTTGATATGCCTGCTGTGACGTTAAGTTACTCCGTTCTCCGCTTGTAATTATGCCGAAGCTTCAAAGTTGTATTTATTATCTGAATTTGCCGAAACAAGTTTAATATTCTGAAAGCCAAGACTTTGTTTATTTGAAATCAGATGAAAACAAACTGTAACGGACCCTGCCGTGTTATCTATGATTACTATACTCTTACATTCATAATTTCAGCCGGAGGGAGGGGGAGCTGTCTGTCTTCGTCCCTTTCCAAGCTTCAAAAATGTATTTATCGTGTGATTTTGGAAATAAAAGTTTCATATTCTGAAAGCCAAGACTGTGTTTGTTTAAAATCAAACAAAATACCCGAACCCCGAAAAAATTGTTTTTTACGTAAATCCAGTCACAGTTTGTCGTAAAACTGTTGAAATATAAGACTATGAAAAATACGCAACTAGAAAGACTACAAATCCCAGAGTCGCGTAAGTGATGTCTGTTAGAAATTAAAATCAATGTTTTGATAGCATAAAGTACCTTAAACATACCGTCAGTTTAAATGCTGTTTTATACTGAAAAACCAGAAGTTCTTGTGCACAACCAGTTGTTAAGCTTTTATTCTGAAAATCCTTCATCTCCGGTTAGCATTTAGCATGTGGCTAATATACCATTTACTATAGAGGTGAATTTAGTAGCGATATGACACGGAGTGTTGCACACTGAAACCTACTGATTTTAACACTACAACTATAGACGTCGAGATATTATTAATGCTGAATATTTAATGAAGGTACAGTTTATTTAAATACGTTATTGTTTACAGATGTGGGTAGCATGTGACAACATCCGGAACGACCGGAAACCAAACTGGCGTGAAGTATTTCCTATATTTTTTGGAGTATTGATTACAGCGTTTAGAATGTGTTAAATGAAAAGTCATGAAAGAGTTAAGGAGGAGAAAAGGCGTGTTTAGATATATATTGGATGTACAATGTCTGTATCCTCTGATATGCGTAACAACGGACATGAAATACGTGGAGGGCTGGCCCCCAGCAGCACCAACCGGCCCACAGGGAGGAGCCAGCAGAGGATATATATTTAACAGCTGGAAAGGTGGAGGGTCTCTTTCCTTCGCTCAAGAGATCCAGAACACAGCTGTTTTTCTGACTGAACAATATTCTACTTGTGACATTACCGCACCTATTTTTTTATTAAAGTACAATTTGAACCTTCTCAGACTCCATTTAGTCTCCTTTTAAATCCTCTCTCCTGTACGCGAGAATAACGAACACAGCATAACATGTCACAATTGTTTTCCTCCACTAAGAGATAGATAAGATAAGATAACTTTAACAAGATGCCTGTGTGCTTAGTACCAGGTTGTTATCATACCAGCAATGCGCCTTTGGCTTCCCGTCTGATGAAAGGTCCTTTCATCACATGGGAAGCGAAAGAACGAGCAAGACCCAAACTTGATCCAGCCACTCTTGGTCCAAGAGTGGCTGGATCAAGTTAGCTACCTAGCTAGTAGCTTGCACGTTAGTTAGTATTACAGCCTTGTCATTTGTATTAGCCTTAATATGAAGTAACATCAAGTAACCCAAAATGTTAAACAGTAAGATTAGTAGTCATATTTCGTGAACCCTTTGAAGAGTACTGTCACCGGTGTGATCATTCTATAATACACAATTTAAGCACGGGGGAGAAATGCTAATGCTAACGCTAGCATCGCCGATCGCCGATCTTTTCTACTTCATGCTATCTGCACAAATGGTTGACATTAAACATTAAAAAGACCTGACAGTTCAGAGAGAATGGAAGGAAGGCAGGCAGAAAGCTTTGCATGACATTCTTCTGGACGTGTTTCATTGTGGTGATAGTGAGGGTAGTCAATCCTTTTGTTGACAGTAGTGACGGCCATCTTGGTGACGTGTGTTGTTCTGCGAGACCATTGAGCGTTTCACACAAACAAATGTGTTACTTCACAGTTGTACGACACATTTTTTTTATTTTGACTTGCAAAATTATCTTTTAAATTGACAAACATCATATTTGTAATTCGTGGCACAATTCAAACGGGATCGAAAGATAATCTTTCTCTCTCCATTGACTTCAATACATAATTTTTCCGAAATAAGGTCCCATGGAGGTCCACCAGAAGGGGAGGGACTTTGCCACTCTATTTGGAGCAGGCGGGATTTGAACTCTGACGTCACTGTCGAGCCGTTAGTGGCCGACTCCGCCTACTAAGGCCTTCTCGGCAACTCTGCAGAATCCTATGGATGACGTCACGGACACTACGTCCATTTATATATACACAGCCTATGGTGTTACCAAGTGTTTGTGTGTCTGTGTATTTTCCAGTGGTGAACCGTCAGGGCCTTCAAGGTATTCAGAAAATACCCTGGAACACTCAGATAAAACAAACAAAAAATCAATTTAATTATATAAACAAAGTGTAATAAAATGTATATAAAATGAAAAAGAGAATTGTATCTGTGTCATTGATCTGTAATATTACAGTGTTACGTTGATTTGTTTGTCCTTCTCGGACCATGCACTACGCATTTCAGTGGGTTTGTGTGAGAAAAGAAAGCAACCAATCAGATCTTGTTCTGGGTCTCTGGGTAGAATATGCTTCAACAAGGTATTCTACATCCTTGATAGGATGCCCTGGCCCTTGCACTGAATGAGAGCGTACGTTTGGACTGACAGTTTGATCAACCAATCAGATATTGATTTGTAGCCAATGGGCGTATTCTTTCAGAGTTCCCCTCGGTTCCAGGCTGTTCTAGAAGGCCCGCTAGTTAACTGGCTCGAGACAGAGGATCTAGAATGAATGCGACGAAGCAATTCATGCCCGTTTATTATTTTTAACGTTGAAATGACAAGTGCAACAGGTGAAGAGGAAGTTGTGTTGTGAGTACCCTTTTCAAGATGACAATTCAGTGAAAAGACGGACATTATAATGCCGCGGCGGGGGGGGTGGGGGGCGGGTGTGTCTACAGAAGGTCCAGTTGTGATAGACACTGTTCGCCACCGCCCAAATCTGTCTCTGATTGGTTTACCCTGAAATGTTACCCCGCGTTAACCAACCATCACTCCTCTGGTCACTTTCACTTTTCCATGGTACTGTGAGAGGACATCACTGTATTCGCCTGTAAGTTACATCCGCAGGGAGATTCGGTTCAGTTGGATCACAGTCACATAATGCAGTAACGCACCCATTTAAATCACAGTGACTATAACGGCGTTACTGAATGGGAATAGGTAACTAGTAACGTTATTAGTTACCGCAAAAGGTAGTTGCGTTACAGCGTTGTAACGAGTTAGTCCCAACACTGCTTTCATCACAGGAAAATATCACCCTCAAATAATAATAAGGTCACTTGACACTTTAATTAGAGAACATCTATTTAGAAAAACACCTGAGAGAGGGAGAGGGAAGTTATGAATAGACAATATACAAATATATATATATATATATATATTTGTATATATAGGCCTATGCGTTTAACAAATAATATTCTCTTTCTGTTTACTTGGACTTTCTGAGTTTACATTATATATATATATTTGATTTATATTATTAGCATTGTCATGAATAATGTTATTTTGGCAAACGTGTAGTATTTCCTGTATTTGCCTGCAGCATTTTGCCCAGTCACCTGTATATGAACATGCTGTGTGTGATGTACGGAACCCTAATCTGCGGAGGAGAGCGACATGTTCTAATGGTTCTGGCTCGTTGTCAGAGTGTCTGTCTCTTGCACGGCACACACAGCTGGAGGGGAAACAAATGAAGAGAGTGACAGATCAGAAGATGAACTAACAAAACACACATCACTCTTTTGATGTATGTCTCAGGTGCATACATGAACATGCATTCATGTCTGTGTATGCATGTAGTTGTGTAATCACATATAAGCAGCCTTCATGCTTCAAGGTGTGCTTTATGTGCCAATACTTGCATGTATGTGTGTGTGAGCCTCTGTAAATAAATGCTGTGCTCCATCTGGTCCCAGTCAGAACAGTTTGAGGCAGCGTCTCAATCAGAGCTGCTGATTGGTGTTGTTCTCATGTCGGTGCTGCAGCTGCCGGCTTCAGCCCAGCACAGGCTGCTCAGCTCTGTCACAAAACAGCATTTACCTTTGCCTGTCCCAACGATTGAAGTCTCTGCTTAGTACACATGTATTTCCCTGGCCTTGGCATAGATTATATTGATTGATTGTTGTGCTTTTATTGATGTCTTAATGTGTACATATGTACAAATGTGTATGTTGATTGTGTATATATATGTATATATATATATATATATTAGGGCTGTCAAAGGATTACAATTTTTTATCAGATTAATCACAGTTTAAAAATTAATTTAATCATGATTAATCACCATTCGAACTATGTCGACTCCAAAATATGTCATTTCTATATATAAATGAAAGAAGGCGGATATATCTATATCTATGTTTATTATAACATTTGTCTGCGTGTGAAAATGAAAGACAACCCACACACCTATCAATCATCAAACCGTGGGGTCTTAATTCATTATGTGTTGATTTCTATCAACGGGGGAGTACTTCAGGAAAGTCGACAGAGGGGGGGGGGCTAGTGGAATACCACAGTGTGAACGTTGTGATCAGCTGTTTTAGCGCAGTTCTCCAGTGAAGTGAGTCTCCCTCCGCAGCAGGTTGGCGTAGTTTTGGCACAGTTCCGTTGTACAGACCGACGTTAACAGCAGCCCTGTCTGTGCACACGGAGACCGACTCTGTCGTCCGGTGATCTAACCGCCTTCTGGAAAAGCTTCACAAGTACGTCGGTACGCAAATGCGCTTTGTGACACAAGTGACGGTACGCATTTCAGATTACGCACATAACCTGCGTACCAGTTATGTGCACCCCTGTACTACAGCAAAAGTATTCTCCGTCGGGACTTCCTGCAACAACACCACGCCGTTATCAAAGATGTTCTATTGAGAAGACGATCACTACGTGACAAAAGTTTTCAAAACCGTGGCTACTGAAATCAATCTTACTAACTGCTGTCTGTGCAATTTACTCAGCGCGAGTTGGCAGATTTTATTTTGCTTACCTTAACATCATTTTTCATGGTGGGGCTAAGCCATTTCTTGGTATGGGTGTAGCCTACCACAGCCATACCCTGGCGCTGCCACTGGTGGCATGTATGGGGTGGGCCATTCTGCACATGCGTTAAATGCGTTAAATATTTTAACGCAATTAATTCAAAAAATTAATTACCGCCGTTAATGTGATAATTTTGACAGCACTAATTAGGGCTGTCAATCGATTACAATATTTAATCGTGATTAATCGCATGATTGTCCATAGTTAATCGCGATTAATTGCAAACTAATCGCACATTTTTTTATCTGTTCTAAATGTACCTTAGAGGGATATTTTTCAAGTTTTAAGGCTGCGTTAATTTTTTTTTGCGTTAACGCGTTATGATCTTTCCGTTTTTAAGGACACAAGCAGCAACCAAACGCTGTACAAAGCATGTTAAGGTTACAAAAAACCTCCATGACCTGGAAGTACACTAAGGGTTCATACACAAACAGTTACGGTACAACACCCAAACAGGGCAACACGGTAGCTGCAACCTGTCAATCACAATGGATCCCACACTAAAGCGTGCACTGATTTATCTTCTATTTTAATCTAAATGGAACCTTCATTTATAGAATAATCCAGAAAACTGATTACAATGTTAACAATATTGTCATAGACTTCCACACAATTGTTCTTTATCCAGACACTGGCTATCAGACAGAATGCACTATAGGGCACTTCCACGTTCATTGCATTATCATCATTAGGCTGACACCTTTAACCAAAGCGACTTCCATACACTTCAATGCTATGGTCCTACTGGAGCAGTTGGACACTGTGACATGCTCACATGGATTTGGAATTGAACCACTGACCCTCCACTTGGTAGACGTCCATTTGACCCCTGAGCCACAGCCGCTATTTTCAGACCTGGAGGTTGCCGCCTGGTTCTTGGTTAATAGTTTGCTGCCTTCAGGTGCTGTTGGAAAAATGTATCAATCATGACTTGAGCACACGTGATTAAATTAGTAGGTTTGACGTTATGTCAATGTGATTTTCAGTTTTCTTGTTTCAGCATTGAGGACAGTAAAGAGACTGCGCCATTTGGTTGTTTTGACATATCACAAAATGTATACAACATATCATGCAAATGACAAAGACATATTTCCCACAGGAGCACAAAGTAGCTTTGCCACAGAAATCCACTCTGTTATGAGTTCTTGTGTTTCTCAGTCAGCTGGGCACAGGTGTATGATTTTCATCATTTTCATACTGGCTCTTTCCTGCGAGATTCCAATTGTTGTTACGGTCCTCATTACAACACCTCAGTCAGCTTTCCTGCAGGAGTCGCATCTACAGACAACTTGTGTGATTTTGTGTGTATCCGAGGCAGAGGGTATGATGGTTACCAAGGTGACCGTTTTTACAGCAGGAAGACTTCCTCTACTCTAAATGTTCACTTATTATTATTTTTGCAAATTGATTAAATATTTCAAATTTGGGGAAATTATATAGGCTTAGTCTTTTTTAGTGATGGTGAAATGAGTCCTGCTGAGTGTCGCTTTTAAGGAGGAATTAAAGGGAGGGTACAACAAAAATGTCCCTATTTTGTTTTGGTTTTTTTAAAAGAGGTCCAAGATAATAACATAATTTTTATACTATAAGCTTTGCAAAATGTATTCAACATGAAAGACTTTTGGATAAGAAAGAATGAAGGAGTGTTATACGTGTATCAACACACTGTCTCATGTGTGGCTGCAGGACAAACGTGCTTTGACCTCAACTAAACCGTGTGACACCAGTGTACGCTTTATTTCACTGTTTGACATTTCACTAATAAAAAAAGCAAAGGCCAGACATTTGAGAGGCAGGGATCTGTGTGTGTCACTCACCCAGAAACCTGATTACAGCACCTGAGGAAATTATCATATTTACAATAAGACCTTCCCATTATGATGCTCCGCTATTGTGCTTCAGGTGCAGACAGTAAATGCCAGAACAATCTGACAGATGGGGTTTCATCAATGACAGAAAGGAATGGGAGAGATGTGTAGGTGACAGGAAAGGAGATGTGTCGGTGTAATGCAGCGAGCTGTTGGTTACCTCCTCTCGCTGGCTTGGACCTCGTCTTGGCTCCGTGCCTCGTGAGTGTAATTTGGATGAGTGCAGCTCGCTTGCCTTTGGGCTCATTAACAACAATATAAACAGTAATTACTGTGATCGCCTAATTAATTCATTTAAAAATGCTGCACAGCGTTAAAGGCATGAGCAAATATTTTCTGGAGATAACAATTTTACGGAATCATTGTTGACATAATTAGCAATTTCATGTTCCCAAATACAACAGAAATAATTAAAAACGTTTTTGTTCTATTTTATACATTTACTTTTTTCTTATTCAGATTGCCTCGGCTTCTCCTTCGCTTTCCGCCAAGCCTGTTTGCTCTGATCCACGCTGTGGATGCAGCTCTGCAGCCTGATGAATGTAACCCCCCCTCTGGACACATTCTTTTGTTTGTTGGCTGTTTCCCGACACTCCTCTGATCTGCTGGACTTATTATAGAAATCTCTGCCTTCCTTCTGTGGGTTTCGTTGAGGTAAAGAATGGTCATTTTGCCCACAATTGCTCGTTAATTCAATGTTTGAATGGCTAGTTAATTGTGATTAACAGTTGTAAGACTCAGCTGAACATAAAGTGGATTTGTTGTGGCTCTGCTGCACAATAGATGAGGACATCTTTGTATTTATTTAACCATCTTACAGAGATTTTCTCTGAAGACAATGTTTCAATTATGCAGCATAGATATGTTCCATGATAACAAGTTGATAAGATCAGCTCATGGCATTGGCACATCTATGTTTTGGGTTTTTATTAACAATCATCTGAATGTTTGAATTATTAAAACATGTATTAGTATTCTTTCATCAGAACAGTGGTGCCTGGGAAGTAACAGTGTGTTCTGTCTTCTGACCCTTCCCATTAGTATTCCTGCAGAATGATTATAGGCCTGGCATCACCTCTTGTTGATACCTCTGCTCATTAGAGTAGAGCGGTGAGAGCACAGTTATACACGGATCCGACTGATGTATGGGCGAGGGAAGAACATCTCAATATATCAACATGGTGACAGATGTACAGTATATGTGATCCACTGCAGGGTTGTTGATGTTTTGAAAAGGGCTGCAGATGAATAAGCATTATCATTTGATCCAAACAGAGGAACGGGTATGGGCAGGGCCGGTTTTTGGCATAGGCGACATAGGCGGTCGCCTAGGGCGCCAGCTCTGGGGGGTGCTGCGCTGACAGCTCTGGGAGAGAAGAAAACATTTTTGACCGTTGGCGCTCATCCTAACTTTTGGCCTTGATGTAACAACATTCATAATTAAGTAAATGTAACACCCTTTTCACCCGGATACTCTTTTCATTTGCCCTGTACGATGGGCTCTGCAAGTGATGAAAGTGGGGGATGTTGGCTTATCAGGCGCCCGCAGTTCACAGCCAAAGTGCAAGTGAGCGGGAGCGAGCGAGGGAGAGAGAGAGAGGGTGCACCGGTACCGACGCTGTTGTTATTAACAGCTGGTGCTAGCTGCGCTAACGCATATAAAAAGAAGATGTTTCCACAACCAGGGTGGAGGAGAGCTCTCCTGTCAGACTGAGAGGCTCAGTGAGGTAAAGGACTCTGAGTGTTTAGATAGTTCACTTTAGTCTAAGTTATCTCAGTGGGTCTCAAACGTTTTGATCACAATTTATATAAACAAATATTTCCAAGGCACTCCTTTATAATTATTGGGATAAACAGGTTTGAAATCATTTCAATATATACTATAGGACAGTAAACCAGACATATCGTTTAAAACTGGAGAGATACAAATATATACGCCAGCTAAAATCTCACGTTGGCTAGAACCGGCCCTGGTTATGGGTAACCTGCTTTACCAAAATAGGGACCAGTCAAATAAATACAATATTTGAGGTAAATACTACACACTCAAACATCTAACATGATATATTTTGTATGATGTATATAATGCAAAATACCTAGAAAATCAAATGTGCAAGAAGCTAAAGCCGCGGCGCAGAGAGGGATGGTAGATGGAGTAAAGAGATATAATTCAAGTCAGTAAATCATGCAGGATGTGCAGTTTGGCAACAGTTGCAGTAATTATACTGACTATAAACAAACATCTGCAGAACAGAATGGATACAATACAATAAAATGAACACATTGTTTCATAATTTGTCCTATTTTGGCGGAGCAACTTGAGATAAAGTGACACTCAGAAGATGGGAACATGAAGCACAGCACTAGATCGCCACCTGTTGGTGTAATATATGTGCCATGTCCTGCATTATATATTTACTGTATATATATTACATGTGTTTAAAAAATGTAATGTTTTTTTTCTATTATACTTCTGACAACAATTATGCCAAATGCCAGAAATATGTTCAGTTGTAATTTATATGTAATTTATACATACGTCTTATTTTAGCAAGAAATATGCAGTGGTGGAAATATATAAAAATATAATAAAAAATAAACAATCTCCAACGTATATTTGCATTAAAAAAAATACTATAGTGATTAATTGATTATTACTATTCTTGGTATTATTTCTGTCCATTGACTAATTGATAGGACAACACATCTTTGCAGCTTTAATGTCCCAAGTTGCACAGGTATCATACTGCAGCACATATAAGTATTCAAAGAAACCATCAAGTTAGGCCATTATTCTCTTAATGTAGAATTAATTGCTCTACTATGTTAGTGTAGTTTAATGAAACATCCCTGTAGCCTCAGTGTGCTGTGCAGCTTCAAAATGAGGTGAAATAAAAGACAAAACACACACACGTTGAATAGCATTGTGTTGGGGAAAGCCCTGGTTAATTGAGCTCTGTGACTTCAAACTGAAATGTTAACACCCGTGACCAATTGGTCCCCTGAACCTGTGCCCATGCAATGCTATATAAAACCCAACAAAAATGATACTGTACCAAAGTCCTGGATTAGACAATATATTCAGACTCAGTCAGAAGTGTTACTGTAATACAAATGTTAAAGCATGTGTGAGTATTATTTTGTGATAAGTATTCCGTTTTCCTATGTTGGCAAAAAATGTTATGGCACTACAATTTTTTTAATTATTCATAAATACGAAAATGAAATCATCAAAGGTTTAATTGGTAAAAGTATCCTCAGGAACATATTAGTTTTTTCAGATTAAATCACAATGAATGAAGAATTTGCCTACCTTCCCCGTATGTCCGCTAGATGGCGCTAGAGTCTTATATAGAAAATAGAGAACAATTCAGTTTGAGGTTGCTACAGATAACGATTAAGACAGAGCGCTCACTCTGCTTTTTTTTCTAATACTACACATATAGATGCGGATTCCAAAGATTGCTTACAAGCAGAGTGAATATTTAAAATGTCAATGTGTCAAACTGCCATCCGTGGTATGGTTTAAAAAGTGTCTAGTGGTAAACTTTTGGCCTTTTCCGACGGCCCTTGACTCATATTAGATATCATTTTGAAAACCGGAAGATAATCCCGCTTTCCTCTGACGCAGCACACTTTCTTATATGCTATCTTTGCTCCTACTCTACATTCTGACACTTGTTGGGGTCCATGTGTTCCTGAGCCTGGTTCTGTGGTTAACCGAGTTACCGGCAGATGAGGAAGCCTCTTTTGGAGACATCTCTAACCTAAGCGTTGCGTCTCCTGACTAAGGTTAGCTGTTTACAGATCTTATTTGCTGGTTTGCTCTTACATACACTCATTTAACTTACTGAATATAAACGTTAGCTGTGTTATGGTATTGTAAACTCTGGAAAACGTTATGGCGTATTCTTTACCTGGTTAGAATTAAAGCAGTCTTATAAAAATGAAGTACACAAGTGTAAACTAACGACACTTTTCT
This sequence comes from Champsocephalus esox, assembly GCA_036324585.1. Lineage (NCBI taxonomy): Eukaryota > Metazoa > Chordata > Actinopteri > Perciformes > Channichthyidae > Champsocephalus > Champsocephalus esox. The sequence goes on from CM070478.1 coordinate 43,406,237, forward strand.
TAGTTTTTGTGTAGCACATTCGGTCACCATACAGTCACGTTTGTTGCTTTGTTTTGGTGTATCCAAAAACTTAGCATGTTAGCTTGCTATGCTAGTTGAGCTTCTATAGCAGAACGCCGCCTGTCCTCTGGCTGGTGATGCGGAGTTTCCGTTGTTCCTTTGTTATTACGACTGCTGCTTTCATCAATACATAAAGTCACATACAACTGAAGTTTATGCTGTGTAATTAAACCTTTTCAGAATCCTAATCGTTTCTGCATTACAGAGATGTCTCACTTATGGACAAGATAACACAACAACTGCTGTCAGAAAAAGAGGCCATGATCAATTTGAAAATAGCATCAATTAACCTAAACTCTGTTTACTCACTGTTTATAGAAATGCATCAAATGTTCTATAATGGTAACAACTACTTTGATTAGAATATAGTGTGTTTATTACACTAACTAGTATTTGATACTCGAGCGATAGCCAAGCCAATACCAGCTTCTTGTGAGAGTGTGTCTGTTGATGAGAAATAGCTCTGAGGTCAATTAGAAACAGTTCACCATTACATTGTGTCCACCATACAGCAATGTGAAGGACCCACTGGGTAGGTCGGGCACCATTCTTTAAAGAAGAGTGTATATATTATGTGTATGTTGAAAAACAAACTACTCCAGAGTTGGTTTGAAGACATTTTTTATAATTTCATTTTTGCATCGTATGGTCCTCAACAATACATCTACTGAACGTAGAAAACTATTTCTCTAAAACGTTTGGTCAGTAAAATATCCCAAAAAGATTTCAAAAACTGCTCATGACAACTTCTTTGAGCCCGAAATGTTCACTTTACAAAGATGTAAGACGAAGATAAACAGAATACATCACATTATATATTCTCAAACAAAAACCTATTTGGCTTTTTACAAATGTCTTTTACACTTTAAAAAGAGGTTGCAGATTAATTTTGTATAATTATCTCATATCCTTAATTAAAAGTGACACTCTATAGACTTTTATAATTACTAGCCTCATTTCTTAGACACAGGTGACGACATGGTTATTCTCAATGGGAGCTTGGTCGTGTGGTTAAACATTCTGAGGTCACCATCCCTCAACAGTCAGACACAGCGATTCAGCGCGCCTCCTAAAACCTCCATCAGCATGATTACACGTGTGATATGTTGATTAGTGCAGAACATCTGGTCATGTGAAGATCAGTAACAAGGAAGCAGTGGTAGCACCCCCTTGATGGGTATTCAAAATAGATTTATTTTAGTTTTATTACAGAGCATGTAGCCAGATGAGGTAACATCTGGGGCCGGTCGCACATCACCTTCCACTTGGGTTACATGGTGATAGCTGGAATCAGCACTGGAGGTAGGGCTTACTGGTCAACGGTTACCAAGGAGATTATGATGGAGTAATACAACTTGTGTCTTTGTCAAACTGAGCCTCAAGTACCGTACACTATGCTATTTTCTATGGGTGTCAAGATTTTGATTCTAAGTATAAAAAAAATTATGCAAATGACCTTTCCATTTCTATGATTGAAATGAAAAGCAGGGTCTGAGACAATAGCCCCACATCCCATCACATATGGGTCATGCTGCCCACCCACTTTAAGATGACACCTTGCAGGGCATGGGGCTGGGAAGTTTCTGATTTCATCTTTAAATGATCCCTTGCTTAAGATGTCTTGTGCTTTGGTTTCCTTTCCTGCCGTGCTATAATCTCACAAGGAGAGGGTCTGAGCCGGCTGTGATAAGAGCCGTCTGTACGTGACCTAATCAAAGCTGCAGTCAGTTAGTGTTAGAGTTAATCATAATCTCCATTATCTGGGTCAATAATTGATATCACGATTATTAAAAACGATTCTCCATTTACTTTGAAAACATCCATGTATTGAAAAAAAACATTTGAACAATATGTTTTTAACAGTTGATTACCCTGAACTTTAAGTATAATTCAACTGAAAAAACAATTAAAGAAATACAAATAAATAATGATAATAATAATCGTTTTATTTCGATTATGTTGTTTTCATAATCGTTGCAAGCCAAAATTGTAATTGCGATTAAAATACGATTAATTGAGCAGCCATAGTGTCTCCTCCGAGCCCATGTATTCCCTCTGATGGCAATGAGAGCTTCTGTTGGGTCCGCAGGTCGTGACTCGTGACCCTCGTCCGCCATCAACCACATAGGTCGACACACATGTGTTGATACAAACATACTGTATATGATACTGCAGAACATATCAGAGTACACACACATGTGTCAATGTGACAGTCGCTCCATTTGAGAATGAATTAAAATGAAAGATTAATATAAAAAATGGAATAGAATAAGCAATAAAAAGATACATACAAAAGTAACGTATATTATAAACATAATAAGTTAACCTAAATTGTCCAATAAAAGATACAACAAAATAGAATACTAATATTTATATAATCATTAAAAAAGAAAGTGAAAATCGTGCATGTTTTACCACAATACCACCATATAGAGAGAGAGCAGTGCATTAGTCTTAAGATACGGCTGAACTGCACAGTTTAGGGGTTTGGCTGCTGATGGTGAAGTGAGTCAGTCTATTGACTCGTGTCAGAGCCGCCGAAGAGGCCTCACGTTTAGCAGTACAACTAAGTACTAAGAATGGGTCTCTAATCTTTCCTCAGGTGCTGCTCACTGTCGGGTCCGTGTTGTAGAGAGAGACACATCAAACCCAGAGACAGAGTGAGCCCCCCCCCCGGGCTGCAGGCGTCCACATCTTCTCCACCTGGTGAGTTTTAAAGCGTTTCTGTAGTTGTGAGATATCATCGCTGAGACATCCACATTGGTGTTACAAACAGCTGCACACATCAGAGGGGCAAAGACTCATTTTATTACCATGCAAGTATCTTAATAAGGGCAGCAGTGATTGCTCCTGAGTCATCCCCTACATTGATGTACATATACATCTGTGGGCAAACGCCTCACATGGTACACTGCACAGACCAAATGTATGTTTTGATAGGTTCCAGTTCTGAAACCCCCAGCAGGACTAGGTATAACACGTTTCTATTCACTGCTTGTTAGATATGGCCAAGCTATATAACTCTAACATATCTGTTGGTTTTTGTTTGCTTTTTCGTTTACCATATACAAGTTCAATCAGGAGAGACGTGATGTATGAGTACATGTTTATTATGGGGACACATGGTATGCGGGATAGTGATTGACGTATTACAACAAGTAACTGTAATGATGTTTTGGCCATTAGGCCCTGGTTTGCAGGATGAGCATTCAGGAGGGAAAGAACCGCTCTGATGACAAGACACTGGTGGTGGTGATAGTAGTTTGGTGCTTTGACACCTGAAATGACAGCTGACAGGAAGGGGAGAGCAGATTTAAAGGGGTTAGCAGGTGCGATGATTGGCTAGCCGGGGCGTAACGCCCCTGATCGCTTATTGAGATAACGTGTGACACCCGATGATATTGTCTTCCTGATTGAACTTACGCTGAGCTACATTTAGCTGTCTGAAAAGCTGGTTTGCTTCCACCTCAAGACCTGCTCCACTAGATGTTCCACTACACTCTAGGAATGGATGATTTGTGTATTATGCTTTACCCGGGGGTACTTGTAGTACTGATACCGTCCACTAGAATTTGGCGAAACAAGTTTAATATTCTAAAAACCAAGACTTTTTTTATTTGAAATCAGATGAAAACAAACTGTCACGGACCCTGCCGTGTTATCTATGATTACTACGCTTTTCTTTCATAATGTCAGCGGAGTGGTGCTGAGGAACAGCAGAGTGCGGGCTGACAGGTGTCTGTGTGGGCACTCCCCTTATTGTGGAGTAAGGTGAATGCAGAGACGGCTACAAGTGTCTTAGGTTCAAGTTAGACCACTAATGTCTGGGTTAGTGTTCATGACTTCATGTGTGTGTCATCTAATGGTTCATCTCAATACACACACATTTTCCGTGCTTTCCAATAGTTTAAAATAGTTTTATTCCACTGTTTAATAACCTGTTCAATACAAACATGCCACTTAACATAACATAACATTTCTGTGAAGTGATATTTGTTTAGTGAGCTTATTAGAGGATGGTCCCTGAAAGATTGTAAAATGTCACTGAAGATGTCAGACTTAGTATTAGGGATGCCAGAAACTGACCATGATCAAATTCGAAAATCAGACAGCCCTGGCGAATATTAATCCATTCTTCAGCAGCAGCAGCAGTCGCACTCTGCGCTGCCTGCGCTGCTGCGCTGCTGGCTTCCTCCAAGTTTACAGTAAAACAAACTGGTGGTGTGACCAATGGCCATTTACAATTATTAATACTTTACTATTATTAGCATTAGTCTATATTTTGGTTGAAACTAAGCCAGGAAAAAAAAGAAAACATAATTAACAATAACATTTTTTATAAAAAAACGAATTTCAAAAATAATTTTCGATTATGGTGGATGTAATGAATATTCGAAAAATCGAATAATCGCTGGCATCCCTATTTAGTATATTCGTTAATAATTACATACAATACATGGAATTTGTGTGTGTGTGTGTTCCAAGTGAATCTGCGCCCCCTGGTGGCCAGTACACACATTATGTGGCCCCCAGCACCATCCAAGTTGCCCCTCCCTGCCTTAGAGCAATGCAAAGTGTGTAAATGACAGGCTGATCATTTGCAGCTGCCTGTTGCCACGCCGGTTGAATAACAAACATCACCAGTGGGCATATCTGTGTGATGACTCAAATGAAAGTGTGTGTTGTCTGCTTAGTGAACCCTCTACGGCTGGTGTCTGTATTCAAGCGTAACGACTGTTCTCCGGAGAGAGGATCAGCTGATCACCTCACATCAGTTTAAGGATCTCTCAGCTCAACTGTTCATATCAGATAAAAAACTGAACTTATCAACGTAATGGATTTGATTTCAAGTGAGTAGCTTGTGAGCTACAGTATGCTTAACTGTGCTTTAAGAACCATGGAATGAAACGTTATATATATATATATATATAATGCTGCTCAGGTTTTGTTACAGGCTGTAAACATGAATGAGTGGTTCTGGCTTTCTTAGCCAACACATGTGTGTGGTTGTTCCATTCTTTAGTCACTTGAAAGCTGTCAGAATATTAAAAGGTAAACCTAAAAAATATTAGTTAAGAAATGTAAAGGTTACCGATTTGTGATAAATAGACTTGAAACTGGATTACATGTGTTGTAAATAGCAATGACATTATTAGGTAAGCCAACTATGGTGTTACATTGCAACAATTGAAATGCCAAACATCAATACGGAATAAGACCTCTCTCCAGTGCCTTAAAGGACTAGCATGATATAAAACATTTAATATCTACTTTCAAAGCACTCGCATATGTAAACATTGTAATTAGATACACGTCTGATTGTTGTCTGGGGGCCAGGAAGGGGCCCCATTATTCCAGGTTTTGTTTTGTCTGCTGTTGGTCTATCTATAAGGGTCCTTGACTCAATGTTGCTCAGACATCTTGCCTGTGATCAATTTGACTATAATCATGAGTTTGAATAATAATTGAAAGCATGACGTTGTGGATAAAAGCAACTGAGTTGTCTTGGCAGTGGAATGCTCAAACATCTGGAAGTCCTGAGAGAAGAACCACTGCTTTGAGGTGGTTTGGCTATTTGATACAGCACTGCCTCGATGCCTCCGTGTGGAGATCTTCCCTCTGGAAGGATCCTGGGCCAGTCCCATAACACTACGTCCCATCAGAGCTGGGGGTACTATGGGATCCACCCTAATCCAATAATACTGAGCAAAGTATCATTAACTACAGGTAACTACAAAGTTTAGATGATTCAAACAAGGTTCTACATATAACTGGGATCAAGATTATTCCTATTTTTTGAATAACTATTGTATTGAAAAACCTCCACATAAAACATGGACTTTTGTCGCTCAGTTTTTCCAGGTTGGATAGTTCGAATGTTTGGCATTCCTCATTGAAACTACGAACACAGCTACCCCATCTAGTTGAGACCCCTGCTTGAACGAAGCAAATACGTCGCACTTCTGTGTATTGCCAAGTTTTTCCAAATATATTTGAAGACTTGAGATGTTAAGGAACTTTAACAGAGGGACAACATGCAACACATGCCAGATTTGAACCCAGGACGTCACCGTCTTTAGACCATAAAGCCACTGGGGCGCTCCATATTAGACAAACTTAAAAACCAATGCTTAAACTATATTTCCGTGATGTCCTGTGAATAATAAAAATCCACCCACTGTACAGTTAAATGTCAAGGTATGTCCTACATGAAATATCATTGAACCCTAGAACACAGACAAAGGTCAAAGCATCCCACCCCCCCTCAGTGTGCAGCTGCTCCACTGCTCCTGACATCAAACAGGACCATGGAACTGCCAGCCTCTGGCTTCCCACAGACACAGGGCTGACAGCCTGAGCAGGGGAGCATGATGTGCTGCAGTGCCCACTGCCTTCAGGATGAACACCCCCTCAATCCACACATTCATGGGCAGATCATTTGTGAGTGTAGTGTTTGAGTTGTTGTGTGGCTCACCATGGAATTGCTGCCAACATTTGTTTTCATATTTTGTATCTTCACCCTTCTCAGTTCCACCTGTTCTTCAAATTTAGATTTCCGCCTTTAGTAACTGACAGGCATGGCAGTGAGTATCAAATCCAAGTCATGTTTTAGGGCACGGTCCTACATGGGCAGATGCAGGCAGGTAACTATCGCCTGACAGGGTGATATGCAGATATGCGATTTCTACGGTCAAAGTTCAGCAAAGTCGGATTCCACAAGATGCGAATTAGCTTTGCTACAGTAAGCACGTGTAGCAGAATGTATTTGAACGTGAGGCCAATATTTTTGCCAATATGTATTTAACCGAGTGTTTCTGTGCCCGCAAGATGTTTTTTGAGAAACCTTTGGATGACAGTACTGTCACTGCATTCATGTCTCGTGTGTGGGAGTGAGCCTACAGTCCGTAGATGACTGACTGATGACATCTGCGACAGGTCAGGTGCTGCTCTCTGACCTGTGACTCATCTCAGCTGTACACACTGTGAAGACCACTGAGACAAATGTAACATTTGTGATTTTGGGCAATATAAATAAACATTGATTGATTGATTAAGATCAAAGCACTACTGTGACTGCCAGTCTGAAAGTCTTAGACGATATTAAGGCTGCTTTGGATAACAAATCAGTTTGTGTTGCATTGTTTATTGACCTAGCCAAAGCATTTGACTCTGTAGATCTAATGTTATGTTGGTGTCTCGTTTCGGTCATAATGCCATTTGCTGGTTTTAGAGTTACTCAATGCATCAGGCTGGGTAGTACTGTCTCTGACCCTGTCACCTTGGAGAAGGGAGTTCCACAGGGCTCTATTTTGGGGCCCTTGCTCTTTTTATTATATGTAAACAATATTTGTAATCAGATGCAATTTTCTACCTATCATATGTATGCTGATGACACTATTGTATACTCATATGCTACTTCTCTGGATATGGCTGTTTCCAATTTAAAATCTGATGTCATCACGCTGCAGCATGTGCTTCTTGATTCCAAACGGCTTTTGAACAGTAAGAAAACCAAAGCAATGCTCTTTGCTCCCAAGTCAGCGTCCTCTTGCCTCTCCATTGACACCCTTGATGGCGTCTCCGTTGAGTTTGTCGATACATACAAATATCTGGGCTTTTGGTTGGACAGTAATCTGAAGTTTAAACACCATATTGAAGTTCTAACAAAGAAATTGAAATTCACTCTTGGCTTCCTTTACAGACTTAAATGCTGTGTTTCAACTTCTTCCCGTAAAAGGTTGGTCTCTGGCTTATTCCTGTCCCAGCTGGACTACGGTGATACCATCTATACATTTTGCCTGTCCCACTGTTTTGGCCAAACTTGACCCACTCTACCATGCTGCACTACGTTATATCAAATGCACCCTATAGGACTCATCATTGCACACTATAGCCTAACTGGATGGTCCTCACTTACTATGCGCAGGATGCAGCATTGGTTTTTATTCATGTATAAAGCCATTTTAGGAAAGCTTCCACTGCATATAGGTGCCAGATTTGCTCCAGTTTGATCCATGGTCTTGGAATGACCTTCAATCAAACCTCAAACTGAGGGCACTTGTCCCTATAGCGTGTTTTAAAGTGAAGTTGTCTGAAGTCCTTACCACCAGCTGCTCTTGCAGTAATAAGTAGTGCACCTTTCTTACAGTCCTAATGTGCACAATGTAGTGACTGCTTTTCGTCTTTTTGTTTACTTAGTTTTGATCTTGATTTGATTTTATATGTTTGTGTAAATGTGTTATGTGTAACGTTGCTGCCTTCTTGGCCAGGGCAGCATTGAAAATGAGATTTTATCTCAATGCTTTTATCTGGTTAAATACAAAATTATTTTGAGGATTTGCTCTTCATCAGTAGAGCATCCTTCTGTTTCCCTGCCTAGTAAACCACATCCCTATGCAACCTCTCATTCAAATGTGAGCTGTCCACACCATCTGGTTGTTATAATTCAACCCTGTGAGTTTATCCGTCTGTCCGTCTGGCATTATTTCCCTCAATGAAGGTCAGATAGAAAGACAAAGACAAACTGCCTGTGTATAACAATCTGGTGATCGGCTCAAGGGCTAAATAGAGCAAGATTCATGTTAACTCATACACAATCAGGATTTCAGTGGAGTCTGTAATGCATTTGCTGTTTATAGCCACAAACTGTGCAGCACCACTGTGAACTCTTTCAACAATACAAACATTGTCAGGCATTGAGCAGACCCACTGTAATGTATTTAAATTCTCGTTCAGTAAATGTTTTGTCCAATATAGGCATGCAGTTCGAGCATGGAAGTCTTAAATATCCAAGATTCAATGGTTTCAACCATCTTTCACAGTCTTCATCAGAAAATGCACCAGCTCCATTTAGTGACAAAGTGAAACAATAAACCTGAGGGTACTTCTGAGTTGAATTTCTCACACAGGTTTGACCTCATTGCTGCTATATTATGTGGTGATAATCAGTTTCTGTATGAAAAAGGTACCAACCTTAGTGTTAAGCCCATAAATGTGGTATGTACAGAGATTCAAGATTTTCTTTGTATGGCAATTCTTTCCGAAGATATCTGTTGGTGCTTCTGTCTTTGAACTCACATACAAACTGATTTATGTCAATTATTTCCACAGCATATCTGCAACTCATGCATAAGCATGTGAGATTAGTGTAGGACTTAAAATGTATCTGCAATGTGTTAGCCACAATACTTTTTTGTGACATATGGATGCCACCATTTACGATATCCCAAAGATACACTATGTATACAGTCAGAGGCAAAGTAAATGGCTACATTCTGAAAAGCAAAGAACCTATTTGAGTACCTCTGTCAACATCACAAAGGTTCTCAAAGTCAGTGTGGAACATGTAACCCAAGGGGCACCATGTTCTGATGGAGCAGCAGCTGTGCAATTTAACGGTGATCTCTTTTTGTCTGTATGTCATTCTGCCAGCTTCATATGTGGCTTAGCTTAAAGAGCAACTTGCAGGTTTTTTTTTACTACATTTATGCTTAACCTTGCCTGAAAATTACAATTAAAAAAAGTTAATACAGGATTTGATATGTTTTACAAGACATAAGGAATTCAGAGGGGAAGGAGCCGTTTTGAGCTCTGCTACTAAAAACTGACGTCATACGTCAAACGCGTCATATTACGTCTCAGGCCTGTTACTTTGAACTGTTGCCATCCGGGCGGAGATATCGTGCCCCTCATTTAAAAAAGAACAGATCTAGGCTGTCTTTCGTCCCACTAGCCATCAAACGCCGGAATTAATGATGGCTACAGTAGGACACACTGTTTACCCAGCTGGTCTGGCCCTGTCCCCCCTATTTCGCAAATGAGGGCCTATAGGCCCCTTGTCATGTCTGCCGATATCTGGTTTTCTTATGTCTGTTTGTTTTTATCTGTGTCTATGTTGTTGTTGGTGATGTATTGTCTTAACTTTTTAAATGCCTCTGTGATGTGCTGCAACCCATTTTCCCCTCGGGGACTAATAAACGAATACTACTACTGGGGGAGCAGCTTTCTCTGACTACTTCTCTGCCCAATCCGCGGTAGTAGTTTGTAGTTGGTTTGAGCGGTTGTGTTTTAGTGAGCTGGTATTTTTTCAGTAATTTTACATTGCATTTCACCATTTTTAATCATGGTGAGCTGGAGTTTGTGCAGGTTGCACAAACTCCAGCCTGTCAGGACATCGAGTCCACAGTTTCCCTCACAGGAAAAGGACCGGAGCTAGCTTTCGTTCCTGGGTGCGAGGTGCATCCACCTCCCTGCAGCACATACTCTCCACAGCTGAGATCTATCAAACAAAACGATTATCAGGAAACTAGAGATGTCCCGATCCGATCACGTGATCGGGGATCGGAGCCGATCACGTGATTTTCAAAAGATCGGAATCGGGAGAAGAAAAAAAAATCGGGGATCAGGATCTTTTATATAAAAATATTTTTTTTTATTTTATGTTACAAAACAAAAAAGACCATGTTCACGTCTTAAAGTCATCCTGAGGACTTAGTTTTGGTTTTGGAGTACACAGCGGCCACTCAGGTAACGGCACTGAAACAACCAACCCTTTCAGAGACTTTCAAAAGGAAAGAGAAACTGCCCCAGAACAGTGACAAGGCCAAACAATAACAGCCAAGATAGCTGAATTCATCGCGTTGGATGACCAGCCGTTATCTGTGACCTTTTCTTTCTCTTAATGCATTGCATAAAGATCGGATCGGGAAACATCGGTATCGGCAGATTGTCAAATTCAAATGATCGGAATCGGATCGGGAGCAAAAAAAGGTGATCGGGACTTGCCTACAGGAAACCGTATTACATCTCTCTCTCTCTCTCTCTCTCTCCCCCCCCTTCGCTCCTCTCTCTCTCTCCCCTCCGGTACACAGCACCGTAAGACGTAGTGTGGAGTTGCAGTAGGTAACGTGAGATACGGCTGATACTTGTGCATCAGTTTCTGTTATGGATCAGTATCAACAGTCCTGTCAGCGATGTTACTATATCATCAATTAGGGATGCACGATAATTATCGGCCCGATAATTATCGGCCCGATATTAGGAATTATGACGTCATCCCGATAAACCGATAACAGTATTAATAGCACCGATAATATACAATATATTTTTTGGGTATCCTGCGGTGTGGGTGGATTGGGATGAGGGGCGCTTGTTTTTCACTCGGCTCCTCCCGTTTTGCCAGTACTGTGGTGTTAGTGGTTTAGGAAGAGGGGAGTTCTTCACAAATCCAGCGCTCCCTAATACTTCGAACCTGATCAGTCACCTGAAACATCGCCACCGCTACGATGGTGTGTTAAAAGCGTACGAAGACAATAATACAATACAGTGTGTGAGTGTGTGTCTGCGCGTGTGTCTGCGCGCACGCGTTGGAGCTAAGTGCAACTCAAGGCATATGCTCGAACCGGAGCTGCCTGGACGCTGCAATCATGTTGCTGAGTGTGCTGACTTCTCCTCCAACTTCCCGCTGTCTGCTTCCTGCATCAAGTCAAGTGCTCGGCGCAGTTGTGTGGATAGAGCGCTCCTCTGTTTTCATTTAAACAGCTCCTTATATCCGTTAGCGCAGCTAGCTAGCACCAGATGCTAACAACAACAATGCACTAAGGTCTCTCTCTTGCTCGCTCGGACCACACGTCCACACACCCTCCCGGTCCTCCCGATGGCCAGTCGGTGCCTGCCGGTGAGCGTGGAAGTGTGGTCTGCCACAAGCGGGCGGCAGGAGCGGGGCTGTCAGCATCAGCTTGTAGATGGTATTTTAAACTCGATGCTCTGAAGCTACGGGGCGGCCGAGAAAAAAAATACACATGCGTTAATCGCGTTAAAATAATTAGTGGCGTAATTTTTATTATCGGTTATCGGTATCGGTATCGGTCTTGAGAAGCAGGAAGTTATCGGTATCGGTATCGGTTTCAAAAAACCAATATCGTGCATCCCTATCATCAATACTACTTTAGTTATAGCCAGTGTAACAGGCCGGGGCAGATAAAGGGAGAAGTGGTAGTGAAGCAGTCTCGACAGAGGCAGTGTTCAAATCCAAAAAGAGGCTTTATTGCTGTTCAACTAAAAAATACCTTTTACGATAGAAATGCTAACGTAGCCGGGCCGCTAACCGACTTGCCAGCTTACAAACTGTTTCCTCAGTCTGGGAGTCTCCTGCTCCCTCCATGTGCCACACACAACTGAGCAACTCTGGGTGCTTTGTCTCCCTTGAGGGAGTGATTAGTACCAGGTGTGAGGTCTCTCCACCTGCTCCCAATACTGTTAATTGGCAGCGGGTGGAGCCACCTGTTGGGAATGTAGGTGTCTCCCACTACTCTGCCTTTCAGTCCCTTACACACCCCCCCTTCAGTTATGGCCGAGGAGAGGTGACCATGGTCCACAGGGCATCTCTACGGGACAGAGCATCTGCATTCCCATGCTTAGCTCCGGCTCTGTGGATGATAGAGAAGTTAAACTCTTGTAGTGAGACAAACCACCTTCCTACTTTAGCATTTGTGTCTTTTTTATTTGCCATCCAGATCAGTGGGGCATGATCAGTTACCAGAGTGAAGTGTCGTCCCAAGAGGTAATACCGGAGGCGTTCAAGCGCCCATTTTATTGCTAGGCCTTCTTTCTCCACAGTAGCTCCCTTGTGTTCAGCTTCCGGCTGATGTACATGACGGGGTGTTCCTCACCATGAACCTCCTGGGATAGTACTGCTCCTATGCCCACCTCTGACGCATCCGTCTGCACAATCATCCCCCGGCGGAAGTCTGGGGTCACCAACACCGGCCGTGCGCAGAGAGCCCTCTTAAGTCCATCAAAGGCGTGATCAGCCTCTCCTGTCCACTTGACCATTAGCGGCTGTGAGTCTCTGGTCAGGTCTGTAAGGGGAGAGGCTACTGTGGAGAAGTTTGGGATGAAACGGCAATAGTAGGACGTCAGACCCAAGAAGGTTTTCACCTGTTTCTTTGTTGATGGCCGTGGCCAGTCCTGGATCGCCTGAACCTTCCTTTCTTGTGGTCTAACGTTGCCGCGCCCAATGGTGAAGCCCAGATACTCGGCTTCCTCCAGTCCAAGCTTGCATGTTCTTGGATTGGCTGTCAAGCCCGTCCTGCGGAGAGATTCCAGCACTGCTGCAAGCCTTATGAGATGGCTATCCCATGAGTCACTGTGGATCACAACGTCATCCAAATAGGCAGCTGCATACTCACGATGTGGCCTCAGGACCTTGTCCATCAGTCTCTGGAACGTGGCTGGTGCTCCATGAAGCCCGAAGGGAAGCACAGTATATTGGTACAGCCCTGTGGGGGTGGAGAAGGCCGTCTTCTCTCTTGAGGCTGCTTCAAGTGGGACCTGCCAATACCCTCTTCAAGACGACGTAGACCTTTGCTTGGTCAGGAGGGAGGTCAAAGTAAGCTAGCTGTGCCGGGAGGGCTGTGCCGGGTTGGACCATTCCAGGAGGAATGGTCCAACCAGATCAGCCCAGGAGTCCCTTGGCCAGCCCTCTCTTTCAGCAGTGCGCTCAAAGGCTGTTAAGTAGGCCTCTATCTCATCACTCTGTCATTTTGGGGATGAATCGTCCTGGGTTAGGCTGCACGGTTGCTTCCCTCTGGGTAGGAGAGGCTGCTGTTAGGCATTTTTGGACCTCCACATGGAGAAGCTCATTCTGTTTCTGCTGCTCCTGTATCATCTGCCGTTGCAGAGTCTGCTGCTCAGTAGAAATACGCACCAACTCCCTTAGTACATCCTCCATCTTGAAACCGAAATACACTAACTGCAACACCTCCACTAGAGTCCTTAGGCCCGCATTCTCCACCAGTGTAACAGGCCGGGGCAGATAAAGGGAAAAGTGGTAGTGAAGCAGTCTTGACAGAGGCAGTGTTCAAATCCAAAAAGAGGCTTTATTGCTGTTCAACTAAAAAATACCTTCTACGATAGAAAAGCTAATGTAGCCGGGCCGCTAACCGACTTGCCAGCTTACAACTGTTTCCTCACGCTGGGAGTCTCCTGCTCCCTCCATGTGCCACACACGACTGAGCAACTCTGGGTGCTTTGTCTCCCTTGAGGGAGTGATTAGCACCAGGTGTGAGGTCTCCCCACCTGCTCCCAATACTGTTGATTGGCAGCGGGTGGAGCCACCTGTTGGGAATGTAGGTGCAGGGTTGGGAGGGTTACTTTGTAAATGTAATCAGTTACTGATTACTGATTACATGGCTCTGAAAGTAATCCGAATACAGTTACAGTTACGTGTCTTAAAAAAACGTAATCAGATTACTTATAGATTACTTTTGGATTACTTTCTTTTTCCATCACAGATAGATGTTTTGGTGAACAGGAGACACAAAAAGCAAAAGGAAACTGAACGTGTTTATACCGTTTTAATGGCGTATCAAGAGCACAACTAAAACATAACCTCTGAAACGATGTAACAACATAATAAACTGTTTGGGGATGCAGCTTGTGAGGAGTGAAGGACACGGTTTAGAACGGGCGTGTCGCCTTCTGTCCTGCCAGTGTTGTCAGGACATTAAAATGTCGAACTGGGACTTCATTTTAAGGACATTTCGGCCAGGGGTGTAGAGCTATATTTGTTTAAGCACCGGATTGGCGAAACAGGAGACTCTGTGCACCAGTCTGCCTTGATCTATGAATTCATGTCCGTGACACTCACAGTATCTGCTGCCCACAGCTGTTTTATAGAAGGAACACCTCCTTCACTTCATGACCTCTCTGCAGCGCCAGGAGGCAGCGGGAGGATTAACTCAGCCTCTGAGAAGAGGAGTGCGCCGCGCAGTGCCTTTCGCACCGCCTTTCGCACCGCCTTTCGCACCGCCTTTCGCACCGCCTTTCGCACCGCCTTTCGCACCGCCTTCACTGTGTTTACCTTCAGAAATAATCATTTGTAAGGCTAAAGACTAAAGAGCGACCGCAGGCTGATGTGTTTTAACCACAAACACCTATACACACGATTTAAACGCAGACTTGTGTTCCTCCATGTTTTGTTGTTATTGTTTCACTGAGCGAGCGGACCCGCGATTTATTTTTTTTAAACTCTTTTTTGGTCCACCTGCAGCGGCTCTGATGATTCGAATCGGCTGTACCTTTAGTAATGAATATTACATGTTGAGAGGAAATCTTTCCACCAATAATTCCAATAAGTAATCCAAAATGTATTCACTTCAGGTTTACGAAAGTAACTGTAATCAGATTACTCGTTTTTCAAATGTAACGCGAGCAGAATACAGTTACTTGATTTTTGTATTCTTGATTACGTAACGCCGTTACATGTATTCCGTTACAACCCAACCCTGTGTAGGTGTCTCCCACTACTCTGCCTCTCAGTCCCTTACACATGATATATGATAGCTAACTTTACAATGGTGTGATGTGACTGACGTTAGCTAACATTAACCGTAGCTAACGCCGGTCACTCACCAAGACAGCTGCCCTGTTCTCCACTGGTTCTCCCCACACCACAGCTCCATTTCTCTCCGATGGCCGTTATTCCTTCTAATCCTTGGCTGCTCCTGGTCTCTTGGACGCCTAGCAGGCTCATCATTATAATCATATGCATTTGAATATATATTTTCAACCTCTTCTGTGTCAAAACTAGCATTGTGATCCATATTTATTCATACGTTAGACCGGCTGCTCTCCCCCATGTGACGTCACACGCGGGAGGTCACGTGGGGAGGCTTTTTTTATGCGAAAGTAAAAATGTCTTACAAAAACGACGCCAGATGTCACTGTAGTGTATATTTATGTATATATTTTTTTTAATCCAGTGTATTCATCATTTTCCCACACATTTATTCCCTGGGGTCTCTAACCTGCAAGTTGCTCTTTAAAGCTACGTGTCAGTGTAGCTTTCACAACGAAAGATGAATATTGAGCCGTTGATTGACTTTGCCTTTCAATATTCATGTTTACTGTTGTTCCATACCAGTCCTAGCTCCACGTCCATCTGCTTCATAATATTCACTTTTATATTTTTCTTTCTCCATAATAAATTATCATTGGCAGAAAAAGGAAACCGCAACAGCAGTTGTTTTCACTTGTTGCTGTTTTCCAATATGGATGTGTGTGTAGTCTTCTGCAACAGCTGCACAATTCCACTCTGAGGCCTAGTGTGCCATTCATAGACTGAGATCGACCAGTAGACAGTGCATTTGAAAGAGAAGGAGACATTATATGCACGAGTGATAACAAATATAAACATGAATTCCAAAAGTTACAAAAAATCTTGTAGGAGCACATAAACAGTCCTCACATTCTGCTTTTACAGACTTCTTTTGGTTGTGCGTGCCTTGCAAATAATGTTATAAGTGTCAAAGGAATGTTTTAATGTAACTATGCCTTTTCAGTCTACAGTTCCACAGTGACACCCCACTGCCAAGGCCAGACACATTGTGAGCAGCACCATTTTTATTTTCAAATTGTCCGAAATTGTCAGATAAACGTGCATCTGTGAATCCTAAGCATCTGTCATCACTAATGACACTTTGGGCTTAATGCTGCTGTGTCTGTACCTTTCTATTAGATAGAGTTCATCCTGCCCAGTCTTTATAACTTCTTCTTCTCTCTATAATATTATTATATATTATTAAAGAATAATTACATAAATACGCAAATTAAATGAGCATGGCTGATGGCACAGAGTCGGTGGGTCGAGTGGTGCTTCTTCAGGAGCTGAATTAACACAGAACTACAGACATTCTGCCAGCCAAAATACCGGGTCTGGATCGTTCCACATTGTGTTATTTCTATCTTGTTTATACCCTTTTGTTTGATTTAAGCTTATTTATTTATTATTTATTACCATTAGGTGAAAGATTTTGTCAAGAATTTTTTTAGAAATACATCCATGTTCAGATAAGAGAAGAAACCAAGTCAAATTGTCAAATGTTATTGAACTGGTGATCACAGTTAGAACAGCTATAGGCCTACAGCTTTCATGGTGGAGGCGATTCACAATCAGGCCCAGCTGTAGAGAAGACCCTCTCAGCTGACACAGAGTTGCGGTATAGCAAGGTACAACTTGGCTATCTAAGATTAATTGGCATATTTTGACCTCTACACCGCCCTCACAAACCTGGGTCGAAGTATTTCCACACTTACTCCTTATTACGCCGTGTCCTGTTGTGGTAGGACTCTTCTAGAGTGTATAATAATTTACCGACTATGACTGGTAAAATGTTGAATACGCAAAACTAACATCGCTCCAAGTTCAAAATGTCTATGTACTTTGGCCGCCACTCAAGCAGCGCTTATTGTTGTTTAGGCTGGCCACTCATGTGTCGCGGTGTTGACAGGGGGCGGGGGAGCACGCTCATGAACTGGTTAGCGCCGGAACCTCGCAATTGGCTGCGAGCTCATTTGTGCCACATTTGGGCCTAAGATGAGTTTGAGTCTGCGTGATCTGCGTGTAGGGAGGGGCAGCAGCCGTATCTTTGGCTAGAACTAGCTAGATCTGATGGATTTGGACATAAACGCGAGTGAAGTATAACCGGACGCGAGAGAGAGAGAGATCAGCACCTGCAGCTCTGCCCAGTGAGCGGAGCAAAACACACCTTTAGACGTCACCTAACACATTTAGGTATGGCACTGTCGTATACATTGAATTATTCAATTTGATAATATGTAATCAACTTAGGCATCACTCCCAAAAAAAATTTAAATAAATAATAAAAATATTCATAACTCATATTCGAATACATGAATAATTATTTGAATACCTGAATCATTTCGAATATTCGAATATTCGATTAATCGTTCCCATCCCTAGTATAAAGCCCACCCGCTGTATGAGGCGTTTGTTTACTTTCCGACCCAAAACAATGTAACAGTGGCAATATATATAGCAGCAGACACACCTTAGTGCAAGTTAGGTGTCAGTATTAAAAAACAGTGGCAATATATATATATATATAGAATAACAATAGAAAATCGTTACCACTCTTATTATTGTGGTCTTTAATTTTTTTATAGTCCTGCCTGAGTTTCTTTATTTGTACCCGGCATCCGTGTGCACTGTGCACGATTCCCAGCTCAAGTAGCTTTTGCGAACATCGCTCAAAACATTTGGAGTTGGCCAAAAGAGTTCCCGGCACTGAGTAGTCCCGGCGGTGTGAACGCGACATTATTGGTACTAACAACTAAAGAACCAAAGTACCAGGGAATGTCCTGCGGTGTGAATGCAGCTAATGAGTGGGCTGGAAACGTGACAGCCGGACTGCTGCAAGAAGGGGAGTGTATGAGAATGAGTGAATAAGAGGAGGGGGTTACATGCAAATATGGCTGGAAGAGAACACATTTCAGCCGCAGCCCAGTTTCTTTGAGCAGATGAGCGAATGAGCAAGCGAGCGCTTCTCGTCCAGACACCCACACGGCCCAGGCTCACGTCCGAAGAGATTAGCAATACATTGTTAGGTCTTTCTGTTTTTCTTCTATGCTTTAGGCTGATTTTAATATCTTGTACCGTTACAGTATATTTCCATTCCTGAGATAATACATTGGTCTGCTGAAATCCTTTTCTAGTCCGGATTAATCCCTTTCCTCTGCACTACTTGAGATGTAGGGCTGTGGTGCACCTGTTTGATCGGGTACGTTACTACGAGGATAATACAAGTTCTTAGTCATTAGGTCAGAGAAAGAGAACGTATTAATATTAAGTATTATATATAGTTCAACTCTGCGCTAGTTGCCAAACCCGAGTAGATTTTACTGCTCACATTTAGGACAACAGATCAGTTACAGAGTCTCTTGATGCAGTAATTGTGTGAAATATCTTTCCAAAACAGTGACCTTCATGTGAATGCAGGGTCAGAGCTTCTGGTAGCTTCAGAAGTGGGACTAGGTTATTTTATTTGTGGGGACATTTTCTAAATGTATTTACATAAAGTACACCACTCTCATTTGTATTTGCTGGGATCCCTGTGAAGCATCACAATGTGATCAGAGCCTGTGGTCGTGGCCTTGCAGAAGGTGCATCCCATATGGGAACAGTGAAACATGTTCTGTCAAGATGAAATGCAAGTTTAAGTTGTCTGATTGTCACACGCACAACAATTCCAGTATCTCTAACAATGCTGATATTAATATGGGCTGAGTGATGAGATGACATCGAGAAGGGAATTTTAAAGGTAGGGTAGGCAAGGCAAGGCAAGGCAAGTTTATTTATATAGCACCTTTCAGCACCAGGCAATTCAAGGTGCTTTACAAAAATGAAAGACATTCAGATAAAGGCATTTAAAAACAGTAAAAGATAATAAAATAAACATTAAAAGAAAAACAAAAAATGAAAGACATTAAGAAAATGGCATTTAAAATCAGTCATTAAAAAGAAAAGCTAAAGTTACAGTGCAGTCTAAGATATGAATAGTTCAATTATTATTATTGATTTTTAATTTATTCACAGAACCTCCCTTTGGAAATCCGAACATTTCCGTCCCGATTATTAATTTAGACTGATTGTTTTCACTAGGGATGCACGATATTGGTTTTTGAAACCGATACCGATAACTTCCTGCTTCTCAAGACCGATACAGATACCGATAACCGATAATAAAAAAAGATTTACGCCATGTGTATTATTTTTTTTTCTTGGCCGCCCCGTAGTTTCAGAACGCATTGATTTTAAAATGCCATCTACAAGCTGATGCTGACAGCCCCGCTCCTGCCGCCCGCTTGTGGCAGACCACACTTCCATGCTCACCAGCAGGCACCGACTGGCCATCGGGAGGACCGGGAGGGTGTGTGTATGTGTGGCCCGAGTGAGCGAGAGAGACCTTACGTGCATTGTTGTTGTTAGCATCTGGTGCTAGCTAGCTGCGCTAACGGATATAAGGAGCTGTTTAAATGAAAACAGAGGAGCGACATTTCGCCACAACTGTGCCGAGCACTTGACTTTATGCAGGAAGCCAGACAGTGGGACATTGTAGGAGAAGTCAGCACACTCGGCACGGATACATGAACATGATTGCAGCTTCCAGGCAGCTCCCGTTCGAGCATATGCCTTGAGTTGCACATAGCTCCAGCGCGCACACACACACACACACACACACACACACTGTATTGTATTATTGTCTTCGTACGCTTTTAACACACCATCGTAGCGATGGTGATGTTTCAGGTGACTGATCAGGTTCGAAGTATTAGGGAGCGCTGGATTTGTGAAGAACTCCCCTCTTCCTAAACCACTAATACCACAGTACTGGCAAAATGGGAGGAGCTGAGTGAAAAACAAGCGCCCCTCATCCCAATCCACCCACACTGCAGTATCTTTTTCCTTTTTTTACCCAAAAAAAATATTGTATATTATCGGGGCTATTAATACCGGTATCGGGTTTATCGGGATGACGTCATAATTCCTAATATCGGACCGATAATTATCGGGCCGATAATTATCGGGCCGATAATTATCGTGCATCCCTAATTTTCACCATGTTATGCTCGCATGACAACCACAATCGGACCCTCAGGAGGGTGTACTAGCCCCCTACTCTGCTTTGCGTTCCATAACAAAGTGTTACCTGAACACCCCGTGTTACCAAAACACAGATATTTGGAGCATAATAACTGAACGCTGCTTCTCCATGTTTAGTTCTGACTCTGGGGACAGAAAGCTGACCAGTCCCTGAAGACCTGAGAGATCTGGATGGTTCATCATTTAGCAGGAGGTCAGAAATGTATTTAGGGGCTAAACCATTCAGTGCTTTATAAACCAGCAGCGGTATTTTGAAATCTATTCTTTGACACACAGGAAGCCAGTGTAAAGACTTCAGAACAGGAGTGATGTGATCCACTTTCTTAGTGTTAGTGAGGACTCGAGCAGCGGCGTTCTAAATCAGCTGCAGCTTCCCCATAGATTTTTTTAGTGAGACCTGTGAAGACACCATTACAGTAGTCGAGTCTACTGAAGATAAAAGCATGCACAAGTTTTTCCAAATCCTGGATGTCATTAAATACCTTTACAAGAGCAGTCTCAGTGCTGTGGTTTGGACGAAAGCCTGACTGGAACACATCGAAACTAGGGGTGTAACGGTACACGTACCCGTACCGAAATTATTCGGTACGGGCCCTTTGGTTCGGTACACGTGTGAACGAATATAACGTTAAACGTAAAAAATTGAGAACGTGAACAACTTCTTCGAAGTAATCTCAGGTGCTGCGTCGCAGCATTCAGAGTAATTTGCTCCCATTGTGTTCAACGCGTCATAGAGCGAGCAAGTCATTTAATTGGACGAGCTGGTCAGAGGGATGCGTTCAAATGTAGTCAGTAATTTGAGAAACTGTCGAAATGGCGAACGCAGATAAAGTTGAGCTCGAAAATCCTCCAGCATCATTGAAGTCTCGGGTTTGGGAACATTTTGGTTTCGCAGTTACGTACAAGGATGACGGACAAAGACAGGTGGACCGAACCAAAGCTGTTTGTCGGCATTGTTCAACTAAAATTGGTTACGCGGCTGGCAATACATCAAACTCATTTGAAAAGGCATCACCCGAACGTGAATATCACCGGTACCAAAAGACTGAAGTGCAAACCCAACTCCCACTAGCATTTTAGCCTCCACCACTCGCAAAACTTCAGACCGAGCCAAAGCTATTACAAACGGCAAATATCCTTATGTTGTCATGTTAGCAAAGCGCTACCTGGCTGTATCTGCTACCTCTGTCCCTAGCGAGAGGGTGTGTTCTCCACAGCAGGAGACATTGCTAGTGCCAGCAGATTTGCCCTTTCGGCAAGCAATGTGGACAAGTTCATCTTTCTTTAAAAAAACATGAAAATACAATGACAAGCAAGTCATAATGTCAAACTGGCTGCTTAGGTACTAGTACAGTACAGTTCAAATACAGATTATTTCAGTTCATCGAAAAGCTGCACCTTAATGTTTATTTTATTATATTTTATATTTATTTGAGTGAATATTCATAGTTTAATAATAATTAAAAACCCAAAACTAATAGTTTATGTTTTGTGTGTACTAGTACAGTTGAGTTCAAATACAGATTATTTCAGTTCATCAAAATGCTGCACCTTAATGTTTATTTTATTATATTTTGTATTTGAGTGAATACATTATTCACAGTTTAATAATAATTTAAAAAATATATGTTATGTTTTGTGATAATTGTTTCTGCTGTACCGAAAACGTACCGAACCGTGACCTAAAAACCGAGGTACGTACCTAACCGAAATGTTTGTGAACCGTTACACCCCTAATCGAAACAGTTATTTAAATACAAGAAATTACTCAACTGTTGAAAAACTACTTTTTCAATGATCTTACCTAGAAATGGCAGGTTTGATATGGGCCTGTAATTGTTCATTACTGAAGCATCTAGATTATTCTTTTTTAAGAGCGGTTTAATGACTGCAGTTTTCAGGGCCTGTGGAAAAATACCTGAGTAAAGAGATTTGTTTACTATATGAAATAGATCTGAGGCCATGCAAGGCAAAACATCTTTGAAACATCCTGTTGGAATAATATCAAGGCAGCAGGAGGAGGACTTCAGAAGTTGTATAATGTCCTCTAGGTTTTTATCATTCATCTGATGGAATTGTGTCATGGTGCTTGAATTGTTATTAGGTGGACACAGAGACAACACATTTGCTGTTCCTGATGCAGAGGCACTGACTGCTTGTCTGATTTTCTGAATTTTGTCATTGAAAAAGGCAAAGTCATTGCACGCCCTGGTGGATAGAAATTCAGAGGCTACTGACACTGGGGGGTTAGTTAGTCTGTCGACGGTAGCAAACAAGGCACGTGCGTTGTTTTTGTTTTGGGCAATGATATCAGAGAAGAACGATTGTCGTGCGTTTTTCAATTCCAAATTATAAAGGCCAAGTCTCTCTTTATAGATTTCAAAGTGAACCTGGAGGTTTGTTTTTCGCCACCTGCGTTCAGCTTTTCGACATTCTCTTTTTTCTGTTTTCACGGTCATGGCCTTTCTCCATGGAGATATTTTCTTGCCAGACACTTCCTTTACCCGAGTTGGAGCAATGGCGTCTATAACATTTTAATTTTTGAATTAAAATGATCTACTAGCTCATTTACTGAGATGTTAGCAGGGGCAAGTGTGGAAGAAAAATTCTGAGTAAACATTTCCCCAGTATTTTCAGTTAAATATCGCTTTGTGGTTACCTCTTTTTGAACATTTGTGTGAACAGAAATAGAGCTCTCAAAGAAAACACAGGAATGGTCAGACAGTGCAACATCAGTCACCACAACCTTAGAGATATTCAGACCCTTTGAGATAATTAAGTCCAGAGTGTGCCCCTTATTGTGCGTGGGCTCCGTCACATGCTGAGTCAGTCCATAGCTATCAAGAACACAAAACAGTTCTTTTGCCCCTCTGTCCTGGGGGTTGTCAACATGGATGTTAAAATCACCAACAATGACTAGACGGTCAAAGTCAATACACACTATAGACAGCAGTTCAGTAAAATCATCAAAAAAGCTTGCACAGTATTTGGGTGGCCTATAGATATTTAGGAACAGAGCTCGAGAGGAGCATTTCAGCTGAAGGGCCACATATTCAAAAGAAGCAAAGTTTCCATACGATGTCTTCCTGTATTGAAGAGAATCATTGAACAGAATAGCAACTCCACCTCCTTTCTTATGCATTCTTTCCTGACTCATACAACTGAAGTTGGGAGGGGTTGATTCGATAAGAACAGCTGCACTGTTATTTTGTTCAATCCAAGTTTCTGTTAAAAACATAAAATTGAGATTGTGCTCAGTGATAAAATCATTGAATAAAAATGTTTTTCCTGCCAAAGACCTGACATTTAATAAAGCTAGTTTAAGTTTGTTAAACACGCTATCAGTCATGTTTTTTGTAACAAGCTGTGGCTGACATGGAATCACTGCTAAATTAGATAAACTTACACAAACGTTTGAGCGCTTCCTGTTTCTAAGATGATTCACCGCTCTTAATCTATTACCTATCAACACAGATATCGGCAGATTTTTTTCGGCTGCGTACTTTCAAATTCTAGCGCACTCGAGCTGGTTTCTCTATTCTTACCTACCCTACCTTTAAAACACTGAAATTAAATGTGGAAGATCAATGGAAAAACAGGTTAAAGTTTCCTTTTTTTTCCTGTGAGTGATGTTGTTATTTACCATACTGTACATGGGTGTCAGACAGGCCATCTCTAAGGTCAGCGGTGGTTGTGTAGTTTCACCACAGTGTGTGAAAGATGCTGGAGCACAGCACACACTGTGGTGTCTGAGTGAGAGTTAGGGCCTGCTTGTACATAAACACATGTGTTTCTGCTTTCACTCAAACCATATGATATTCTTTATTGCCCCCGTAAGGACAATTGTTCTGGGCTCCGCCCTGCAGTTCCACATACAGTACATGTACGTATGCAAACATAGTTAACAATAAACACATTAACATATTATCACTCATATACCGTGTGCACATACACAGACGCACCTTCTGACGATGGAGACTGGATGTTCGACCAGAAGGTAGGAGCTGGAATTCTGGGTGGAGAATGTGGGGGGGATCAGACACATTGTGTTGTGCCTGTCTAATAATGGACTGCTCATATATGTTTTGAGAGATGAATGTTTCTTAACCCCCATCATGTTCATAGCAGTCTGCAGCAGGCGAGCGATCCGTGACTTTGACTCACAGTTGAGTTCCCGTACAGGCAGTGATACCGTACCTCATGGTGCTCTCCAACACGGCATGATAGAACAGTAACATGAACTTCTGCTCGACTCCGTAAGTCCTGTGTTTACGCAAGAAATACAACCGCTGTTGAAGTCTAAAGCACAAGGCAAGGCAAGTTTATTTATATAGCACCTTTCAGCACGCGGCAATTCAAAGTGCTTTACAAAATAAAAGACGTTTAAGAATAAATACAGCAGAAACACATTATATAATGGCATTTTACAAGAGCCATTTAAAAAGCAAAGATAATAAATTAAACACAACAGTTATACAATACATGAATAAAATGCATGCAGTGCGCATATGATCAGCTCAATTAAAAGCAGCAGCAAAAATATATGTTTTCAGTCTCGATTTGAAAATACGAAGTCTCTGCGGACGTGCGTGTTTCGGGCAGTTTGTTCCAGATTGTCGGGGCATAATAGCTAAACGCTGCTTTTCCATGTTTTGTTCTTACTCTCGGAACCGAGACCTTCAACATGCACCTTCCAGCTGAGTGTATCATCTACTTAGGAGCGGACCTGAGTTAAGGGTTCATTGTGGATAACCCATAACTCTGCCTAAGGTCACACACCATCTCCTCAGTCTTCTTCACATTCAGAACAAGATGGTTGAATTCACACCATTGCACACATCTCTCTATTCAGAGTGGTAAGCCGATGAACTGCTGCCTTTGAACATTAAGCCAAGGATGGCTGTATCATCTGAGAATTGGGTGATATAGTTATCAAATCAAATCAAATTGTATTTATATAGCACATTTAAAAACGATGTTTGGTCGAGCCAAAGTGCTGCACATGCAGATAATAAATAACACTACCGATGTAAACAGAAGACAATAAATCACAACAGCAAATATAAAAATCAAACACAGGGAAACGTCATGAGTCGTGCTCTGCTATGATTAGAAGGCCAGGGTGAAGAAGTGAGTTTTAGTTTTGATTTAAAAGCCCCCAGGGTCTGGGCCGACCTCACATGGAGGGGCAGAGTGTTCCAGAGCCTGGGGCCAGCCGCCACGAAGGCTCGATGCCCTCAGGTTCTGAGCCTGGTTTTTGGCACTACCAGCAGCAGCTGGTCAGCAGACCTTAACGCTCTGGCTGGGGTGTAGCGCTGGAGGAGTTCAGCTATATAGGCCGGAGCCAGCCCATTTAGTGCTTTGAAAACAAATAAAAGGATTTTAAAATCAATTCGGAACCGAACTGGAAGCCAGTGCAATGAGGCCAGAATTGGGGTGATGTGGTCACGCTTTTTGTGGCCAGTGAGGAGACGTGCCGCTGCGTTCTGCACTAGCTGCAGGCGTTTAATTGAGGCCTGGTCCATACCCACGTATAGAGCGTTGCAATAATCGAGTCTCGAGGTCACAAAGCCGTTGATAACTCTCCAGGTCGTTGAAAGATAAAAAAGACTTGGTTTTGGCCGATACTCTTAATTTAAAAAAGCAGGATTTCACTACGCTGCTGACCTTATCGGGATGGATTCTTGTTCACAGAACCCTGGGGGGCTCCCGTACTGACTGTCCGGGGCTCTGAGAGGGCATTGACCCTGACGTGCTGAGTGCGATTGGTTAGAAAAGAAAAATACCATTTCAAATAAAAAGAATTACACTTATCCGTATAAATCAACAAACGGTAGGCGTGCATAAGCCTGGGGTCCTCCAAGTGTTTAGTGACCAGGTGTGTGGTACTATTTGGAGCATCGTCTGAGGCACGCCCCTGAACTGACACGGGTGGAAGATACATCTACCTCTTTCTTAGAAGCGGCACCAAGGTCCTCTCAAAACATGTCATGACAATGAAAACAAGCCTAAAGTCATTGTTTACCTTTAGACAAGGTGTTCTGGGGACAAGTGTTATTATTGATGTTTTCCAGAGGCTGGGGGGGGTGTGAAGGTCCACAGATTTTTGAGATTTGAAACACCATGCTGATAACCTTGTTTTGAGGAGGAATGGTATTTGGAATATATGGAATGTGGCCTTCTTAGTACAGGTGTGCTTGAAAAGTGATTGGACCTTTAAAGGGTCAATCGCCACCCTTGCGTCCTGGTCAGTAGCAGAGATTGTCTCTAAAATGTCTCTACATTGAGAAGAGACGTCCTTTCAAATCTCATGTAAAAGTCATTCAGTTAATTAGCTTTTTGCAGGTCATCAGAGGTACAGAGACATTGTTTACCTGGAGTCATACTTGGGATTGCCTTCATAGTGTCCTTAAGAGACTCTATGCTGTCATGAGTCCAAACCTGTACAGTCTTGGTCTGTGGTTTACTACGTTTCAGAACCGTTCTGTAGGTAGGCATGAGACGAACAGTGTTATGGTCTGAGTTGGAAAGCGGGGGTTTGGCTGTACTCACATATGCGTTGTTCACATTGCCGTAACATTTGTCTAGAGTTTTATCCTTCCGGGTCTCACATTTAACGTATTGTTGAAAACCGGAGAAGTGACAGTTCAAGTTTGCAATGATAGAATATAGAATAGTCAGCAGTGTGTAATAGCTGCTGGTGATTTTAGCTGCTGCACTTGCTGCGTTCCCACTGGGTGGAATATAAACAGTGCAGAGAATAATATTGTTGTATCTTGTTTAGGGCTGTCAGTCGATTAAAATATTTAATCGTGATTAATCGCATGATTGTCCATAGTTAATCGCGATTAATCGCAAATTAATCGCACATTTTTTATCTGTTCTAAATGTACCTTTCGAGGAATATTTTTCAAGTTTTTAATACTCTTATCAACATATGAGTGGACAAATATGCGTTATGCTAATGTTTATTATCATTTGAACAATGACAAATATTCTCATGAATATTAAACACAACAACCTGGAACCTCTCTCATACAATAATACAGTGTGTGTGTGTGTGTGTGTGTGTGTGTGTGTGTGTGTGTGTATGTGTGTGTGTGTGTGTGTGTGTGTGTGTGTGTGTGTGTGTGTGTGTGTGTGTGTGTGTGTGTGTGTGTGTGTGTGTGTGTGTGTGTGTGTGTGTGTGTGTGTGTGTGTGTGTGTGTGTGTGTGTGTGTGTGTGTGTGTTGGGTCGGGTCGTTGGAGCTATGTGCAACTCAAGGCATATGCTCGAACGGGAGCTGCCTGGACGCTGCAATCATGAGTGTGCTGACTTCTCCTTCAATGTCCCACTGTCTGGCTTCCTGCATCAAGTCAAGTGCTCGGCGCAGTTGTGTGGATAGAGCGCTCCTCTGTTTTCATTTAAACAGCTCCTTATATCCGTTAACGCAGCTAGCTAGCACCAGATGCTAACAACAACAATGCACGTAAGGTCTCTCTCTCGCTCGCTCGGGCCACACACACACACCCTCCCGGTCCTCCCGGTGGCCAGTCGGTGCCTGCCGGTGAGCTTGGAAGTGTGGTCTGCTGCAAGCGGGCGGCAGGAGCGGGGCTGTCAGCAGATGGTATTTTAAACTCGATGCGCTCTGAAACTACGGGGCGGCCGAGGAAAGAAAATACACATGCGTTAATGCGTTAACTTGACAGCCCTAATCTTGTTATATAATGATATTTCTCACCTGAACAGTTTCTTCCCCTCCGCTACCGTCCGCATTAACAAGGCCCGACACCCCCACTGACACTTTACCTCAGCCACATCATAGGCTTTATGCTTTACATTAATGCACACAATTGAATGTATACAATATCTTGTTTTTCATTAATGCACATATTTTATTCCAATTCTGTTTCAACCAGATTTAATGTAAATACTGCTATATATTTACTATATATTTTTATATTTGTTTTTGTTATTATAGTTTTCTTCAAATTGTTTTCTTCAAATTTTTAATCACGGCAGCATTTAACTGTATCTGCGGTAGAATTCTGAGCCGGCACATGCTCCCCCTCCTCTTTTAAATGTTTGCAAGCTAAGGACCCAGAATCAGCAGGGCTGAAATAGAGGGATATGAGGGATGGCTAAAATGCACAGAATGTGATAGAAACTGTGCAGAATAGTCTATATACAGTAATTGGAATAGTGATATATATGATATATGTGAGTTGCAAACAGATGAATGTTATGGATGTTCTTTCAAAAGTTCAGGTGTTTAACTTTTATTCTACTAAAATCATACAAAAACAAAAACGTATAATTCATACACACAAATGAACAAAATGAGTAGAAGCGGGAGGGCTGAAGCATAGCTTATGGGGAGTAGCCCTCCCCCATCATCATTAGCATCAATATAATAATGGCACTTATTTCGTCAAAAACGTATAGAAATTAAGGAGTACAAAGAAATAAAGAAAACTAATGAAAACTGGAAGAAAAAAAAACAGTTATAGTGCATATATAAGTAATACTGGGAATATCAAATACTTGTTAGCTGGAGTAATCTGCAAATATAATTGTTTTTACTTTAGTTTTGAATTGTTGATGACGAGTAAAGGCCCTGACACACCAAGCAGTCACCAGAGGACTAGCCGACGCTGAAGTCGGCTGTTACCTGGCCGTGTTCTCCTGCGTTTTGGCCATGTGTCGCACGGGAACACACCGCACTGACTTCAGTGCATGAGTGGCAATAACTCTCCTTACCAGCAGGCGGCGGTAGTGTGTATTCGTCATTCAAAAGAGCCAACAACCGGAAGACAGAGAAGAAGAAGAGTATCTTTTCTCCGTAATATCATACAGAGCTGGCCTCTCCTGGATCAAGGTGATGAGCAGGTCTTCGTTTGCATCATTCCAGATCGCCATGATGAGATGAAAATGAATAGCAGTCTGTGTGTGCCTTCTTAAATCGTTTGTTTACGTCCCTCACTTCCGCTTTGCTTCTCATGCACTGATTTGCTAGCTGAACAGCCAATCAGAGTGATTATTTGGTCCGACTGCCAGACCCGATGCATGGCCGATTCAACATGTTGAATCGGCCATGCATCGGGTCTGGCAGTCCAAATAAGGCGTGTCACGGTCGACGGTGCGGGACACACCAATCTGACTACGGCGCCGCGAATGCCCGACAGCCTCTGACGGCCTCTGACTCCCAAAATCGGGTTGGTGTGTCAGGGCCTTAACACTTGAAAGGTCTGAGTGAAGTCCATTCCACGTTCTAACTGCAACTATGGATCAGCTGTGTGATTGGATGGTTGCTCTACAGGGCTTGCTACACAACCAGTTAGGATGCCTGGTTGGGTTTTTCCTGACTGTGCTTTGGAACTGCTTTTGAATGTTAGTAGGCATTTTGTTATGGGTGCATAATCAGTACTGTTTTAAGCTGTATCAACACATTTGAATAGATTTGAGTTTTTTAAATATCGGAGTTGTGTGTTCATATGTACCAACACCACAGACTATTCGTAATACTTTTTTGTGAGATGTTATTATTTGTTGTAGATTTGTTGCGTACGTGTTTCCCCATATTTCGGAGCAGTAATAAAGGTAAGGGAGAAATACACTGTTATAAAGAGTTCTGAGTATTTTTCCCTCGAGAATGTTCTTAGTACGATACAAAATACCTATTGTTTTTGACAGTTTAGTTTGTACATCATTAAGGCTGCGGCCACACGAGGACGAAAACGTCTAAACGCATAGGATTAACGCAAACGCAAACGCAAACAAGCTTCCGTCCACACGCAATAGTTATCCGGATAGTGTCTGTCCACACGAGACCGCTCCGTTTAGCTCCAACCGCTGGAGAAGCTGCAGTACACATGCCGAGCCTGTACGTGGCGCTGTAACTTCCTCCACAAAAGCAGCGAAGAAGCACGGTTGTCATGGTTGCCCTTCTGTTTATTCTCCGCGGTGGGGGCCGAGGGAACCGGGCAGCGTTTTTTCGCCAGTCAACGTGAATTAAAGTTTAAATCTTCCGGACAAAATGATAAAAGTGCCGGTCAAAGGTCTTCTTTGTTATTTATTGAGCTTTAAAACAAATGAATAACGAATCTATATAATATAATAATAAAATACACGGAGCGGAGCCTCTCTTTTTCCTCCCTCTCTTCGGACAGCGTCAGTGTCTGTCTCATGCAGCAGCTGATCCAGTCATGAATGACCCGGCCGACAGTAAAAATAAACATATTTATAACTAGTGTAGGAGTTTGAGAGGTAATTAAAATAGCTAAGGGCGATGATCTGACTTGAAGTGTGTGTGTTGCTGCAGCGGGAGGAGCTGCAGGTGAGCAGAGCTGCATGTCTCCGTCCTGTCGGATTAGACTTCACTCGCGAGAGAAAGATAAATAATCTGCAGTTTACTTTGACGCGGGGGTGAGCAGCAGAGGTGGGGAGAGGCGGGGCTATTGCCTCATCATTATTGCTGTAGATGTTGCACAAACAACTGTAGCATGGTCAATAGCATCCGGAGCACGATAGCAACTCTGCAATCCGTCCTTGTTGTTGTTGTTGGTGGTGGCGAAACACTTCAGCACTGGGAAGTGGAGGTGAGCAGAAGAGGTGGGGAGAGGCGGGGCTATTGCGCAATCACTATCAGTGATCTGAAAATGTTCGGATAGGGCGTACACACGGAGCCGTTTGACCCCCCGGAGAGTGGCGTATGCCTTTTTATCCACCTTGGGACCCGTTATCGTTTCCTCAGTCGTTTAGTGCCGTATTCGGTCGTCCTCATGTGGCCGAACGGTCTATATGACACTAAACAGTAACGCAAACGGCCAAATTCGTCCTTGTGTGGCCACAGCCTTATATGGTGCTTCCAGTTGAGTTTTTCATCAACAATGAGTCCTAAAAATGTACATGCACCAACTGTCTCTATCTCAGTATTGCACATCCGTATAATGCAGTCATTTCTACTCTCAGACTTTGTATTGAATAACATGTCATTTGTTTTGGCCACATGAAGGGATAATGTATTAACTGCAAACCAGTTACATAGTATTTCTAATTCTGCATTAATAATTGTAACAAGATCACCAAGATCACATGGGAGCAGAGAATGGTGGTATCATCGGCAAACAGAATGATTTTTAACATGTCTGAGACGTTGATAATGTCATTAATATAAATCAGGAACAGTTTTGGACCTAACATTGATCCTTGAGAGACTCCACATGTTATAGGAAGATTGTTTGATTTGGCCTCGTCTATGTCCACATATTGTAGCCTATTTATCAGATAACTCTTGACCCATTCTTTGGCTCGACCCCTTATCCAGACGGTTGTTAAAGAGTTTTTCCAGGATTTTTGAGAATTGTGGTCGTAAAGAAATGGGTCTATAATTATTAAAACTAGATTTATCACCAGATTTGAAAACCGGAATGACCTTCGCGATTTTCATTTCATTGGGAAAAATACCTTGTTGGAACGATGTATTGCATATATTTACTAGGGGGGCTACAATGTTTTGTGCGACTTGTTTAACAATATTCAGACTAAGTCCTAAATAATCTTTGGACTGTTTACTGTGTCGAGTATTTACAATATCAAGCAGTTCATTGTCTGTAATTGGGTTCAGGAACACACTCTGTTGGCTGCAGCTCTTCAGAAAGTCATCCACTTTAGATGAAGCTGGGCTGATGTCCCTCAGGGGCCACTTTCAGTAAGCAACTCATTAAAGCTATTTGCAACATCCGTTGGGGTTGTTCCTTCGGTTTGAAATGTCTTGAATTAATTTCTGTTGTCAGTTATTTTCTTCTTAATTATGCTATGTATTAGCTTCCAAGTGGTTTTCATATCTCCTATGGCATTTTCTAATTTTTCAGAGAAGTATCGTTTTTCACAGTTTCTAAGGATTGTAGTCAATTTGTTTTTATACAATTTATAATGGCTTTCATCTTCAGTGCTTTTACTTTTCAAAAATGTCCTATAGAGTGCATTTTCCTTACAGCAAGCGTTTTTAAGTCCACGAGTGAACGAGGGTTTTGAGTCATTATTATTCCTGTTGCCAATCTTCATTTTAATATATGGACAACATTCGTTCATGTTTTGCATGAAAATCCTTACAAACTCATTATAGGATTTGTTTACATCTTTAATCTCAAATACTTCTTGCCATTTTTCATTTTTTAAGTTAATATTTAAAGGGATAGTGGAAATTGAACCCCAAATAGTTTCGTTTTAACTTATATTCAAGCATAATTACGTACCAAAACAATCACACCTGATTAAAAAAATATAATAATTGCCTTACGCATGTTAGAAGCACTTTATTGCAGCTTCCCCGAACTTTTTTAGAAACTAAATGATTGATTCAGCCAAACCGGAAGTGAGGAAAACTCAGGAAGACGAAACGATAACAAACCATGGCGTCTATGCAGAAAGAACGTGGAAGGGCAAATATACCAGACAAAGAAGAAGGATTAGCGAGTCAGAAACATGCTCTCGGCTTTCCTGCGAAAATGTAGTTTTAGGAACTGAATCTGAATCCGGTTCAGTAAGCGACGATGGTGAGAATATTGAGCCAGACGATGGACCATTACGTCCTTATTTGTTCGAGCCCGAGGTGATGGAGTTAGTTCACGGCATGGGCAATGGCGAGGATGACCAGGACCAGGCGCCAGATGATGCACCCCTACGCACAAATAATCTTGACTGGTAAGTCCCTAAGCATAGCTCACGCTAGGCGCTATATTATATATTGCAAAAGTTGGCATGCATGCACTGTAGGCCTATGGCTCTGCCCGAGGATGATTGCATGTAGGGTACATTTCATAACATACCAGGGTCAGGTTCACATAAATTATCTTGTCACATTTATTATTGTATATGTAACAGCCTTATGGGCATTAATTACTTGAATACATTTAAATGAATTGTATACTAGCATGATATACAGCTAGAGCCAATCGGTCTTTTAACGTAGTATGGTCCTAATCCTAGGCTAGCCAGGCTGCCTGTCAAGTGTAGGCTGTACTCACAGTACTGTTAGTCTATCATGTCTATATGATGACTGTAGTGTACACATTCGACACTGTGTCCCGGATTATCGGATGACGAGGCCTCCGGTCGCCTAATCGACAGGCAATAAATGGCGTTGTACACAATGGTACAGGCTAATGATGCATTAAATCAGCCAGAAAACATAATAAAATACTCGTGCCTCGTCCAATGTTTGTGCCCGTCTTCCTTTGTTTTCGTCATCACCCGAAGATTCCCGAAGTATTTCGTTTCATTGAGAGGGCGTGGTCGGGAGCAGTAAAATTGAAAATAAAATGAAACTAGGCGCATGAAATAAAAAAAAATGGTTTATTATGCTTATTTTTTTAAAAAAAAGTTAAACCCAAAATTCGCGGATTTCCACTATCCCTTTAATTTATTTAGAGAACTGTCATTTAATGTCCGCTTAGTTATGTATGTATTTTGTTCTTTGTTATTTACAGGTTATTTTCCGCAAATTGTGAATATTGGCAGGTGATCACTGACATCAGTGATGAGGGCCCCACTATGATGTTCCGTTTCAAGGACGTTAGTGAAAATGTTATCAATCAGGTTTCAGTAGTGCTAGTTAACCTGGTTGGTTTGGTTATTAGAGGGAGAAGCCCGAGAGAAGAAAACATATCCATGAAGTGTCTCGCCTGTTGGAGCGAGTTGTATTTCAATTAGGGCTGTCAAGTTAACGCGTTAACGCAAAAAAAAATTAACGCCACTAATTATTTTAACGCGATTAACGCATGTGTATTTTTTTTCCTCGGCCGCCCCGTAGTTTCAGAGCGCATCGAGTTTAAAATACCATCTACAAGCTGATGCTGCCGCCCGCTTGTGGCAGACCACACTTCCACGCTCACTGGCAGGCACCGACTGGCCATCGGGAGGACCGGGAGGGTGTGTGTATGTGTGGCCCGAGCGAGCGAGAGAGAGACCTTACGTGCATTGTTGTTGTTAGCATCTGGAGCGACATTTCGCCACAACTGCGCCGAGCACTTGACTTTATGCAGGAAGCAGACAGCGGGACATTGTACGAGAAGTCAGCACACTCAGCACGGATAGTGCGCAACATGATCGCAGCGTCCAGGCAGCTCCCGTTCGAGCATATGCCTTGAGCTGCACATAGCTCCAACGATCCATCACACACACACACACACACACACACACACACACACACACACCATTTGTATTGTATGAGAGGTTCCAGGTTGAATTGAGACGAATATTTGTAATGTTCAGAGGTTGTTGTGTTTAATATTCATGAGAATATTTGTCATTGTTCAAATGATAATAAACATTATTATAAAGCATATGTGTCCACTCAGATGTTGATAAGAGTATTAAAAACTTGAAAAATATTCCTCTAAGGTACATTTAGAACAGATACAAAATGTGCGATTAATTTGCGATTAATCACGATTAACTATGGACAATCATGCGATTAATTGCGATTAAATATTTTAATCGACTGACAGCCCTAGTTTTAATAAATTAACGTTGAAATCTCCACACACATAAAGGTTTTTAATTCTATGAGGTCTGAGCATTTTTTCTACTTGTTCATTAAATTCCTCAAGATGACTTCCAGGCTTTCTGTGCATGCATGAGACGAGTATATGTTTGTTCTGTGTTAGCTCAATGTCTACGGTGACAGATTCAAGGAGGTTGTTGCAGCAGAGGGAAAGGCTTTCTACCAATCTCTCAGAAAGTGTGTTTTTAACAAACAGTGAAACCACCACTCTGGAGTTTGCGATTCATATGAAAAGCCACATAATCGGGTAAAGAATTGTCAACAGTGTTTGAGTCAGTTTGCAGGTCTCTGCAATGATGTCAAAAGATCTATTTATGAGTTGAAGATATAGTATGATTTTGTCACTATTTGCATTAAGGCTACGGGCATTAAAGCTTTAATGAAAAGCCATTAATAGCTTTGAATTCTATGTTAAAAAGTGTGTCACTATAGTAGCAGCAGTTGTTGGTAAGGTTCCTGAAGAAAGTAGAGTCTGGGTTAACGTGGGAGTCGAAGCAGTTCTGTCTTATTGGATTTTCATCAAAGAGATTTAGATCCTTAGAGTTCACTCGGTCACCATGGTCACGGACGGGTGATTTGAGTCCATGGTGCACACGGAGGTAAGTTCATGGCTGATCATACGATGCAGAGGATTTATTTTAACTCACAGGACAAAATACAAAACTGAATATAACGGATTATTATCGAGTGGTCGATGTAACTTTTGACTCACGCTTAATGAATGAAGTGAGGGAAAATAGCGCATAGATGTAATTGCATTATTTGTCAATGGTTTACCGGGAGTAATATTCTTATCCTCAGAGTTCATTAAAATATAGATAAGTCCTCACTGTCCTTCACAATCGATACTTTTCCTTCATTTGTTTTGATGAATATGTGACAGTCCCTGGTCCAGGTAGCTTCAATGTTGTTCCTCTTCCTCAGGTCTCTCGCAGTTCTTGCGATATCCGCTTTACTTTTCGTGAGGTGCTCGTTAATGTAGATTCCGGTCCCTTTCAGTTTCTTGGCGTTTATCATCATACGAACTTTTGTCTTTCTGCTCACAAGTGTTGTGATCACCTTGGAATCCACTTTCCGACGGCTTCCCAAGTGAGTGGAAGATCTCAATAGGCACATTCACACTGCGGTACTTTTCCCACAAAGGTTCATGCGAACTTAGTTCATGATCGCGTTCGCACCAAAAAGAGCTGGTGTAGGTACCAGATGTGTTCGGGGTACCAGATATGTTCAGGTGTATTTCCGTCGCAGCCGTCATCCGTCATATCCGTCTACTCACCTCCCTCTGCTCCCAGCGCTCTGCTGCCACACACCGGCCGTCTGCGGAACTGCAGCTGGAGGAACTCGGGACAGATTGTTATGTGTGGGGTGCTATGGTGGGGTCCCATGTACTTGTGCACATAAATAATGTTTGTAATTATTTACAATTAAAAAATATATATATTCTGCGTTACTTTAGCCAACACTTTTATAAGGCCACGAGATTAGATAATTACGAAATGTGTAGATAGAATACATATCTTTCAGGTTGTTATTTTGTCATTGTTTAATGTTGTATTTACCTTTTAGTATTTTTATATAGTATCTGAACTTTGGAGAGGAGTTGGGAGACACACGACACACCAAATCCCATACTCCTAGCGTGAACATGTTTGTGAAAACGTGTGCAAAGAAATTATTAGGATTTCCGAAAATCCTAATAATAAGCTCATATTTGAATTCCCCATAAAAAAACACATCATTCAGTAAAAACAAGGCCCCACTGATCATCTGCTCCCTGATCTCTCGGCGAATTGAAAGTACTTATTGCCTGAGATCGCATGCTGTGGTTTTATTAAATGTGCCAAGTGCTAGGACTGTCTTAGGGAAGAAAGCTTTCAGATGTGCAGCTCCACTAACATGGAACAGTCTGCAAAAAGAATGGACAATTACCAAGCTAGTACCACTACATGTTTTCAAAGCTTGGTTGGATGCTACAAAATCAGATGCTGTTGGTACCTGTACATGTGGATAGATATGTTGTTCTGTTGTTTATGTTTGTATGTCTTCATGTGGAACCTACTGCTGCAGGTCTCCCTTGAAAAAGACATCATTGATATCAATGGGATTTTACCTGGATAAATAAAGGTATTGAATTGAATGTCCAATGAAAACATATCCAAGTGTGACAAACATCCAGTAGTAACCTTACTGTTTTTTACTAACAGTAACGAACTAATAATTTTCATAAAGTGCATATTTATTCCAAACTCACAATATATATATATGTAATAAAACAATGCACAATGGTACACAGTATCCAAACTCTTTAGGCACTGGTCAGAGACATTCATGTAAAGCAGATACTGAATCCAATACTGGTAAAAACGTTGCAGAGATCAAATGTTTCCTTGTCTGAACGGAGAAACCTAATTTTTAAAACAACATTTTCAGTGTGTGATTTGAAAGATAAGTTCTGATCAATAATAAAACCTAGATAGGTGTATGTAGTGACCCTTTCAATGTAAATGTCAGTCCCTTGAACAGTACAAATGTTGGGGAGAAAAGAAGTTAACTTTTTGCCATTTGAGAATATCATGAGTTTGGAGTTGTCTGCATTTAATACTAACTTGAGTTGAGATAAATGGGATGGAATAACATCAAAGGCAAAACATAAACAACAGCACAACATATCTATCCACATGTACAGGTGCCAACAGCATCTGATTGTGTGGCATCCAACCGAGCTTTGAAAACATGTAGTGGTACCAGCTTGGTAATTGTCCATTCTTTTTGCAGACTGTTCCATGTTAGAGGAGCTGCACATCTGAAAGCTTTCTTCCATAAGACAGTCCTAGCACTTGGCACATTTAATAAAACCACAGCATGCGATCTCCGGCAATAAGTACTTTCAATTCGCCGAGAGATCAGGGAGCAGATGATCAGTGGGGCCTTGTTTTTACTGAATGATGTGTTTTTTTATGGGGAATTCAAATATGAGCTTATTATTAGGATCTTCGGAGACTTTGCACACGTTTTCACAAACATGTTCACGCTAGGAGTATGGGAGTACTTCCATTCGCTTCGTCTTGATCTGTTGATGTGATTTGGTGTGTCGTGTGTCTCCCAACTCCTCTCCAAAGTTCAGATACTATATAAAAATACTAAAAGGTAAATACAACATTAAACAATGACAAAATAACAACCTGAAAGATATGTATTCTATCTACACATTTCGTAATTATCTAATCTCGTGGCCTTATAAAAGTGTTGGCTAAAGTAACGCAGAATATATATATTTTTTAATTGTAAATAATTAGAAACATT
This sequence comes from Champsocephalus esox, assembly GCA_036324585.1. Lineage (NCBI taxonomy): Eukaryota > Metazoa > Chordata > Actinopteri > Perciformes > Channichthyidae > Champsocephalus > Champsocephalus esox. Next base: position 43,444,610 of record CM070478.1, read on the forward strand.
ATTTATGTGCACAAGTACACACACATAACAAGCTGTACCGAGTTCCTCCGGCTGCAGTTCCGCAGACGGCCGGTGTGTGGCAGCAGAGCGCTGGGAACAGAGGGAGGTGAGTAGACGGATATGACGGATGACGGCTGCGACGGAAATACACCCGTACATATCTGGTACCCCGAACACATCTGGTACTGACACCGGTACTAAAATTAGTTCATGCGAACCTTTTTACCCCCTCGAAAGTCCCGCCCCGTAAAACTCCCAAAAAGTTTTGTGAAGCCGCCATTTTATTATCCTCGCATTAGCATTATTAGCATTAGCATTAGCCCAGTGCAGAAACGCAGAGAGACTAACTTATGGCAACAGAAAATAAAACGTGGGAGCGGTGGAGATGAGGAGGTGTCGGCGTTCTGGCGATTTACTCGGAAGGCTTCAGTAGAAGCTGCTGGGACTCCCAGCAGCTTCTACTGAAGCCAGTCCCCAACTCCGAGGACTTCCGGCCGGGGACTTTGGGCGGCAGTATACGCCGTGAAGTGGCCTGCCAGTAAGCCCAAAGCAGAAGAAGAAGAAGTGACGTCAGCGGCTTCATTTGCCTAATCCTCCCCCAGGGACTTTTTCCGGTGTGAACGCGATCTGTACTTAGTTCATGAGAACTAAAGAGTTCTCATGAACTAGGTTCACATGAACCTTTGTGGGAAAAGTACCGCAGTGTGAACGCGCCTATTCTCCTCAGACTTCATTTCATTTCATTTCATTTCAAACCTTTATTTAACCAGATTGGTCCCATTGAGATCATAGATCTCTTTTTCAAGGGAGACCTGCAGCATATAGGTTCCACATGAAACATAAAACAATAAAGGACATTATACATTATATTTACATGTTACATAGTGATAGACATTTACAAGTGCCCATTGTATCAGCAAGCATTTCATTTACCCTAGCTTTAAAAACATGCAGAGGAATGAGATTGCTCAGTTTCAATTCTTGCTAAAGATTCATGTACACGCCACGATCGTTAAGTGCCTCGAGCACCTGTGTTTCGACCGAAACATGTCCGTCTCTGTCTGTAGAAGGCGCAGAATCTCCTTTCACTACCTGGGAATATGGTTTTATGATTTTTACTCCGGTCACGATAACATCCTCTTTTCAGATGTGTTGTTCAAGCTCCTCGATCCTTCTCTCCAGCGTGACAATCTTCTCGTCTTTTTCCTTCATTATCCTCTCCATGCTTCCGATCGATTCCAGCACTTTTTTAATTGTTATGCTGTCATCCTTTCGGGTCTTATTTAAGTCACTTATATCCTTGGTAATACTGGATAAAGGGCCCTTAATTTCTAGGAGATCAGCGTTCGCTGCGTTCGCTCGTGTCGCCATCTTTCTTTCGTGAACCTAAATCCCGAAACTGTGCAGAATAGTCTATATACAGTAATTGGAATATTGATATATATGATATATGTGAGTTGCAAAGAGATGAATGTTATGGATGTTCTTTCAAAAGTTCAGGTGTTTAACTTTCTTATAGCCTGTGGGATGAAACTGTCCCTGAGTCTGGTGGTTTTAGACCTCATGCAGCGGACAGAACAGTTTGTGGCTGGGGTGATGTTTGGTATTTGCGGGGGGTGTGTGGGAAAGAAACTCCTTCTGGAGGGAACACAGGGATTTTAGCCTTTTGCAGACCATTTACATGCACACAAACCTGTAGAAAACACTACAGGAGAGGGAGCACCACAAAACAGCTCAACATCCCACAGGCCATAAGACTATTTAACACCTGATCTATGTAAAGTGCCTCCATAAACATTCATCTGTTTGCATCTTGCAATTTATTTATCTATATCACATTCCATTTACGTATGTATAGACTGTTCTTGCACTATTTATATTTTATTTGTATTTACTTGCACATCTTACAATGTTCTCTTGCACTATTTTATTTTTATTCTGTCATTTATTGTACTATTTTTATTGGTTTTATCTGTTTTATGTCCTTGATATATTCATGTTGCATTGTTGGAGGAGCCTGGGACTAAAGTTGTTCATTGCCATATCTACACTGTAGCTACTGTGCATATGACAATAAAGCCTTGAATCTTGAAAAAAACAGGGCCCCTTTTAATGTCATCAGTGAAAGCTTTATTTAATAGTTTTTATAGTGCCATTATATATGCCATAAAAACCGGCTTCCATTATGTTTTATTGTTCCCTGAGTGGACAGGAAAAGCATAATAATAATAAACTTTATTCAAGTTTAAAAATAATTTCCATTCTTCTCAGGGTTTCCCACACATAGACTTTACTTGGGCGGGCCGCCCAGGCATATTTCTATAGGTGGAAAAAGGTAAGATACACTTTTAAAACTAGTTGAGAGCTAAAACGAGTCTTTGCTGCTGCCTCAAAGAGGAGCGGGGGGAGAAGAGGGAGACAGGAGAGGCTGGTTCAGGAGCACAGACACACTCACAACTATAAATGAACCAAAAACAAATAAATAAACAAGTTTCAGTGTTTCTTCATATTGGATATGGTATGTTATTTAGTTGGGTCATCTCCAGCAATTCCGTGACCGTGGAGAGCGGAGGTTAGTTTCTCAGTGGATTTGTCATCTATGAAGGGTTCCAAAAAAAATGAGCCCCCATGCCCCTCGCAAAAATGCGGGCAACATTTTTTAGAGCCCTAAATCCAAAATGGCTGGCATCACCGTAGGTTGAAAATGAGCTTTTCAATGATTTGGCCTACAATGTTGTTCAATACATGGTTTCTGGTACTTTTTGATGATTTGACCTATTTTTGACCTTCAAATCCAAGATGGCCGCCAATTTCCCCCCAAATGTCGATTTTTCAACGTTGTCATAGATCCTTCATATTAGGCTCGAATGAAAGCTATGCTCATTCTGAGTTGAGTTATAAACAGTACAACAACAAGTAAGTACACAGAGGTCATCTCAGAGGTCAAAAAGGTCAACATTTGTGGCTGATGAGAAATAAACCATAGCTCTCTATGCTCACAAATGTCTCATTATGGTCACTAATTTATGAATGAATTCAGTTGAATTGGATGACAAATGTGTTTAATAGAATACAAGGTATTACACAAGTAATTTAACAAGGCATTTAAATTGAATTTACAACATTACAATAGACCGCTACTCTTTATCTGAATCTGTTGATTCTCCACACTCACTCATCTCATCATCGCTACTCTCATCAGAAAAGTCGGTACGTGTGAGCTGCTGGGGCAAAGGGGGAAGGGTGTGACGCACTGGTCGGCACTTCCCATTCACAAGTTCCCAGCCATGACCAATGGGAGAGGGATGCTCAAACAGATTGTAATGCAGCTGACAGTATGCAATATAATTTGTCCTTTCTACATTATGGTCCAATGAGTCATCATCAGGTGGCAGATAGACTGTGCTCTTTTTTTTCAGTTTGTGCCACTTGAAAGCTCTGGCCTGCCCACAGGTAACATCTGCACTCTCGGCATAGACAAAGGAGAGGACAAATGCCTTCATCTCAGCTCTGACTCTGTCTTCCAACACAGACAGTCATGCATCACATTCTGAAGATGCATTGCATCATCTGGCTTGAAGTGTGTGTAGTTGACGTACTTCCTCCAACAAGCATGGTGGTACATTATATCATTTGCGAAAGGATCAGACGTTGACTCGATGAGCCATGTGAGGTGATCCCTCAGGTCCACATCTTCTATTAGGACTGGGTGGTGCTTGAAAGAGCGCCAATGCTGAGTGGGTGTTGAGTCTGAACAGTGTATTCGGGTGCTTCATGTCCACACCCTGCATGCACCATACACATTTAGTTCTGTCCCACCCACTGATGAACGCAGGCGCTTAGGTTGCAATGGTCCCTCTGTCTTATCATCACGCGCTTGCATTTCAGAACTTGATGTTTGACTCGAACACTGAGCACTTTCTTTGTTTTTGCGCTGTCTGGCTTTTTCAAGCTTGTCTGAAGATGACATTGAAATATAGCATGACTGATGCATGTAATGACCTCCCTGCCCATCTTGCCATGAAGTGGTGGTATACACATTACCAAATGTGTCAAGTCCGGACCAGTTTTTGGCTTTTGATTGTAAACTCTCCCATTTTCCTTGGTTGATACTTTCAAAGGACTTGCAAGCCTTTCTACATTGCAATACACATTCATAAGACATGCGTTGTCTTGTTGATGCTGTAGAACTATGGAGCAGTGCACACGTAGACCTGAAAAAATACAATACAAAACTCAGTTAAAATATGTGGATAATAATAATAAACTGTATTTAGAAAGCACCTGTCATACAAAAAATGCAGGGAGGAAAATTCTGTTTGCCCTAGCTCTGTCAGTGATCCTGATTTAGCCAGCTAACTTTCTACACATAAACAGAACTTTTATAACTATCAAAATATGTTTTTACATATTTTTGATGTACTGTACTTTAAGATTATAACAATCAAATTAACATCATGAAACATAAAAAAATATGTTTATGCCCACCCTACTATACACATGTGCTATATAAAAAGGAAATTAAGGGTGGACATTGCTGAGCCTTAGGTCTGTGGGTCAGCTAGCTAACCCTCTGCACGTTAACAGAACTTGTATAACTATATCAAATATGTGTTTTAAATATTTTTGATCGGACCAACTTTAAGAGTGTGACAAAATGATTAAAAACATGAAAAAATACATGAGTGAAAGTTAATGCTCACCCAACTTTACTCCTTTGAATCCTTTCAATGGAATTGTAGTCTTGTTCTTGGAAGTTGATAAACTGTTGAGCTAAGTTAGCCTTAGCTCTGAGAGTGATCCAGATTTAGCTAGCTAACCTTCTACACATGAACATTTTCATTTGTACGGTGTAACGGTAAGCTGTGACATTTATAGAGTTGTTGCGGAATGTTCGCTCTAAGCGGCAGTTGGTCATTCGAATTTCAAACCAATTTTCTAACTTCTAACCGGTCGATCGCGGAGAGATTCCCAATCGATCGCAAGATGTGTCTAAAAATAGAACAACAATATTCTGTTTTATCGTTAATGTCCTATAACATAATCTTCCTGTGCCAGAATAATGCACTTGAACGCATCAACGCTTTGTGATTGGCGTGACCCCACGTGTCGGGGCGTGGCTGGTGGGCAGTGGGCACTAGTTAGCTGACGTTGTCCGTGGCAACAGGAGTGACAGTCCGCACACATACAAGACCGCAATTATGGCTGAAGCAAAAAAGCCTAAAATATATCATTTCCACTCGGAGTGGGAGGATGATTATTTTTGTATCTATTCCAATTCAAAGTCCATCTGTCTCATCTGCAATGCGAGCGTGGCTTTATCGAAGAAGGGTAATTTAGGAGCGGCATTTCAAAACAGTGCACAAACGCTACGAGACGAAATTCCCTCCTAATTCTGCCCTACGCTCCAAAAGGGGAGGGGCCTGAGAGGACAGCTAAATGCACAGCAGTCCATTTTCACCAGGCCCAGCAACAAGAGCAAGGCTGCTACCAGAGCATCTTATCGTGTCAGTCACATTTGATATAATAATAAAAACTCAAGTTAGATACCGTTATTAATCTGCTGTAAGTTTTAATTTGTTTGAACTTATTCATTATAATTATTGTATACAATGGTATAAGAATGCAAACATTAAGATCTGTTCTGTTTAAATTGATTATAGTCTATTATCAATTCAGGTTAAGAAACTAGTGTTGCTTGCATCCTATTTTAAAGGCATTTATTTTGATTCTCGACTAAAATGCAACAAAAAAAGGGTTTGATTCTCTTAATTTTGTCTTTATTATTTGAATCCCACGATTCAATAAAGTCAGACTGAAGCATCCTTTGTGCATCAGTCAGTCCTCACAGTAAACACAGAGCTAAATCCCAGACCAAATGCACGCTGAAGGCTCTTTGAGCATGTTTTTCTCTCACTGATTGTGCTGTTATGTTAAATGTTTGTGTTTCATGTATTTGTGTATACATATTTGTCTGTTGATGTTGGACATGGAGCTGCTGTGACGCAAGTCACATTTCAGACTTGATCTGACAATAAAGTAATATCGTATCGTATCGTATCGTATTGCACTTTGGCAGCAGATTCCTGTGTAGCTTCTGATCTGAGTCGTTTTATTAGTAAGCCTAATTTATACTTTTGTAGCAACACTATTTTTATATAATGGCAAAGAAATGCTTCAGAGTCTTTTCTTTTTTTCCTGTGTCATGTGGCAGCACTGTTCAATGTTTCGTGAAAACATTACCCACTGTAGTGACGTGTGAATAAACTCAGTAATGGCTACGCCTCTCTATTTGGACTGGTAGATCTCGGCAGACTGGCAACTTTAAAAGTAGCTCTCGGTTCAAAAAAGGTTGGGCACCCCTGATATAGGTGTTCCCATAGATCTAGTCTCTATATTTCCCTCTCAAAATGCACCAGATTGATGCATTTAACTCCAAAATAAAAATAACATTTTTACCGGGGGAGCATCCTCCCGGACCCCCCTAGAGCATTGGAGGTCCACCCCCACTTAAAATCACATGGATAGGTTCCTAAATACATTTACCATTTGTTTAAAATAGTAACCCATGTCCACATGTTTATTTGTGGGTAGTAGATTTAAACTATAGGGCTATCACTATGGGCCCTGCCTGTACCTGTTCGCTCTGCCATCGCGTGAAGGGTCTGCTAACAAGCGACCAACAGAAAGGTTCATGTTGATGTTGTTGCACGTCACAAAGGCACCTCACCTCAACCCCCCCCCCGCTACCACCACCCCCCCCCCAAGTATATTTCAGATCTGTGGGAAACACTGCTTCTTCATTCTGAATCTTTCCATCTTGCAGAATCACTCAAATGTTTTATATGCTAGTAATGGTGATTTTAAATGGGTTATCTTTTCTAACAATATTACATAGCTCACCACATACTGTATATTGATGTTTTACAATCTTTAGTTCTTTAGTGGTTTGTCTTTTTATCTATACAATGGCGTTTAGCTGGCCTATATGTGTGTGTAAGGAGGCAATTGTTGGGCCTAAAATTAGATTTGAGCTTTGGGAGTATGCCAACTCTCTGATCTAAATATATAGGCTTTAGGGACAATGCTTTATTCCAGTAACTCCTTGTTAATGTGTCTTTGTGAAAATACAGTAGCTATGTCTCCTAGAAGACTGGGGAACTGGAAATCGTGTAACAACCTCTTTTTAGGATTTATGATGTAGGATGCTTATGTCGACTGCTTAGTTAGTCAGTCAGCTGGAAACTCAGATTCACTTTCAGTCAATACAGGAATATTCATCTAACCTTACTCATAGACTTTTCATCTAGCGAGAAACGTAAGGACAATTCAATCAATTCCTTTTTTGATACCAGTCAGAAAATGCGAGCATCCAAATATGCTAAGCTAAGATGGTTACAAGGTTACTATTATATCTGCTGCAAATAAGATTGTAAGCATTGTGTATGAGTATGTTGGTTCTAGAATGTTTGATATTTTAGTTAAATAGAAGAATAGCTTAAAGAGTTATATATAATCTCTGTAATTTAAACCCCCCTCGATCCTTTTAAATCACACCAACAATGGGGCTGTTTGAGCAACTACTAACACAAAGTAATACAGTACAAACTACGTTAAAAGGGCATACTCTGCATGTACAGTAATAGCTGAAGCTGGTGTTGAATGTCCTTTCCAAACAGTTGCAGTGTGTACAATCCCTGTTGTTTTTGGTCACTGTTGTTTCCCATGACTCTTAGATGAGCCAGAGGAAGCCTAATGTGATTTCCACACAGTTCCCAGGCCCCCAGATCCCCCTGAACACATGCCATTACAAACAGGCACACATACACACTCATAAATCAGGGACAAATATGTGTGTGCGAATGTTTGTGTTGCTAACATTAAAAGAGATAAATGGGCTGAACATCCTTTTGCTCTTTGATACACACAAGCTGCCTCTACGTTGTCAACACACACACACACACACGCACACACAGGCCTGCAGGGCTCTCACACTGAGGGACAGCTGCTGCTTGTCTAGTTGAGAGTCCGGCTGCGTGAAACAAGGGCCAACTGCAACACAGCATCAAACACTCACACTACACCTCAGGTCGCGTGCTTGGAATGCAACCTTTGAACTCCTTTAAGATGACCTCCACTTCACTCAGAGCTGTTTGTAATCGGGCACTTCGCTTGGTTTGAATCGGAAACAGTTCAGGGTAATACAAAGGTATATATAGTTGCCTACTGTCTTGTGTTGATAGTGGGGGTGGTTGCAATCATTTGGAAAAGGCACAAGAAACGTTCAGGTTTCAGTTGTGAAGACAGAAAGTATATTCAAGTTCAGATTTACAAGTTGAATTGTTGTGCACATACTTGCCAAAAGTCAAATTAGATAGATTACATTCTAATGCTAAATGCTAAATATAAAGCTAGATATGTTTGCTTCAATCCTCTGGCTCCACATTTAGCATACTGATATATGGATAGATGGTTTTCATTTTCTCATCTTCCTCTTGGCTACAAGAGCATTAGGGAAACTATCCCTTGAAATCGTATCGCATGAACAGTCCAAAAAAGACTGAGGGATTCAACTTCTTGACCAATGAAATGAAGCAGTGGAAACATCTGCATACCCTTGTTTGGAGCCGTGTTCCCCTGTTTGCATCTGTAGCCCTCCAATTGAAGTTCAACCCGGAGAGATGTGATGTAAGGAATACATACACACGTCATATGAATGAAATGATTGCCTCGATAATACGACGGGAGAATGGAATGGTGTTTGGCGATTAGGCCCCGGTTTGCAGGATAATCATTCAGGAGGGAAAGCACCGCTCCGATGAAACCCCCGGGGTCTAGACACTGGTGGTGGTGCTGAGTAGGTGGGACCGGTCTGAAGGAGGAAGGTTAGCTTTGTCCTGGAGGAGACGGGAGGCGAGAGGGGTGGAGGCGGGTTGCGTGTGGTCGCCTGAAATGACAACTGACAGGGAGGAAGAGCAGGTATTTAAGGAATGTAGCCTGTGCAGCGATTGGCTGCTGAGGGGTGATGCCCTCGTATCTAATGAGGGGGGAGGAGCCATAGAGTGACGTGTAAGTGACTCGTGTTAGGTCTTCCTTATTGAACTCGCGCTAAAGCTTCCATTTGCCAGGAGGTCAAATGCAAAAGCATCAAATTGCAGCAACATAAAACCAAAATAGTCAAATAGATTGACAATTATTTTATCTCTTTATTTGTTGATTAATCGACCAATCATGTGTTTACAAAAACACAATCAGCTATACTATGACGTAGTATGATCTTTGAATTAAGGTAACAATTCAAAGGGTTTTTCCAGAAGTTGAACAGAAATGTTGTGACTCACAGGAAGTGGTTGGCCTGAGATAATCAAACTGTGTTTACTGCTGCTGTGAGCTACTCCTTCATTCTAGTTGCATCTGACATTTGATAAGCGGGCTGCCTCTGTGTGTCCCCTCCGTGCCAGCAGACAGTCATCAATATGCACAAACAAAACTCTATTTCTGTATGAATATTATTGATGCATGTGTGTATGCATATGTCTCACTAAGCTGTCTGCTTGTGTGTGTGTGTGTGTGTGTGTGTGTGTGTGTGTGTGTGTGTGTGTGTGTGTGTGTGTGTGTGTGTGTGTGTGTGTGTGTGTGTGTGTGTGTGTGTGTGTGTGTGTGTGTGTGTGTGTGTGTGTGTGTGTGTGTGTGTGTGTGTGTGTGTGTGTGTGTGTGTAACCTTGGTCTTATTGTGTGTGTGCATATGTGTATCAGTAATAGTTAGCAGGGACCAAAGCGTGACTCATAGGTGAGGTGGTGATGTGTCTTTTCTTGCTGCTGCCTTCTGTAACGTGAGAATGAGATGGTGGGCTCTGGTTAATCCTGTTGGCCATGAAGAAGAAAAGACGGACCGCTCATCCTTCTCTTCTGTTGGCTTCTGTCTATAGCTCCTGAATCACTAAGGATGGAGTGGGTTGTAATGCTGTTGAGTAACTCTTGAGACACTTTGCAGATTGTATAACTAACCTTTTTTCACTTCCAACTTCCTGTTTCTTCACGACTCACCTCCCCATCTATAAATGGGATTACTTTCTGTAAAACGTTTTTTTTTCACCATACTTGTTTCGAAAAAATAAAAACACATCAAATATTGACTGTTTCTTGTTTTTTTAAGTTATTATTAAGATAATGTTCTATTATGTTTTCAGAAAGTAATCAACACTAGCCAAAAAATGTATACACTGGTAGTTCTGATACAGGATCATAACACTGTATTTAGGGATGCACAATATTGGTTTTTTGAAACCGATACCGATACCGATAACTTCCTGCTTCTCAAGACCGATACCGATAACCAATACAAAAAAAAATGTACGACACTAATTATTTTAACGCATGTGTATTTTCTTTCCTCTGCCGCCCCGTAGTTTCAGAGCGCATCGAGTTTAAAATACCATCTACAAGCTGATGCTGACAGCCCCGCTCCTGCCGCCCGCTTGTGGCAGACCACACTTCCACGCTCACCGGCAGGCACCGACTGGCCACCTGGAGGACCGGGTGGGTGTGTGTCTGTGTGGCCCGAGCGAGCGAGGGAGAGACCTTACGTGCATTGTTGTTGTTAGCATCTGGTGCTAGATAGCTGCGCTAACGGATATAAGGAGCTGTTTAAATGAAAACAGAGGAGCGACATTTCGCCACAACTGCACCAAGCACTTGACTTGATGCAGGAAGCAGACAGCGGGACATTGTAGGAGAAGTCAGCACACTCAGCAACATGATTGCAGCGTCCAGGCAGCTCCGGTTTCGAGCATATGCCTTGAGTTGCACATAGCTCCAACGCACGCACACACACACACACACACTTTGTATTGTATTATTGTCTTCGTACGCTTTTAACACACCATCGTAGCGATGGCGATGTTTCAGGTGACTGATCAGGTTCGAAGTATTAGGGAGCGCTGGATTTGTGAAGAACTCCCCTCTTCCTAAACCACTAACACCACAGTACTGGCAAAACGGGAGGAGCCAAGTGAAAAACAAGCGCCCCTCATCCCAATCCACCCACACCGCAGTATTTTTTTCTTTTTTTGTACCCAAAAAATATATTGTATATTATCGGGGCTATTAATACTTTTATGGGGTTTATAGGGATGACGTCATAATTCCTAATATCAGACCGATAATTATCGTGCATCCCTAACTGTATTATGATGGTCTGTTTCGTGTTGTCACTATTCTGAATCAGGATTTAGAGAGCAGTAATGTGTGCGTCGTAGTTATACATGTTTTATCCAGTTCATCTGGCTGAACTGCTCATCTGAAATTGACCTCATTCTTACTTTCTGTAGAAAAAAAAGGTACTCAGTTTCTTTCCCTTTGCTTTTCCAGCTCCAAGCTTTGAGAATCGGCACCCACTTTGTTCCAGACCGTAATATCTTAATATTTACTGGATAGATGACACACCATTTTAACAATGATGGTTCCCCTAGGATGAACCCTAATGTATGCCTTTTGGATCCTCTGACTTTTTATCCCATTACATTACATTTTACTTGGTAGACGCTTTAATCCAAAGTGACTTACATACTGTGGGCAATCCCCACTGGAGCAATTTGGGGTGAATCTCTTGTCCAGGAACACAACGCCATGCTGATCCGAAGATCAACGCACCAATCCACTGAGCCACAGCCTCCCATGAGATTGACGTTTGTGGTTTGAAAGAGAGTTTGCATGGTTGCTGTAGGATTTATTATCATAAAATCAGGTCATTCATGTCCCACACAAGATGGCTGTAATAACCATATGGATGATGTGACTTGGATGATGTGACGGGAGTTTTCCCGGTATTCTTTATCTTTGTTTTGCTTTGCCTAAATCCTACCAGCCCACATTTGTAAGTACCCGTAGGATAGAAAAGAGGGAAGTGACGTCTGACTCAGAGGTTGCGCAGCTATGGAGAAGAACATATTGCCCACATTCTGTTACTGAGTTTAGGCTAGTTAGCTAGCAGGTTTATTGTTTTGGGTGCAGTCACTTTTGCCTCCACTTGCTGTTCAAATACATGTTGAAAGAAAAAGTAAATCTGTTTACAGTTCTGTTTCATATGGGTGTTGAGAGAAGTATCCATAGATTTAGACCCTAATTTTGCTCTCAAAGTGAATCAGATTGATGCATTTAACTTCAACATTTAAAATATTCCCGGGGGAGCATGCCCCCGGACCCCCCTAGACGAGGTGAGGTCCACCACCTGCCCACACCCCCTGTTAAATTGTCTCACCCACATTGAGGATGCTTCCTATGCCCATGTTTTATTCCATGCGTCAAGTCAGGCAAATTGGGTCCAAACGTTGCAGCAATGATCTGTTAACATTAAAATGAATAAATATATGCTGTAACTATTTTGCTCTAGGCAACTCAAGGGCTCAGGTAATGTGATTACTATATGAATAATTGTCCAAAATAACATAAAATGCATAGGGTTTTTTGTTAAGTAACATACTTTCGTCGCCGGCCGGCCGATACATGCCGCGCATTAAGTGGGCCTGTCCCCGCCCACTTTTTCCTCCCAGTCCGCCCCTGGCTGTACATATTACAGTTTAGTGCTAATTAGCAAAAGCTAAAATGATAACATACCTAACTAAGATAGTGAACTTAGTAAATATTGAACCTGCTTAACATCAGCATTGTTTTTGTAAGCATGTTTACATCAGAATTGAGCTCAAAGTGCTGCTGTGCCCTCGCCTCTTAGAGTGGGGTTTGCTAGAAGATAAGCTATTCCCAACTGCTAACTCGAAGGCAGAGTGAAATGACGGGCATCAGCATGTTAGCGTTGTCAATGTGGGCTAGTTGGTATGCTGATTTTGCATTTAGGGCTTATCCCCACTGTGCTTAAGTTAAGCCTCACGGAGCAACTACCGTGGCTGTAGACTTCATCTGAGGTCTCTGAGTGATGCTGCAGGAAACTGTTAAATGTTCTATAGTAATTCTTCACTCTGCAGCTGAAATGTTTACTTCCCCAATCAAAGCACATATTCCTAACAGTCCCAGACTCCCAGGGCTACAGTGGCTTTTTATTAATGTAGAGAGAGATACAGGATCGTTTGCAGGCCAGCAACTTATGGTTGCTTTGATACATTTGAAATGAATATCTTCTCTGCAGCTAGTCAATACAAAGTAGATTAATCATTTCTTTCATTAAACACGTTTTATTCCAATGCTTAAATAATTTCGAAATGATATTCTTTGCCTTTTTCACTGGCATCAACTACTCCAGTGTCTTTTGCCAGAACGCCTCAGCTAAAATATCGTTCATCAAAAATGTTGGGTCCCCATTTTCAGCATAGCAAACTCTTCCATCTGCCCAGAGCTCTGACAACGTGGACCTATTCCTTCAATAACAGGTTGTCCAACCCAAAGGTCAGACATGAGTGAAGCAAAGCAAGTACTGTATGAAGCGAGATATGGAGGAGGACAGTGGGCAGTCTCGCTCTACATTCAGATATCTTTTCTGCTGTGGGCACCCCTAGTATAAAGTTCAGTATTGCACAAACAAGTTGTATAAGGTCTCACAATGTAAGTTTGCCACAAAAAGAATGAAATGGTGAGACATAGTCCTGCGCATTTCTTTATCTCTTCCCCTCACTCAGGTGTGCAGCTATAGGTCGTTTGGGAGTTTCACTGGGCCGACCTTATTTTGGTTGAAAACTACAGTAAAGATTATTTTCCTTGATTGTATCAAAGGATCTTGTTCATTATATATGTTTAGAGTAAGACAAACTAGAAAGAGAATGCAAACCATTTTTGAAACAATTATTTAATGAAATGTACATATCCCATTAGTCTAACATCACTTCAGTATAAAATGTGCAGCTAGTTCAGACGTTCATTTTACAAATGATCTTGTGAAATTTAAATATTCAATGTTTTTGCTTCTTATTATAAATCATTGCCTTCTTAATTGAAAGATGGTAGTTGTATTTTTATTTGCAGTCATTGTTATCTAACCTGGTTCATCATTCAACAACAAGATGCTTTCACGGTTTGTTTTGGCAGGCAGTGTGGTAGATTCAGCGGGGTGCATCGACTCCCCCCCCTCATGTTACATAACGCACAAGGAGGAGATGTATTTAAAAAGAATCTTGTCTATTCCTTTCAGTGAGTTGCAAGTTAACCTACTTTCCTGATATTTGCTTAAATGTACAAACCCAGCTGCTGTTAAATAAAGAAAGGCTGCATCTGCCTGTGACTAGTCCTAGTGCACTGTGTTGCAGTGCAGCTTTATAGACAAGGTTCCATACAGTATGGGAATGTATGCATTCGGGATGGGAACGATTCATCGAATATTCTAAATTATTCAGGTATTCGAATATGAGTTCTTTTGGGAGGGGTGCCGAAGTTGATTACATTTGATCAAATGGAACAATTCAATGTATACGACAGTGCCATAGCTAATGTGTTAGGTCTAAAGGTGTGTTTTGCTCCGCTCACCGGTCCCTCACAGCTGCAGGTGCTGATCTCTCTCTCTCGCGTCCAGTTATACTTCACTCGCGTTTATGTCCAAATCCATCAGATCTAGCTAGTTCTAGCTAATGATATGGCTGCTGCCCCTCCCTACACGCAGATCACGCAGACTCAAACCTCATCTTAGGCCCCAATTCCAGCTGAGAGGGTCTTCTTTACAGCTGGCCTGATTGTGAATCGCCTCCGCACCCGCCTCTCCCCTGAGCATGTAGACATGCTCATATTCTTAAATAAGAATGAGTTAATAGCTGCATTCTGTTGGGTTGTTGATCTCTGTTGTAATAGGGTTACGTTACCCTGACCCGTTATGTTGTTCGTGTTTGATCCCTCTTTCATTTAAAAACCAAGTTATGTTTTAAGCATGAAAGCTGTAGGCCTATAGCTGTCAACTGTTCAAACTGTGATCACCAGTTCAATACATTTTGACGAATTCGACTTGGTTTCTATACTTATTTATTTACTTTTCCAAATTAATAAAAAAAAATCTGAAATGTTTTCCCACATTTTTTAAAAAAAAATTTTAGGATGTGTACATTTCGGTTAATCGGTTAACTTTTTTTTGGGGGTCGAATATTCGAATATACATTTTCATGTCTGGTGGGGAGTGCATGTCCTTTTCCCTCTCTCTCTCTCCCTCTCCCATCAGGACAGTGCATTGTTATGTTAACCATAGGATGTGTGTGAGAGATGAATTCACTTCCCTGTCTGACCGCCAGTTTCCTGCTGATTCCTGTGTGTGTTGTAATTGGTTGTTACATATAAAGGTGACGTTTGTAATTACGCAACACCACATTTTCAACATCTCTGTTGTCCCCACATGCTGTATCTGTCCTGTGGATAGAAATGGTATTTGTTCCTGCTCCTCTACATCAGAGCATCTGCACCAAGACTTTTACTAGACACTTTGAAATTATACAGACTGAGGGTGTTTCTCAATGTCGAGTAAAGCTGCTCCAGAGCCACTATTTCAAGCATACTACGTCATCGAGTGCCGCCGAAGGACTGTTCCAATGTCCAGCATACTTGGAATTCTACCGAGCCCGGCCTACTTCTTAGCGAGAAATGTCGAGGCTGCACATATGTAGACTCCGGTCTTAAAATCCCCACAATGCTTTGCGCACACGGACCAATTTCCCCAAATCTGTGGCGGAAAATGTAAGGCGGGGCCTCTCATATGACGCACACTTGCTCGCCTGTTCCACTCTTCGTTTTCCGAATGCCAGGAAGGATTCTTGCCTAGCTTCTGAAGCAAGTGACTCGGAAGACATGTGCTACCAAGGAAGCGTACTCGACATTGAGAAACACCCTGACTGTGCTCTGATCCCAACATACATTCTGGTGCTGTCGGTTATTACCCTTCATTCTTTCTTCTATTTCTACTTGTATCTTTAGGTTTGAAGCTAATTTCATATTGCCCTAGGCCAGGATACACATGCATTTTGTATTGTTTGTTTGTAGCCTTTATTTATCCAGGTGAAATCCCATTGAGATCAACAATCTCTTTTTCAAGGGAGACCTGCAGCACATTGGTTACACATGTAAACATAAATACAACAGAAAACAAATAGGACGTCATACAACATAATTTACAGGGGTACAATTACAAACCTATTCACAATGACAGGTACCAAGAGTATCAAATATCATTTCATCCAGCCAAACTTTAAAATGATGCAGGGGAACCAAGATGCTCAGTTTCCAATTTGTTTGTTGAGTATTCCAAGCTAGAGGAGCTGCGCACATAAAAGCTTTAGTACCTAAAACAGTCCTAGCACTTGGCACATGTAATAAAAACACATCCTGGGATCTTAGGCAATACATACTTGCGACTCTCTGTGAGATCATTGAGGTGATGGTAGTTTACCCAACATGGCTTTATAGATGAACATGTACCAATGACTGAGCCTCCGAACAGTTAGTGAAGGCAGACCTGACCTGGCATACAGGGTACAGTGATGAGTAAGTGCTTTACAGTTAGTAACACATCTCAGCGCACTGTGATAGGCAGCATCTAACTTGATCAGGTAATGGGCAGGTGCATTCATATATATCTAGGGATGCTCCGATCGCCAATTTTGGGGCCGATCGCCGGAATCAGTATCGGCCGATACCGATCACCGATCCGATCGAGTGGGCTATGGGGATCTTCCATTTAAAGTGATGTTTAAAACTCAATGGGGCTCATTCACTGGCGCTTCCACAAACAATAACCAACATGATTATTACATTCAAATGAAGTACAGTATTCAAGTTTACATTAACTTTGGATAATAACACGGGAGAAATGAGCGGAAGCGCTCTCTCTCCCTCTCTCTCCCCCTCTCTCTCTCTCCTGCAGCCTGTCAGTATCGTCTCATGCAGCTCACTGATCCAGTAATGAGTGACCCGACAGTGAATAATAAACATATTTATAACTAGTTTAGCTTGTTCTAGAGGTAGATAACTTAGGTCTAACTCTTGGTGTGTGTTTTGCTCCGCTCACCGGTCCGTCACAGCGGGTGGAGCTGCAGGATTTCTGCTTCACACACGTTGCATACCGCTATTTTATTGTCATTTTCGGACACCTTAAAATACTGCCAAACTGGTGAAGCCATTTTGGCGAACTTGTTTGGCAGCGCACAGAGAAAAGTGTCATGTATTTTACGTCATAATTTTACGTCATGCGATCGGCTCTCGCGATCGTCATTTTTAGAGAACACCTGCGATCGGCAGAGAGTGAGTATCAGCCGATATCGATCGGCGGCAGATCGATCAGAGCATCCCTATATATATCAGATCACCATAGTCCAGCACAGGTAAAAAGGTCACAGAGACTAGCCTTTTCCTGGCCTCAAGTGAGAAACAGGACTTGTTTCTGAAAATGAAACCAAGCTTCATCCTCAGCTTTCTAAGCAGATTATTGACCTGGAGTTTAAAAGAGAGGCAATGATCAAGCCAGATACCAAGGTATTTATAACAGAAACCACTTTGAGTACTTTTCCTTGCGTAGTAACAATATCCAAAGTGGTCTCCGGTGTCTTTTTGGCTTTTGAAAATAGCACTACGTTTTATCAATATCTAAAAGAAGCTTAAGCTCAGAGAGCTGAGTCTGAATAATATTAAAAACAGCCTGCAATTTAACAACAGCCTCCTTAATGGAGGGACCTGCACATTACATCACGCTATCGTCCGCATAAAAATGTAAAGTTGCTTCATTCACATTTTGACCTAAACTGTTGATATAGATGGGGAATACTAGTGGACCTAAGACAGAACCTTGTGGTACACCATTTGTAATGTTTAACCACTCAGAAGTGAGCCCATCAAACTGAACACATTGGGACCTTTCAGAGAGGTAGTTCACAAACCACCCACTGCATGGCTGGATATGCCAATACTGGCCAGCCTCTGCTTTAGGATATAATGATCGACGGTATCGAAAGATTTAGAAAGATCAATAAACAGTATCGCATTCACCACTTTCATTGTCGCAGTGATGGTGCTATGTTGCTTTCTGAAGCCTGACTGATGTTTACATAGGATGTCATTTTTACTTAAAAACACCTTTACCTGCTCACTCACTAGGCTTTCAAGAACCTTGGCCAGAACTGACAATTTAGAGATGGGCCTATAATTATTTAATAAAGTGGCCTCCCCACCAGCAAGGACATAAGCTGACTTCCATACTTTTGGAATTGTGTTCGTGCTGAGGGAGACGTTAAAAAGAGAAGTAAGAGGTGGTGCAATAAAATCGATAATTACGGCTGTAACTACGGTTCTATTAGTCCCTGATGACCGCCAGAGGCGGTGCTTTTAGCACTGGATATGTCCATCGTGTACGAGTACCTAATAACAACAAAGTCACCTGTGACCCACGTGACTGTGGCTACATAGGCCGGCGTCACTAGTGGATCGGTTCCCAGAATCTTCTCGCGAGCACACAAGAATTCTGAGTAACCGGAAACTCTGGCGGTCATCCGGGACTCATAGAACTGTAGTTACAGCCGTAACTATCGTTCTATGTCGTCCCTACTGACCGCCAGACGTGGTGCTTTTAGCACTGGATGACTATACCAACCATGTCATGAAGAATCCGAACACTTGCTTACCTAGTTGGAAGCAGCGGAGCTCGGCAACAGGACCACGCCCAAAGGATGGGGAGTGGCGACATTGACCCGGTAGAACCTGGAGAATGTGCCAGACGATGCCCACAACGCCGCAGCGCAGGTGGTCTCCAGGGACACCCCTCTCAGGGCAGCCCAAGATGTTGAGATGCTCCTTATAGAGTGACATCTCACCCCTGATGGCGGGGGGCGGCCACTGGCCCCATAGGCATGTGAGATTGTATCCACAACCCAGTGGGACAGCCGCTGTTTGGAGAGAGCGCAGCCCCTTCTCGTGCCACCATGGCAAATGAAGAGCTGCTCTGACTGTCGTATATGGGCCGTATCACCAATATACGCCTCTAGGGCACGCACAGGGCACAGCAACTCAGGGGTGCCATTCTCCTGTGGGACGTTAAAGCACGACAGCTGGATATGCCGATTGGAGTGGGCTAGTGGAAGCACCTTGGGCAGGAATGCCACGTTCGGCAACACCCGAGCCATCGGAGTTCTACCTCAGGCATGTATCGCTCACAGAGAGGGCACGTAGCTCTCCAACTCGTTTCCCTGAGGTCATGGAAAGCAGAAATGCTGCCTTTAAGGACAGCCACTTAAACTCCACCTGGGCCAGGGGCTCGAAGGGAGGAGATGATAAGATATCCGGCAGCAGGGGCAGATCCCAAGCCGGAGCCCTCAGGGTGCTAGGGGGATGCTGCCGTAAAGCCCCTCTCAGGAAAAGGGACACCAACCTGTGGCACCCCGCGTGGCGCCGTTGACCCGAATATGTCGGGCAGAAATAGCAGCCACATAAATTCAGAGTGGAATGAGAATGCCCACTGTCTAGAAGGGACTGCTGTCTGGGCAACAGCGTACATACTGTCCCAAGGAACACGCACATGCTTGCCCCCCAGTAGGGGTAGAAAGTGCGTGAGTGCAAGCTGCACAGCCCAAAGCTCTAGCACGTTGGCATGGCGTGCACCCTCCTGGGTAGACCACTGACCCTGAACGGTCCTGCCCTGCCGTACTGCACCCCACCCTGAGAGACCTGCATCTATGGTGACGGTCTCCTGGCGGGATGGGATGGCACGCCCATCAGGAGATAGGCCCTGCCCCTCCAGTGTGACAGAGAGTGGAGGCAACGCTGCAAAAACCTGACTTCCCTGTGCCTGTGCCACTTGGCATCCAAGTGAAGGCTGTTCAGCCACATCTGCATGGGGCGCAACGCCAGCGGGCCCAATGGCCGAGGCAGCCTGCCCAAGGGCCGAAGGTACTGAATATAAGGCACCATCTTGCCCGGCCCACGTGGAAGTAGGCATCCCTCAAGTCCACGGCTGTGCATGTGCTGTGGTCAGCATATAGAATGGCAGCACCTTCAGGAATCTGTTGATTCCTCTGAGATCCAAGATCAGGCGAAATCCGCCGACTTTCTTGCTCAAGAGAAAGTACGCCGAGTAGAACCCCCTGGGCTAAGCAGAGGGTCTACTGGCTCGATTGCGTCCTTGGACAGAAGGACGGACAACTCTTGGGCCAGAAGCTAGGGCCTCTGCCGGATCGCTGACGACTATCATTTTGGCCCGGCCAAAGGCTAGGGGCCGGAACTGCGGTTCGTACCGCTGGGTTAAGGTGAAAACCACCCAAGGGCCGGAAGTACAGACAGTCCAGTAACTGAGCTGCTGCTGGGAAAGCAGCCGACGACCGTCCCCGAGAGTCTCTGTGCCTAACCCGCCAGCCTCAGGAGCCCCCTGAGGGGCGCCGGTAAGGCTCTGAGGCACGAGGCCGCCTAGAAGGCCGGCAGCACGAAAGCCCCTGGGAGGTGGATGAGTGGAGCGCTGGGACCTGTGCAGACCACCACTGTGAGCTGGTGGCTGAGAGCGGCTGCTAGAGGGGCCCCTGGGCCTGCTGGGAGTGGGCACAAGCCTATAAAGACCCGAGAGCTGCTGCCTAGTCTGCCTAGATTAGGCAGCACACTCCAGTGCTTACAGGGCAGCTGCCCCAAACAGCTCCCCTGGCTCACTACGGAGGACATGTCTCCGACAGTGGTGACTGAGTAGGCCAAACCAGGCGACGAGTCTGCACCAAGGACATAACTCGTCCCCATTCCCTAGACATTAGGTCAAAGGCTTACAGTGATGCATCACTGAGGCCCAGCAAAGAAGGCTCAGCCGGAGCCTGCTGCAGAGAGGAATGGGAGAGGGAGAGGGAGTTCCCGTGCCGCTGTGTCGTAGGCCCTACAGAGGAGCTCGTTTGTGACCCTGCACTATGGCCGAGGGCACCTGGCATCAGGAGCCCGAATAGGGGAGGCGATGGAAGGCTCAATGGATGGCAAGCGACCCAGCCCCACCCTCGCCGGATCCTGCCTGGCAGCAGAGTGGGAGAGGGCCCTGGTGTATCTCCAGCCTGCATGGAGCTCCCTCAGGTACTCCTCTAAAGGAGGAAGAGTGGGAGTTAGGGTTATGCCTGAAAAAGGCGCTAGCCTGAGCCGAGTCGGCCTGCGGAACCTGGAGCTGCAAGCGTACCAGGGCCGCACGAATAATGGCCGCCATGGAGGCGTCCTCCGTGCCCTGCAGAGAGCTCTGAGCAGAGGAGTGGGAAGCCTCCTCGGGCGTGAGTGAGGCTCCCTCCCCCCCTTCATAGAAGAGGTTTGTCCGGAGCCGCGAGCGACATGGCATCCTCAAGTAGAAGAAGGGCCAGGCGGCAAACTAGTAGCCCCCGCACCGGCCCCTGGCTGAAGGGCCAACAGGAGCGACTTCGTCTGCTCCATGACGGCAGCTAACCGACCCACCTTAGAGGACAGCCTGTTTCTAGCCCTCTACCTGGGGGGTGAACCCATAGCCATCCCTCCATCAAGTTGCCGGGAACGGTCAGACTGAGCTGGAGGAAGTTGTGACGAGGAGAGGTACCACCTCTGCGACTCTAGCCACTCTAAGCGCCCGAGGCATGAATCTACAGCTCATGCAGGCGCTTTGCGTGAGACCCTCCCTCAAATGCTCGAGGCCAAGGCAGAGGGGGGCAGCAGTCATGGCCGTCCTCGGGCTAAAGAGAAGCCATACAGGCGCGACATGAATGAGCCAGTCTGTAGGTAGCCAGATGCAGCGTAGCCGGGAGTGGGCGCGAGAACACAGCCTTCCCCAGCTACCTGCTGAACGGAAAGAGTAGAGCGATGCTCCTACTCGCCGAACACAAAGAGGGATGTCACTACACCCATGTTACCGGCAGAGGGAGCGGGAGCGAGAGCACTGCCTTCACCTAGCTGGATTAAATAAAGAAGCTTAACGGGACAGCTTAGCCGGGCGGCTGCTGCTAGAATCAAGCAACACGTCTACCAGGAGCGGAGGCGAGAACACTGCCTTCACTGGTTGAGTTCATAACGAATGCCAGGTGTAGCCTACCCGGGAGCGGGTGCGAGAACATTTTCGAGCCTGAGGCCTGAAGAACAGGCTCGGGGCTGAACTGGTTAATCAAAGTATTTGCGCAGGCACACATTGGGACACATGCAGCATGGTCCACATCATGTTTTGCATGTGAACCTGGATTATTATTAAAGTAGGAAGATGAGGACTAAATCATCCTTGACCCATGCTAAACACAGGGAATTTCAAGTTATCCTATTGTTAATGTCACAGCAGAAAAGGTGATCATGATAGATCTTTCATTAAAAGTTTCTCTTAAGCCAGTTAAGTTTTGTTTCTATGGTTACCTCACTTTCTAGCTTGTGTTGCCTAGATATAGAAAATGTTATTCATTGGGATAAACCCCTTGAGATGCACCATCTCGTTTTCAAGGGGGTCCCGACAATAGCAACAACTTACAGACATACATAAACAAAAATGCAAAACATGACACACAAGACAAACCACATACAGTATGTTAAGTGAAAATCAAGCAACGCACACAATCATTACAATTTGAGACGGTCAAGCTTCATTCATGTCACGGCTGAAGGGCAAAGTACATAGGACCTAAATGCAGAAGTTTCTTGAGAATCAAATCCTTTATTGGCGGAATTGGTTCAGGCAAACGAGGCAAGGCAAACCATAAACTCTCTCAGAGCAAGAACTTCCTACAACATCAAGACTCTGACACAGACTGAAAGAAAACCAGAACCTAAATGCACACAAGACTAATCACAGGAACAAGACACAGGTGGGGAGGGAAGAGAACCACAGGTGAACACAATCGGGTAACCAAGCAGGAGGGAACACAGAGACAGGGAGCAACAGACGTAACACGGGAAATGAAACGGGAAAACAAAGACAGATCTTGCCATGACAAAATAAAAAGGTTGAAAACTCATACGGATCATAACACTTCAGCTATCATCGGGTTTGTTGCGCGTAGAAAGGTCAGCGGATCAAAGTTGAAATAAGTTGACTTTGAGCGCAGCACTAAAGGAAAGCGAGGCTAGCGTTCCGTCAGGCAGCACTGCTCCTTCAAAGAAACTCAATGGCAACATGTTCTCTGCGTGTCATGGGATGTTGCTTGTTCAGAGTCTGCTGTTAACTAGACACACTGACCCCAAAAGAGCCTACCCGCTGTGTGTCTTGCGTGTGTGTGCTTCTTTACTTCCATTCATGTGTTGGCTAAGACATTCAAACCTTGTTAAGAGTTCAGGGCCTTCCCTCCCTTAGAGCTTATTATCCAATTCATAATCTGCTCTTATCTAACACGGCCATCCCAGCTGCTGAGATCACCATGACCACGGCCAGCCTTCAGCTTCAGGTCACACTGCCCAGTGAAGTATGTCCACCATAAGCAAAAGCATACATTTGTCATTATTCAGTATTGCTTGTTTTAAGTTTGTATTTGTGTTTTTAGACTAATTGTAGAAACTTGACAATGATGTAGTTATTTTGATGTGAGTCTCAAACATTCACACTGTGGGGAGAGACCCAAGAAACAGTTCCTAATGGGCTTTCCTTGTTTTCTCTTCCTTCCATGCTGTTGCTTCCTGAGTCTTCAAGAGGAAGGAATTCCCTCCAGTCCCGGTTACCCACCCTACATCCCAACGCGCGCACACACACACACACACACACGCACGCACGCACGCACACGCACACACACACACACACACACACTCTCAGAAACTGATAGTTCTGAGTGGAGTTTAAAAGTATTGGTAAGGGCCTTGTTAAAAGGTTATATAAGGTGGTCTGTAGTCCCAAATATTTGATCTGTAAAAATGCAACATTTTGTCTTTTTTTAATAATCTAATTTACCAACAAAGAATTCCCTTTTGACTTTCCCCTTACACTTATTTATGATAACTGGCATATCCTCTCACCTTCAAATGCAGCCCTTATAAAACAGGATATACTAATATTGGCTTTTTCCACATTGTTTTTCAAGACCTTTGCCGCTTTCACACCAAGTACGTTGCCGTACTTAGTGCCGGAACTTAATTCCCCAGGGCACTAAGTACCAATCGCATTCACACAGTCCCCGGCCGGAAGTCCCCGGAGTTGGGGACTGGCTTCAGTAGAAGCTTATTCTCTCTCCGTTGGTGCGCGGGGCTAATGCTAATGCCACAAATACAATACTTCACAAAACTTTTCAGAGTTTTGCGGGGCGTGGTTTGCTATTCGCCCAGCCAATAGAAATTGGTACTTTTGTTGTACCACCTCTCTAGCAGGCACTACAAATGGGGGTAGAAGTTCCCGGCACTAAGTACTCTTTTTAGTGTGAATGCGACATAAGGGGTACTAACGGAACTAAACGGGAAAAGTTTGGGGAAAAGTACTCCGATGTGAACGCGCCTATTATATCCACCTTTGGGCATCATCAGTTAACCCTCTAATCCAGGACACTTTAATCTAAATAATTCATCCCTACACCAATTTTCTAACTTATTTCAGTATCATACAGCATCTGATCCCTCTTCACTTTCGTCTCGCAGCAGGATCTTTGCAGTCTTGATAGCTGCAGGCATTATTAAATGTCTTTGTACAGTTGATTTTCTCGGCCCTGTGTGTCTACTTGTGTCTCTATTAGGGATGTCAAAGTTAATGTGATAACAAGGCTTTATGCAACATGCTTTTGATGCCACTCAGAAGAGTTATGAACACATTGATGCATCAATAATTATAATCCAATAAAACATATGATTCTGAAATGGGCCTTTATGCTAACTGAGTACTTTTACTTTTGGTACTTTTACTGTTTATACTTTTTTTACTTAGTTTTGAATGCAGGATTCTCACTTAAAACTGAGTTTTTTTAACACTGTGGTATTTCTACTTGAAGTATCTGAGTACTGCTCACCCCTCTGTACGTACCTACTGTAGCAGTCCAGTGGGGGGGGGTGTTTTACTTTGCTGAACTCACCCCACTCTCCACACTACCCCACCCTAATCTGGGCCCCATGGTGCTCCATTCAGGCAGCCAGCAGATGCTATTCAGATGAATGAAATCAGCCCAAAGCTTCTGAGACTCACAGGTCAGTGGAGGATGGTGTGAGGAGGGTCTGCTGTGTGTGGCCTTAGCACCCCCCCCCCTCTCTCCCAGTCTTTGTCTGACACTCAAGCCCTGTCCCAGATACACTTGACACAATGCACAGCACATTTTGGAAGAGGAAGTTTGGTGACATTTTGACGAGTTTACTGTTGGAAAGCCTGCACTTGTTCTACTTAATGCACAGTGATGCAAATTAGTCCCTCTTCGGCGCCTCCCGCTTTTTTAACGCTGATTTGGGTGACTTGTGTAATAAGTGGAGAACCAAGGAGTTTTCGTTTTGGTGGGGGGGGGACGGACTGACGGACCCCCCCACTCACTTCAAAGAAGAAGAAGAAATGAAATCTAGATTGCAAAATAATTAAACGAGCGTGTACCTGTTTTTCCTGGCCAAGGACAGGTTCCTTGAACACACCACAAGCGTAACGTGTCTTCACGTGGTTATGTCTCGTCTGAAAGGAGTGTAGACTTGAGTGCTGACGGAGAGCACCGAAACGCCGCTCCAGCTCTTCAAATATTGCAGTACCCATAAGGAGTCGTACACATGCTGCGGTGTTTGCGTGGCTGTGTCTTTAGTTGTCAGCTCAGTGGCGATCTGTTGTTGTTAGCATTTGGTTAGCGAGCTATGCTAACGAATTTAAAGAGCTTTTTCTACAACCAGGTGGAAGAGAGCTCTCTCCTGAGAGGCTCAAATAACCTCAGCTCAGTTAGGTTAAGACACACCTTGATATGATCATTATAGTTATTAATGAGACATTAGAGACTAAATGAAAAACAGGTATAAAATACTATATGACAGTAACAAAAAAGTTGTTAAAAATAACAAGAATAGAGTTTCCCCACACTGCTCCCCGGGCGCCGTTCAAAATGGCAGCACACTGCTCCTAACACTAGGATGGGTCAAATGCAGAGAAACAATTTCCCCACGGGGATTAATAAAGCATATCAAATCAAAATCAAAATCAAAAAGGGGAGTGATTTGTAAAATATCCAAAAAGAAAAATCTGCTCACAGTTCTGTTTCAAATGGGTGTTGAGATATGTATCCATATATCTCCTCATGTTGCTCTCAAAGTGCACCATATTGATGCTTTTAACTTCAATATTTAAAAACAAATCTTCCCGGGGGAGCATGCCCCCGGACCCCCCTAGAGGAGGTTAGGTCCCCCCCACTTAAATCATGTTCACATGGATAGGATACTAAATACATTTGCACACATATTGTGTCCATATCTTTCTGTGTTGGTGGTCATGCCACACCGTGCACGTGCATGCATGCGTGAGTCATGGGGATATATCTGGATGTAGAGGTTGCTTTTTCTTTACACAGCATGAAAGAAAGGCCAAATGAATGGGCTGTGATTTAAAAAAATTTAAGCAGAGGTTCAGTTCAATCATTTGTACGGCCCTCGGAGGATGTTGTAAACATGGAAAGGAAAAAGGTTCTCCACCCCTGCTGTAAATAATAATCAAAACCCTTGATTTGTAACTTAACATCTCTGTCTCCTGTTGATCTGAGTATATTATAAAGAATAGCCAGTTAATTGAAGCATTATAGCACAGGCCTTTGTCAGATGGTATATTACGCTGTTTTTTTTCTGCTTCCAATAGTTCTCTCTCTTTTCACCATACCTGTGTTTGCATCACTGAATAGGCGCGTTCACACCAAGTACTTTTCCCACAAAGGTTCCTGAGAACTACGGTTTAGTTGCATTCACACCAAAAAGTCCCAGGAACTAAATTAGTTCTAGAGAACCTTTTTTACCCCCTGTTCAGTCCCTGCTAAAGAGCAGGGACTTTCGTGGGAGAAAAAGGTTCCTGTGTCTGATTGGCTGGGCGGAATGCAAACCACGCCCCCTGAAACTCCCAAAAACGTTTGTGAAGCTGCCATTTTATTATCCTCGCATTGCATTATTAGCATTAGCCCAGCGCAGAAACGCAGAGAGACTGGGAGTCCCAGCAGCTTCTACTGAAGCCAGTCCCCAACTCCGGGGACTTCCGGCCGGGGACTTTGGGCGGCAGTATACGCCGTGAAGTGGTTTGCGGCCAGCCAGTAAACCCAAAGCAGAAGAAGAAGAAGTGACGTCAGCGGCTTCATTTGCCTAATCCACCCCCAGGGACTTTTTCTGGTGTGAACGCGATCTGTACTTAGTTCATGAGAACTAAAGAGTTCTCAGGAACCTTTGTGGGAAAAGTACTTGATGTGAATGCGCCAAATGCAATACTTGAAAAAATTCATGGAATGGATAAAAAAACAAAACACAAAATAGTATTTAAAGGCTGTCGGTATCACTCTTTGTACTATTACAATAAGCAATGCACTTTGTTGTTTGGATACATTATCCTTCTGCAAGACAACATTTCAGACTGTGGCCCCCCCTCATATACAGTATTAACATGCTGCAGAATGTCTCTGTTGTCTGGATGTCTGTTGTGATAGACAAAGAAGGAGGCCATTATAATGTCAATAGAAATTGTATATTCAGTTCATTTTGTGTGTATGCACTGTAACTGGCAAACTGACTAACCTCAAATTCGATTTGTTTTTGGAGTGCTTTTTCTGAATTACTCTAAGCATAAAGGTAAACAGCTGATAGCAGCACCTCTCAGGAAACACGTTCTATGCCGTTTTTGTTACATTTGTACTAAAACCAGTGTGAAAATAACAGTTTGCGGTTTGACAGTGGAAGGATTACTTGGCTCGGAGCAGTGACTGTATATTTCTGGAGTGTAACGCATATATATATAAATATATATATTGAGTTACTTGGTGAACTGAGGTGCTGACAAGTAAATATTGTTTTACTTTGGAAAGAGCCAAACAATGTATTTTCCTGTTTCCGGTGTTTATGTTAAAAGGAAGATTTGCCAGTGTTGATGGCAAATGTGGTTGATTGGTATTTTCTATTGTTGCTAAACTAACAAGCTGCTGGTTGTCGCTTCATCTGTATCAACATTAGCCCGGCAAGAAATCAAATAAGTGTATAAAATATTGCTTTAATTAATTATTCACTGACAGTTATGCAGCCTCCACTCTACTTGAGTATTAGTCTGTTATTGTGTAAAGATATACTGTTCTGTAATCTTTCTGACAGACACTGCTACCCAAAGAGTGCAGGCACCATTCCCTCTGACAGAGACAACATCTGTGTCGTCTGCACTCTGCTAATGAGGCATGAAGTCGTGATCATAACCTTATCCCCCTGTTGATTGGCTGATAATCAAAGTGTTATTCTTGAAATCTGATATTGTTGTTCAGGTGTTGTTCCTCAGCTTGTCCCACAGTATTATCATAACAATGAAATAAAATGCAATTGGAACTCCAGTCTCTCTATTCCCCACTTCCCTAAAGTAATGAAGTGTATTTGTTTCTTATTCATTTCTTCTCCATGTTTCTTTATACCTTTGTTATCTTCTCAGTCATCTCTTGAGAGAACCCACTGGAGACATGAAGGCCTAACCATGCTTGGGCCTTTCAGAGTGACGAACAGAGAAAGTCCATTTCTAATAACTGAACTCTTGTTCTGGCAAAATAAGCTTTTCAATATTTGACCCAAATCATGACAAAATATGGAATTGTGTTCTATAGTAACTTCGAAAGACCCAAACGATACAATAACATGCCTCTAATGTGCACCATTGCTCCTCAATAAGGCCATACCTTAAAGTTCAAACCAACCTGGGGTAAAGAGCAAAACATAATGCTTATTCAGAGGCCGTTTGTCTGGTGCACATTCCTTCTTTAACTGCCTTATTTTTTTTTCTGTAAAGCATTTTTTTTTCAAAGGAGATCTGATGCGCTTTGTATCACTTTCTTCACGCATCAGCGTAAAGACTTGTTGTCTATATGTGTCTGCATGTAAGAACCTGTGTGCGTGCATATGTGTGTGCATGTGTGTGTCAGATGACCTATTGAAATCATTGCAGTGCAGTGTGCCTGTTACCAGGGCAACATAGGCTTCTCCGTGTCTTTCTCTGTCTCTCTGTCTCCCCTCCCCTTTCATTCCCCCCCCACACCAGAGCGGGTCATGTGACCGCTCTGACGTCAACCTGGAGAGGCAGGCAGAGGAGCGAGTTAGTGTGTTGGCTATCGGCAAACCTCCTGCTCAGACTCGGAGTCTGTGCTCGTCTGTCAGTCACCGTTAGCTCTGTCTCGGTCACTCGGTCCTTCTCCTCCTCCTCCCCCTCTGCTGCTCTTTCCCCCTCGCTCTCTTGCTCTCTCTCACGTTCTCTCTCTTGCTCTCATCTTTGTTTCTCCGTGGTGATCTCGTTTCTTCGCGCCTGTTGCTCCAGCTGCTCCCACCGACGTAGTCTTGAGGGATAGTGCTGGGTGATGGATTGCTGAGCGGCTTGTACATCGCTGTAAAGTGAGGTAAGCTTCCTGTGTGTTCTCCTTGTGTGTTGTGTGTGCTTTAACAGCGAGTTGCTTCCAGAGGGCGTCAGTAAGTCAGGCTGCGTAAAGAAGAGCTTTCACTTTATAAGTTTCAGTCACATTCTTGCGCAGAAGGGAAGTTGTATTTCAGCTACGTTTCCCAGACAAAGA
This sequence comes from Champsocephalus esox, assembly GCA_036324585.1. Lineage (NCBI taxonomy): Eukaryota > Metazoa > Chordata > Actinopteri > Perciformes > Channichthyidae > Champsocephalus > Champsocephalus esox. Next base: position 43,474,183 of record CM070478.1, read on the forward strand.
GGGAAGGACGGTCAGTTTGGGAACCCTTTAATCATGTATCAAACTTAAGAGTCAAAGATAGGAAACTAATGTGATGTGTAAGGTTCCAAAGGGAGATCCATTATTATGATGAGCGCTGAGGCTCGTAGCTTTCTTCCCCAGCCGATCTGTTTTCTGTATGTGTGATAGCAAAGATGGAGAGAGAAGAAGAGTGTGATACACGGGAGCTGAGTGTGTGTTGTGGTGTGGTGTGTTGTGTAGTTGGAAGTGATGGGCAGCTCCACATGGCTTTTCCTCTTGGAGCGTTGCTAATGTTAGAGGCAGTAGTGTGGGCTGCTGCTGGCTCTGTCTACTACAGAGGCAGAGGCAGGGGGGCACCTGCCCCCCTCAGAGAGGATGGGAAAGCCTCAGAGGTATGTGCAGAAAAATATAACTCTTAGGTTATCTGGCTTATTATCTTATCTTTGTTAGACATTCAGAACTGGGCCTGGATAAGAGCATGTTTCCTTTTCTTCTTAGGAATCTTCTGAATAGCTTGAGAACCCTAATGGCCCACACACACACACTCACATGCACACACACCTCCCTGCGTGCCTCAAACAATGGCATGCCAGCCCACATTTTGCCTAAATGGGATGGAAAGGAAGGGACATGTGCATAACAAGTGGGTGGGATCTGCCTGTGGTGGTCCACACGTCTCTCTCTGAGACCGTATCTCTTCCTCTCATTCCAGCCACAGCAGTGACTCCTTAATGAAGTGGAGACGAGCCAAGAGCATGTCACAGGTCTTTGTCACTGCCCGAAGTGTCCTAGGCCCGGATATCTACTGACTCCCTTCACTTAAATGCTTAGATGAGGACACGGATTTGCTGTTCTAATAATGGATTGATGGTTTGGATCAGAGGTTCTTCTGACATAATACCTTTCATGCCCTATTTGAATATAATGATTTGTATTTTAGCAGTGCATTAGGTTAGCTAAATGCAGTTACATAATGGACTTTAATGAATTGTTCAGTAGAGATGATCCTTCCCTTATCTCCTAAATGGTGAGTACTCCTTTGTGACCTCTATCTTAATGTTCCATAAGATATTTTTTACTGACAATCAAAGAAGCAAATTCACGTTACTTTTAGTAACCTGAATGTAGACTAGCATTAGTCACCCTTCAGTGTGTTCTGTGTGTGAAGCAGTGGCATGTGTCGTGTGTGCCTGAGGGTTCAGCATTCAGAAGTGTCTTCCTGTTGTGAAATAAGCTGCAAAAATACCACATGAAGCCATTTTGAGTTCAGAGGAAGGAAACGTCTGTCGAGCAGAATAATACCGATGTGTGTGTGCATAAGCAAATTGTTATCAAGTGATTGTGTGGTTTACGAGCTGGATGTGTTGGCAGCATTCACCCTGAAGAAATAGAGCCACTGCTTCGCACTCACCCACACCCACCCACACACACACACACTCTCACACCACACACACACGTGTGTGGTGTGTGTGTTGTCTAGCTACATTTTTACGGACGAAAAACGTACAGTAAGTGGTCAAAGATATTACAACCTACATTAATAAACATTTCAATGGAATTACTGTATGTGTGATGTCATCCATACAAGATGTCAAACGGTTAGCCTGATCTCCACGTTAGTGTTGGAGTGAAGCAATGATGTATTGCAATCTGTAGACTGAAGTGTAACATTTGATTTAATACGTCAAACCCAGTCTTTCATGTTACATTCACACACATACACACACACACACAGATATCCACAGATACACAGATATCCACAGATACACAGATACACAGATATCCACAGATACACAGATATCCACAGATACACAGATACACAGATACACAGATATCCACAGATACACAGATACACAGATACACAGATATCCACAGATACACAGATACACAGATATCCACAGATACACAGGCATGTGTGTCTGTGGAGTTTATGCCTAGAGACGTTTGGAAAATAAAACCTGAGGGAAACTGTTTAATTGTGAAACAAACAAGCTTAGCAGAAGCGTATGGGCCAGGGTTCTATAACATCCTGTGTTGTACTTAAGAGTCTCATGTTACACTGGGGGACTGACTTGAAGGCAGTTTATGTAACTGATGATTTATGATGGAGGGAGACAGAAACTAGGGACAAATGGAAAAAAGAGGTCGAGAGATTCTCGGAGATAAGAGAAGAGACAGACATTTTCATTTCTCTCCATTCACTCTGCAGCCAGCAGAAATGTGTGTGGCAGATCACAATGTAACGAGAGAAACCTTAAAATAAATTAATAACAATAATTACGGAGTGAAAATATCTTGTTTTGTAAAGCATATGGATACAATGTGAAGTGAAAACAGGTTTAGAGTGAAACAGGTTTTAAAAAGCTCTTTCACACACACACACTCACACACACATATGTTGAGCTACATTTGGCCTATAAAGATCTTATGGACATGAAATGATTTGAGAGCAGCACTACATAAATAATGTCCCTTGCCCTGTGAAAGCAGCCATCTCTGAGGATGGCAGACAGACCGGTAGTGGTGCGTTCGAGGGACAGCTGGTCCTTCTAACTCCACTCATTTTGCAGAAAGCAGCCTTTATAAAGGGGTCATTCGAAATCCAGCCCCAATGAGAAGGAATGCTTTGAGAGGGTGCCCCCAGCTAAAGGATAACCCTGCCTATACGCTCCCATGCATTAGTTACTATGGAAACAGATGCTCTATTTTCAGCCACAGACAGGAATTCACACACATTGTCATTTCATGCTGGACACAAGAGACAAAAGAAGGAGTTATTTTGCAATGAGCTGTCACTTTGGAGCGTGTACTTGTTGGTGGTACTTTCCACTGCCACACAGCTTCCTGCTGCCGTCACTGAGAAGGATTTGAGTTACTGCTCCCGCCTTTGAATCAAACGATTATCAAGATTATTCATTTACTACGTGACTGAACGCTAACAATGTGTGTTCCCTAATTAGACAGAAACCTATTTGAGGTTCATTCAGTTGTGATAATTATGTTATAATTTCCTTTAATAATAAATAGATAGGCATCACCCCAGTTCTAATAGTCCTGTTCTTGTGTATCTGGCTTCCCTTACTTGGTCACATGGTTAAAAGGAAGCACAATAGTCAAACAAACTTTCTTAAAGGCTACATTTAGATTGTCGTCTGTACTCACTGGGCCGAGGTGTGTTTCATGCGTGTTAAGGCTTAGTCCATAGTCACTGTCCAGATGTGGAACATGGACACTTAATGAAGGAAGGATTCTGCAGGACGTCCTTTATTAGGGAATTAATAATTCACTCCTAACTTCATTTAACTTCAAATCTAATCTTTTGGGGGAAAACACCTGAAAATGAATAGTAGAGCAAAAGTAGCACTCATTGTCGCGTTTGGGTTAGTGAAGAAATTACATAAGGGATGACGACACAGGTTAAAAAAACAATTCTGCCTTGTGAAAGGTCCCATGTCATGCTTTTCCGGTTATCACCGTCCCCTTGTTGTTATGTAGGTTTGTCTGCATGTGAACGGTCTGCAGAGTCACAACCCCTCAAAGTGCACCCTGTAGCGAGTACAACTCTAACACAGAGAAGACCTGTCTGTGCTGCCCCTGAACGCCTCGTTGGACATTTCTCTTTTTCCATTGTTTTCTTCCTGGTCTAAGTGACGTAACGAAGACCAAATGGACCAATCTGTAGAGCTCCTCAGTCCTCACACACACACTCACACTCACTCACTCAGCCTTATCTTGTGAGTGTGTGGCGAACTGCCTGGCTGTGAGTGTATGTTCATGTCTCGCTGTCTCGCAGCCCCCACGCAGCAACCAGGAAACGACCCCAGTAATCCAGCTCACACTGTCCGCTCCTCGAGCCTCAAAGGCGGAACAGCGAGCCCCGCAACGTCCCGCCCACACGGCACCCAGATCCCACTCACCCAGACCCCACGCACCCAGACCCCACGCACCCAGACGCCACGCAGCCAGACGCCACGCAGCCAGACGCCACGCAGCCCAGACGCCCACGCACCCAGACCCCACGCACCCAGACCCCACGCACCCAGACCCCACGCACCCAGACCCCACGCACCCAGACCCCACGCACCCAGACGCCACGCACGCACCCAGACGCCACGCACGCACCCAGACGCCACGCACGCACCCAGACGCCACGCACGCACCCAGACGCCACGCACGCACCCAGACGCCACGCACGCACCCAGACGCCACGCACGCACCCAGACGCCATGCACCCAGACCCCACGCACCCAGACCCCACGCACCCAGACCCCACGCACGCACCCAGACGCCACGCACGCACCCAGACCCCACGCACGCACCCAGACCCCACGCACGCACCCAGACCCCACGCACGCACCCAGACCCCACGCACGCACCCAGACCCCACGCAGCATTCCCATCTGTTTGTCATTACTGGTGTCATTTCCTGGTTGCTAACAAACGCCATTGTAACACATAATCACTGATGTTCTGCTGTAACGGTGGTGGACTCATCAGAACAGAGTGGGCGAGCTGACCAATCAGAGCACACTGGGCTCACAGGGAGGGGGGGGGAGGGCAGGAGCTCCAACAAGCCGTGTAGGACAGAGAGTGAGTACACGGACTACACAGAGATGCTGTGAGAAACCAATGTGAGTTTGGAACATTGAACAATGTGAATCCATTCTAGTGGACCTCAACGATGATCAGTAGAAATAGCCGTGACATGGGACCTTTAAATAAAGCACAAAAGAAACTCCAACATGGAACATATGAATTATTCACGATAAAGCATTTGAATTATTTGCCAAAAATGAGGGTGAATGCCTCACTGCTATCCCTGCACTGTCGCTTAAAACCACTTGGATACAGAATGTCCTTGGAAGTGCCTGCTGAAGCTGTGCACTGGGTGTCATTGGAAGTGCCTGCTGAAGCTGTGCACTGGGTGTCATTGGAAGTGCCTGCTGAAGCTGTGCACTGGGTGTCCTTGGAAGTGCCTGCTGAAGCTGTGCACTGGGTGTCATTGGAAGTGCCTGCTGAAGCTGTGCACTGGGTGTCCTTGGAAGTGCCTGCTGAAGCTGTGCTCTGGGTGTCCTTGGAAGTGCCTGCTGAAGCTGTGCACTGGGTGTCATTGGAAGTGCCTGCTGAAGCTGTGCACTGGGTGCCCTTGGAAGTGCCTGCTGAAGCTGTGCACTGGGTGTCCTTGGAAGTGCCTGCTGAAGCTGTGCACTGGGTGCCCTTGGAAGTGCCTGCTGAAGCTGTGCACTGGGTGCCCTTGGAAGTGCCTGCTGAAGCTGTGCACTGGGTGTCCTTGGAAGTGCCTGCTGAAGCTGTGCACTGGGTGTCAACATTGAAGATTGTATCATGAAGAGGGGGTATTGTATTGTATGCACTCATGTTGTTGTGGCAGCTGTTCACAACACAGATGGAGATACTGTAAGCCCACACAGACGAGTGCTTGAATATCTTTTGCACATGTGACAAATGCTTTTCTTCACTGTTTATAAAAACGCTGCTGCTCTGTGATCAGTTATCTGCACGGGCCTGAGACTTCCTTTGAGCGCTCCACTCATCCTAATTCTGACGGGGTTTGTGAGCAGAGACTTTGACTGATTGCTGTGTTCTGAGGATCCACGCCAGCTGCTGGCTGCTCTATTCTTAAAGCCTCAGTATATAGCTAGTGTTCAGAAACCATTCTGCCATGTCTTCTTCAGTCCACTGGTCTCACGTGAAACCACATGTGCTGAGGAAGCAATAGACACTTCAAGTCGTAAGGACTTGGTTATAGACTATAGTTATCCTTTATTTCTGTATGGAATTATTATTTGATCACAGCAGCGAAACAAATGTTACTCTAATCCTAAAACTATTATATTTGCATGAATCAGCTGCAGATTGGAAATGTCCTAATTGTAATTGTCTGAAACATTTGAGCTGCTCAACACATCCCACTTCCCTGGGTTCATCCTGACCCCTGACCTCCACTGTGATGTCACTTCCATTCTGTTTGTTATTTTCCGTGATGTTATATCCTGGTTCTATATTTCCATCTACCACAGGAAGCAGAGCATGCTTTGTTGCACCCCCAGGGGCATTCTTCAATCCGAACCGTCTCCAGGCTCAAGCATGTCAAACATAGATCCTTGTTCTCATACTGTTGGACACGATAGACCTTTCTCTTATTCTGCAACAGCCTTACGTTCCCCGCTGCTCTCACGGTTGCTCCACAAACGTCTGTTATCAGTTAAAGCGCCTTTGGGTTCAAGAAAAGCGCTCTAGAAATCAAATATATTATTATTATTATTACAGCTAAGGCACATTACAGCCACCCCACTTCATCATTCACAATGCTAATGGCAATGGATATCCAGCAGGTGTGACTGAGTGGGAGGCAGTTTGTTTTTATGATCAGCTTTATAGAAAACAAAGGCTAAGCATGACCAGAACCAGCAGCAGTTGGTGCATGAAAGGTTTGAGTGTTGCCTGGACATTGATATGTACTTCAGAGAGCAGCCGATATAAATCAGTTAAATGATTGAACTGAGACCATGTAAGAATAGAATATGGGGAGGGATAGAATGGTCCCACAGGCAGAGCACACGGAGACATGAGGCCCCTGCATTTAACCCATCCTAGTACCAGGAATCTAGTACTAGGAGCAGTGGGGGAAGGGGGTTGTCCGGTGCCTTGCTCAAGGGCACCGCGGCAGGGCCCAGGAGGTGAACTGGGACCTCTCCAAGTAGCAGTCCACACTCCATATTTAGGTCTGTTCTGGGACTTGAACCGGCGACCCTACCCCCTACGTACTGAGCCACTGCGGGAGTGGAGTGCACTCATTTACACATTGTGACTGTATCCAGCATGCTTGTTTCTCCATATGACTTCTGACTATTCTTTGTCTTTCTGCATTGCTGTACTTCGCTTGGCAGACATACATCTGTCCTGATTTATTGGAATTGGGGATGTTTTAAAATTAGCATACCCAGCCAAATGTGTTGTATGATATAGCATTGCCTCCACCACACACAGGTTAGTCATCAGTCTTAAAGCATGTTCTCTGGTAAATGAAAACAAAATCATTTCACTTAAACTAAAAAGCTCTACAATTCAGTATTTTACACTAATATTCTTTACATATCTTACACAGAAATAATCAAATAGGATGTTGACTGTTGCCTAGCACTTGCAGAATTGCTGTGGGTATTTTGCATTTGCTATTGCAGGAGATCAATATTAGAGCCAAAAGTGCTTTATACTAAAGCTGTGGAAGCTAGCAGAGCACAGCCACTGTCATAACTCACACTGTCCTGCTTCCACCTGGTGCCTCCTATAAGTCGCTCATCACAACCTAGGGATGTGTTGCACTTCATGGCGAGCAGTTCCAATGATGCAGCGCCAGGCAAACAGAGACCTCTCACCCGGACACACTGACCACACATCCTCAGTACTCGGCCTTGATGGCGTGAAGATGCTCATAACAGTGCATCAAATGTCACTGAGAAGTAGCTTACTCTGCTCTTGTCTGCTCATATATCTAAAGCAAGCCTCATCCAGTCAGGTTGTTGTATAATCTGTATGTAATACCTCTTACGAGGATTACAACACATCCAGCCACTGTGACGGATCGCTGCACGGTGGCTGCAAACATGAAATGACATAACCCTTAAGTTGATTATGAAGTGATTTGTGGAAGTGTGTCATCTTCTGCTTCTCATTGGTCAACTCTTTTTCTCCTGAATCAATAGGCCCAATATGTGTTTGCCTCCTCCTCCTATCAGGTCTGTTACCATGGCAACCTAATGAAGGCTGAGGAGGCCATTTAAAAGTATAAGAGCTGAAAATATCGACCGTGGGCAGCATCGAGCTCAGCAGCTTGCAACCCCGATCAATGGGAGAAGACATCAGAAGCTGTTAGTCCGCTCTCAGCCTGCGATGAGCTGAAGGGAACAAGGTGGTGGTCGGCTGAGAAGAATGGAGGTGACTGGTCCTGCTGGCTTCAGTCCACGTAGCTCAAACCCATGCCCCGCTGGTCAGCCTCTGTCCACCTGTTCTAAAGACACCTTTTCACAGGCGATGTGGTGTAACGTGGTCTGTTACAAAATTAGGAGACAGTGGGTTTTTTTATTTTGAGTTTTGGAGATGCTTTTCTCTTTTTTTCAGTTAACCCTTCAACCCCAACCACTCCACACAGTTGTTTACCTGGCCTCTCCGTCGGAGATTCCTTCTCCACAGGGGTCTGCTGCAGCTGCACAATAGCCCCTCTCATCTGAAACAGCTGCTCCAGCAGCTTTGGGAAAGAGGGAAAGCTGCAGATCAAAACGGATTAGAAGGACTCTTTAGTCGTATTCTTATGGGGTATTATTTGATCTTTGATCTTTTGTCCTTTTATTTTAGAAAGGATTGTGATGATGTTTTTGTGAAAGAGAGAGTGGTTAGGGTTGGACGAAGGTTAATATGATGACAGTTATCCTCGTGACCTGGCATTAAGACATCCCACAATGAGATGTGCTTTAGTTAGATGTGGTTGAAGCCCATTTACATCACGCAACGTATCGTCCTCCTTGAAACACTTCTGCTCCTTTCCAAACAGATGTTGCTACTTGTTCTCTGAGTATGGTCAGTTGCAGTTAACACCTTGATGATTATAATTGATTGATGTAAAAAAGAATAGATGTAAGCTTGAACTGAAGGATACATGCCAAGTAGACCGCTGAAACAATGGGATCATTTGATGCACACCCTGCATGAAAAGCATGTTTCAATAACTTGGTTGTGTTTAGAGTTAAAACAATCCCTGTTGGCCGGTTGCTACTCGCCTCACACACCTGCACCCCCGCACAGATACACACAGCCACAGCCACCCATTGTGTGTATTTGATAGTCTGTGTACCCATGAGTGTGTGTATGCAGGCTGCTCAGCCAGAAATTGCATCAATGGCTGTGTGGTTTTTGCCCAATGTTGCTATGGTAACTGCACTGAAATTGCCTCATAAGAGAGTGAGTTGTTCATGTGTGGATGAAATGAAACCGAGGATGGAGAGTCATGGAAATAAGGTACAAGCAAAATTGAGGAGTGTATGAATTGGAAAGTAAAAAGACGGGAAGATTTGTGAGGAAGTAAGTGGGAAGTGGGAAGAGTATGAAGACAGAAAAAGATGAAATGTGTGACAGATTAAAATGAGTATATGGATACATTGAAAAGGTTGAATAGAGATAAAGGTTATTTAGTGTGTGTGTGTGTGTGTGTGTGTGGTGTGTGGTGTGTGTGTGTGTGTGTGTGTGTGTGTGTGTGTGTGTGTGTGTGTGTGCGTGTGTGTGAGAAGTGGTTAGTGGTTGTTAGGTTCTCATAATATGAATGTGAACCCAAGGCATGGAACCAGTGCTGCCCCAACTTTATTTAAATCTCTCACCATCCACTTCCAATTTGAATAATAATAACCCTATTTGATTGGTTCTGCAGCTGGCTTTCAAGGCAGGAAACATGAGTGGATGAGACACAAACACAGTAGCTAATGCCTGTTTCAAACGACGTTGTGTGACGTGTCGGCCTCTCCAGTGCAAAGCCAAGTTATTTTGACCTTTGTTCAACTATAGCTGGAATTTGAGGAGGCAAAGGAAACTGGCGTGGGTCAAGAAACATGGAGTCACACACATTAGTGAGTTCTTTGTTTGTTTTAAACTTCATTGAGTTACATAATGATTTGCTGTTGGAGAACATATGGGTCTGTCATCATCCAGAATTAAATGACAGACCAGTGTTATGACTGTTTGTCAAATAAGTGGGCGATAAATGTGTTGTTTCTTTTTACTAAATCTGAATTTGTAAGACTGAACCTTACTGTAGGAACCTTACAGTGAAGGTCTTTCAGAGTCACATCTACACTTGTTCTGGATGGTAATGTTGGTCCTTCTGTATTCCACTTTGGACCATTGCCATCACACAAGTGTGTTTCCAGCAGCGTGTTCAGCTGGCTTAGCATGTCGGCGGTGTATTCCATCAGTGAAGGGCCTGGCGACAGACTGCATCCCTCTGGGTCAGTGGCTGTAGCAGCACCTCAAACAGTAGTCGGTTTTTAAAGATTTCCTATACAAGCCTGCCGTTATCCAGTTTCAGACGCCATTATAAGACCGACGACTTGTGCGCACGACAAACTCACCCAAAGGTCTGGGAATGGAATAACACCAATGTAAAAGCCAGCTACATTACATCTGTGTTGCTCTTTCATTTAATGTTGAAGGCCTTACATTTCTTTCTTTGCTTACTTATTTATTTTGTGACTTGCAATTGAAAAGCATTTGGTGAAATAATACTAAAAGGAAAGTGGTGAGACAGTACACAGTCAAAAGCATCCTGAACTTCAAGACTAATTCAATCTGTCTGAATTGCAGGCAGAGCTTCGATAAGAGCCATGAAGGCTGAATGGCTCTTAAGCCCCTGTCACACTGTCCTGAAATGTACACCCGATGGACACACGAATATTGAATTGTGAATTTCGCATGAAGATGGCCCCGAACCGCACACGAAGGCAACATTTACATTACATTTAAGACATACAAGTGCAACGAAAGTAACACAAACAATTTTGTTAAAGTACTATGATACTGTACTGATATTTTCAGACTTTGTTCTTTACTTTATCCGTCTTTATATGTAGAAAATATTAAGTTTTCTCCTTAATGTTGTTTCCATAGCAACAACAACTTCCTGTCAACTCGCCTTCAAAATAATATATTATATCCTTTTTAGTTTCACAGTAACACAAATTGGGTTATTTACATAATATGTTTACATGATTTTGTTGTGCAATAAAACAACCAGCTGGACACACAATAAAGGAAATGTTCAAATCCGGCTGTGATCATAGCAACATCGGGACATTCGTGAGGGCATCTTAAGCCTTCGTATGACCGCTGGTGGAGTTTCTCAGGCTCCGGCAGCAACTTCGTGAGCGGTGCCAAAATCTTTGGCATGCCAAAAATTGCCGAAGGACCTTGCGAAGGTTCATTTTCGTGTTGAATTCGTGTGTCCATTTTGCCCTTCGTAAGGCCATTGTGAGGGCATCTTGTTATCATCGGTGCCATCGGGCATTCGCCCCGATCAGAGTGAGGGCGAATGCACCGATGATAACACGAAGATGACACGATATGACAAGATGCCCTCACGAGTGCCTTACGAAGTTGCCGCTCACAAAGTTGCTGCCGGAGCCTGAGAAACTCCACCGGCGGTCATGCGATGGCTTAGATGCCCTCACGAATGGCCCGATGTTGCTACGATCACAGCCGAATTTGAACATTTCCTTTATCGTGTGTCCATCGGGTGTCAATTTCGGGACAGTGTGACAGGGGCTTTATGGGTGGCAATGACGGTCTATTAGCCATTACATTCTTTTAGGTCTAAAACATCTCCACAAATGGATTGCTTTGAAGGTTTGTACAGACATCCATGTTCCCCATATGAAGAGAACCTCTGAAAAAGGGATAGATTGTCTTGTCCACTAGCGCCACTTCAATTATGAGTGAAATGTCTCAACAAGTATTCAATGGAATGCCATTCAAATGTGCTTCATAGTATGAGTTGTATTACATTTGGTGATCCACTGACTTTTCATCAGGTCTAATTCTTATTTAGCCCAGTCGTTTATAAGATCAAATACCGCAAAGCCAATTCCAATCAGTACTTTGTGTTTAGCATGCTAACACATTTGTTCAAAGCTTAACAACGGTAGATGGAAAGTTAACCTGTTAAGCGAAAGCCAGGAAAGACAACACACGACTTCACTTTACGTGGCCAAACCCGCAAATACGTCTTACCTTTGCTGTTTTCTGATCAAAAGCTGTGTTCAAGGGCATTACAACGCATATAAACGCTGCTGAAGGTTAATCCAAAGTGTCACTTTGAAATGATTACTGATAAACCATCATAACACTTTGTCAAGAAGAGTAGTTTTCATATAGAGTAACCCAGCTTCTGGTTTTGGGCATGCTGGCTGCGCATCACTCTCATTCACCAATGCTAATGTTTAGATGGATGTAGGTACTCCCCCTTCGATTCTATTGGCTCTAACGGTTAAAAAGAGGTGTCAATCACCAAATTCGACTGATGGGTTCCAGAGATATGGCAAATACACCCAAATGACCCCAGAGGTGGTTTTGTTTTTCTAAACCTCTCTAAAAAGGTCAAATTTCACTTGTTTTGCATCAATCTTGATACAAGGTACTCATTATATGTTAACATTTGGATTTCCCTTTTGTAACTCTGATTCTAGTCTCCAGGTTATCTTGTTTTTATTGATATATGTGCAGCTTGCTAAATGTTGATGTTCTTCCTTTCCCAGCGGTTTAGCTGAGCTCAGTGTGGCTGTGCAAACAGTCGTCTGTGGTAGAAATTAACAAAGTAGAGTGTCAAATATAATTATTTTTTTCATCACAAATCATTCTTCTACTCATGTGTGCCACTCAAGTGCTCTCTCCCCTTGATCATGGTTATGTCCCACTCAGACTTGAGAGCTGTTTGTATCATCATGTTTACCAATGAGTGGGAGAAGCTTTTCTGTAGCATGAGCCACCCGGCTGATTATTTTACAGTTTTCTAGGGCACTCAAGCTTTTCCACCAGGTTCTGAGAGTAGATCATTTGACACTCTGATAAGTTATCACTTCTCAAATATCCTTGCTTACACTGTGGAATTTCCTCAGTAGTAGCCTATGAAGCAAGAGGTCCTGGTTTCTGTAGTGCCTGCCTTGGATTGTTGTTGGTAGACTGAAAGCCTACCAACTTAATCTTTATAATGTCTCTATGTTAGTGTCAACTCGACACTGAAGTGACCTGCCCCTAAGGATGTGAGAAAGAAACTTTCAGCAGTCGTTGTCATTTCCTACAGTTTCCTTTAGCCAGTTGTATTCAAGGACTTTGCTACGTGGTTTGAGTACACAAGTGACTCATTTCCTGAGAGTTTTCAGAGTGAAGGCCATATCAGGACTAACAGAGCAATGCCGGGCTGTAGGCATGCCAGACATAAATACATATAACCCAAACACAAGATAAAATATGTTTGGGAAATACTGCATTCTGCAAACAGTTCTTACAATTGTATTTTGATAGAATAACGTTTTATGATAACACAGGCTAAAAAAGGAGTATGACTATACTGCCATCCACCAAAAGAACATGGTTACTGTATTGACAGCACAATGAGAGCAGAGCAGGCACTTCCTGTATGTGTCACCCAAAGGGCAGATAGAAAACAGACTCAGAACTATTTCCCTGTCTCTGACTGCCCTGTATCTGGAGAGATCATATCTGTAGAGACCAAAGCCAATCATGTTAAATGAATAAATAAGACATGCATTTGCATAGTTATAACATTGTGAAATAACCCTACAGTATGTAATTCTAATTAGGGATGCACAATGAATCAAAATGGAAACTAGTGCAATATTGAAATCTCAGGAGGCGCAATATTTGGTCTTTGTTAAAGGTAAAACATGTGAAAATATATTTCTGAATGAAGCATAGTGGAGATGCAGAGAAGTTCTCCAAATCGTATTCTGCAAACTTTAACCCAACCTAAAATATCTTTCTTTGTTCCAGATAAAAAAATCACTCCATGGCCATTTTTTATCTTTCTTCAATGATAATAAGAAAATGTGTGCAAACATGATCAATTCCTCCAGAGATTGCAAATCATATTGCAATTGAATTTCCGTCAAAATAATTATAATTATAAAATATTATCTCATCCCTTTTTTACACTAACAGAAATGCATTGGGTCATTTCCACCATTTTAACATAAGCTAAACTAAAACAATGGATCTATCTATAAACAAGTCAGACATTGCTAGTCAAACAAGTGATTGTAATAAATACAGTAAACGTAACGTGTTAGTTGAGGTATTTTATTACGTGGAAATTGAAATGGACTGCAAACAGGGATATAAAGCTTTGTCTTGTTCACAAAGACCTGTACGACTAACACTGATACTGCTGCAGGGAGAGGATTACGTCATTATTTATCAAGGTTATGAATCTGAATCATTTTGGTTAAGAAGCTATGCTCAAATATAATTGGGCTTCACCACTGTTTCCTTCCAGTGTGGCTAAAGTGAGTGAAGTGTTTGTGTGGAGATGTTATAGACTCATTAAGCCTGTGATGGGCATATGGCAGTACACAGAGCGGGTTGCCGTGGAAAGCTCCAATATTTTGTAAAAAGGGAGGATTTTAGTCCTGATAAATGTAAAGTCTAAAAAGAAGGGGTGCTTACATTTCGGGTTCATACCTCGGTCAAGGCACTGTGTCCTTGGCTTAAAATGTTGGGTATGCTTACAAGGGTTCCAGGCCTCAAAAGCATCACCTGACAATGGAACCACTGAACTCCTTTACAAAAGTAAAGTAAGGCAAGGCAAGTTTATTTATATAGCACTTTTCAACACAAGGCAATTCAAAGTGCTTTACAAAAACTGAAAGACATTAAGCATTTAAAATCAGTCATTAAAAAGAAAAGCTGATAAAATAAACATTAAAAGAAAAAGTACATGGATAAAAGTTACAGTGCAGTCTAATATATGAATAGTTCAATTAAAAGCAGCGACAAAAAGAAAAGTCTTCTTGCTGGATTTAAAAGTAGTCAGAGTTGCAGCGGACCTGCAGGTTTCTGGGAGTTTGTTCCAGATATTTGGAGCGTAATAACTGAACGCTGCTTCTCCATGTTTAGTTCTGACTCTGGGGACAGAAAGCTGACCAGTCCCTGAAGACCTGAGAGATCTGGATGGTTCATAGTTTAACAGGAGGTCAGAAATGTATTTTGGGCCTAAACCATTCAGTGCTTTATAAACCAGCAGCAGTATTTTGAAATCTATTCTTTGACACACAGGAAGCCAGTGTAAAGACTTCAGAACAGGAGTGATGTGATCTACTTTCTTAGTGTTAGAGAGGACTCGAGCAGCAGCGTTCTGAATCAGCTGCAGCTTCCCAATAGATTTTTTAGTGAGACCTGTGAAGACACCATTGCAGTAGTCGAGTCTACTGAAGATAAAGGCATGGACACGTGTCTCCAGATCCTGCTGTGACATTAGTCTTTTAATCCTAGATATGTTCTTTAGGTGATAGTAGGCTGATTTAGTAACTTTTTTAATGTGACTGTTGAAACTCAGGTCAGAGTCCATGACTACACCTAGATTTCTGGCTTTATCTGTTGGTTTGAACATTGCAGACTGAAGCTCAGCGCTAACTTGTACACGTTCTGCCTTGGCTCCAAAAACCATTACCTCAGTTTTATCTTTGTTTAATTGGAGAAAGTTCTGACACATCCAGTCATTGATTTGTTCAATGCACTTACTCAGTGTTTGAATTGGAGCATAGTCTCCTGGTGAAATTGTTACGTAAATGTGTGTGTCATCTGCATAGCTATGGTAACTTATTTTGTTGTTCTTCATTATCTGAGCCAGTGGTAGCATGTAGATGTTAAAGAGAAGAGGCCCCAAGATGGAGCCTTGAGGAACCCCACATGTCATATTTGTCAACTCAGATGTGTATTTAAAGTAGAATTCAATAGATATATTTCACGCTAAGTATTTTTAGATAACAGACTCTACGACCTTTTGTATATTGTTGTTGTCACAAGCATTGATCATAGAGCCTGTCAAACCTTTGCACTCTTCATTTACCATAGTTATAATCAAGTAATAACAGTTTATGATGGAAAAAATGTCAAATAACTTATTATATATGTATCTGCTGTCATGACATGAATCCCCTCCTAAAACCAATCCCTCTCATCTCCCTCTCTCCCAGCTGTGAGCCGAGTGATTGACAGGACCTAAAGACATGGGGAAGCAGAACAGCAAGCTCCGCCCTGAGGTGATGCAGGATCTCCTGGAGAGCACCGACTTCACGGAGCACGAGATCCAGGAGTGGTACAAGGGCTTCCTGAGGGACTGCCCCAGCGGCAACCTCTCCATGGAGGAGTTCAAAAAGATCTACGGTAACTTCTTCCCCTACGGTGACGCTTCAAAGTTCGCCGAGCATGTCTTCCGCACATTCGATGCCAATGGTGATGGGACAATAGACTTTCGGGAGTTTATCATCGCATTAAGTGTGACGTCACGTGGAAAGCTGGAGCAGAAGTTGAAATGGGCGTTCAGTATGTACGACCTGGACGGAAACGGGTACATCAGCAAATCTGAGATGCTGGAGATTGTTCAGGTGAGTGTGCATGGAGGCTGCAAGAGCTGGAAAAAATAACTGATGTTGCAATTGTGATATTATTCACAATATAAGATAAATCTATCATTTTTAAATCATAATTATCATTATGATTAAAAAATATATTCATTTCATTTCATTTCAAACCTTTATTTATACAGATAAAATCCCATTGAGATCATTGATCTCTTTTCCAGGGAGACCTGCTGAAGTAGTTCCACATGAAACATAAAAGCATCAACAGAACAACAAAAGGACATCATCCAGCATCATTTACATAATTATCCACATAAGCAGGTACCAATAGCTTCTGATTGACTAGCATCCAACCGAGCTTTAAAAACATTTAGTGGCACCAGATTGCTCAGTTTCCATTGAATCTGCAGACTGTTCCAAGACAGAGGAGCTGCATCTAAAAGCTGTCTTCCCTAATATTAAATGATCATTGCCCAATTTATTTTCTTTTTTAAAAGATTGATTACAAAGACACATGTTTTCTTAAGTCTGTAGATTACAATTCTTAGCCTTTTTCAAAAATGGTGCTTTTCGCAGCTCAATTACTGCACTAGTACATGTGGCGATTTAAGTAAAAATGTTGCAGCCCTATTGAACAGACTATGGCTAACAAAAGAGCCCAGTGTCTAAAATACAGAAAAACAGGACAGATACTGTATTACATTAACAGAAAATCTGTTTCTATCACATGTTGGCAGTCTCTTCTGAATGCATCAGAACGCATAGACATACACACTCACAGAAACACAGCAATGGTTACATTAGCCAAGGCAGAGTTTGTTATATTTGTATTGTAGGTAATGCCACTGTATCCATAACACGCTCATTATGAGAGCAGGGAAAACATTTTAAGAACAGGAGGACAAACGGCTGTGCTCCATGAAGGGAGGGTCTTACAGTCTTACAGTCATAAAGGTGGTGAGTTTACCAGTCCTGCTATTTAAATGATACACTTTGATCAAAAAGAATTGGTGCATGGCTTTCCCAATGCAATCATTAGAAAATGTTGTAACGCCTACTTGTTTTTTCATATTTGCTAAAAGCAGCCTTTTGCAGGAAAGGTGAGGGAAGGACGTTCATATTAACAGTGTTAGCCTGTGGGATTTGATCACCCCGATAGGGCCCTCCTGGGGTGAGAGTGTCTTGTGATAATGGCCGAAACACTCGATGATCCCGAGGTCCACAACTGATGATGTGTCAAAAAAATGAAATCAATAATTAATGAATTTCAAAAATATAAAAATGTTATGAAAAATCAAGATCAGGATTCAAATCAAAATTTCAATTCGATCAAACTTAATTAATTATTTAAACGTGGTGCCGACTGACCTCTGTTCTTTACGTTTGGTCTCTATGGTTACCCTAGTCGACAGGGATAGCACTGTTCAGTGCATATTCCTGGTTCTCACTTCTTTTTCCCTTTTTCACACTTTTTTTAGGAGAGTGCATTTACGTAGTCACGTTGTGCCTCTTCACTTTTACACTCTAGGGGGTCAGAGTTCATATGATGAGGGATTCCATTGGCGGTATGCGCCGGCCTGTGCCTTTACCGTGGACTTCTGGTAGAACTGCTCGGGTCTTGAGTGGGGAAGTTCATGAGATATTTCTTCACTTGTTGATGAAGGCACATGGGGTCTAAAGGCCCTTTAGGCTGTGTGGGCTTCAAGAGATTCTTTAAAGTCACATAAGCAATGTGATTGTTTTAATGATTGTTAAGAGATTATAGATCGCATTAACATCACATTTGAGTTCTGTTCATAGAAGCATTGCAGGCATTTTAATCAAAATACATTCAACAATGTGTTTAACCAGATTGTAAAATGAGAGTTAAAGGTTACTTTCACATTTGAATAGGATAACACCTTTCTGTCTGTGTTAATGTTTAACTGTTGTACTTTACGTTTACAGTCAAATATTTGGAAGTGTTCTTGGTGGTGCAGCAGGGGGGCCTTCCTACCTTTTCATAAAGAAAACAACAAAAGTGAAGCAAGCATTTCCTTCACAGGAGCTTCTCATCTAAACATACTATTAAATGTGCGCATGCCCACGTTACAAAATAATTACCATAACAGTAGGCACTTAAAACGGCAGTGTTGTCGACTCAGGTCTCTGCCAACAGCTGTCCTGAGGAAGTGAAGATGACCACTGACAGCACTTTTGTCCAATGGTAGTTTGGCTAGTCGCTAACTTTATATATGGTATTTGGAAGATGTATTTGTTCATTAGAATCCACATTAGCAGCAGGAGCAGCTCCTCTTGCTTGGGGTGACAGTGCACAATCGAGTGGATTTTCCAATAAAACCAAAACACTAAGCTGAAAGACACACACTTGAAAAGAAGTGCAGTCTGGTGATCATGTGTCGCGTTGTCCCTATGAGTGACCCCATTCACAGGACATACTGTATAGTCATATACATATATAATCATCCGTTGTCATTCTAAAAAAGATTGATTATAGCCAGCTTTTTCTGTTTGAATATTATATGTGTCTCTCCTGTAATACCTGCACAGCCCTAAAGTTTGTATTATAATGTTTTGAATATGAGTTGCTCTACTGATTCAGATATCTGATGGATGTCAGGCTAGGCATGCCAATCCCAGCCAATAGGAATCTAGAATGCCTCCCTACCTCACGACGGCAGTGATTCAGCCTGAAGCTTTCCACAGCAGTGAGTGCAGGGCTCATCAGTGGATGTGAAGATAGTTGATAGTTGCCTTAATTAGTGTACTTGTCATTCTTCAGAGATGTGTGTGTGTAGTTGTTGTTAATTAGCTGCAGTTTATTAAGGGCTTCAAAATGTGTCCTCTTCCACCATGCATGCAAAAAGCAGTAAAGTAGTTCCAAGTCTATTTTGATTGTGGCTTTTGAAATCTAGTAGCTGGTACTCTGTGTTTTACTCATTCAATTAGGATGTTACTTTCGTTGTTGTGGTGCACTTTTAAAGACCAGGGTCATGTAGTTTCTCTCGGTGCCTCGGGCCCACTCAGAAGCATTTATACAGAAACACATTCAGTATTCATCTATCTTCATGTCTTCATTTGGCTGGTTCAAAGCCAGCCACCTCTGCTTAAAGAAGGCAATCACAAGAGAATCATCTTCAGGTGGAGTTGAAGTTGAAACATGGCCTGTGCTCTGAGTTAAGCCTGCAGCTCCGCTTTCAGCCGCTGGATCTCATCAAGCTGAATCCTTCTATTTCCTGTTGCATATCTGGTTACAGGGAGTGAGAAAAGGAAAATAATTCTTTTTTACCAAATTATAGAATGCAAAAAATGTTCCACAAGTTTCAGTATTAGTAATGCAGCACGAGTTCAGTTTAGGTTTAGAGAAATAAGAAACAAGTGATGCCCATTGTGCTCCTGTTATCATATGAGCGTGGCTCTAGGGATGGATACTGCATTTGGAATTCAGTCTCCAGTAGGGATGCACGATATTGGTTTTTTGAAACCGATACCGATACCGATAACTTCCTGCTTCTCAAGACCGATACCGATACCGATAACCGATAATAAAAATTAAAATTACGCCACTAATTATTTTAATGCGATTAACGCATGTGTATTTTTTTTTCCTCGGCCACCCCGTAGCTTCAGAGCGCATCGAGTTTAAAATACCATCTACAAGCTGATGCTGACAGCCCCGCTCCTGCCGCCCGCTTGTGGCAGACCACACTTCCACGCTCACCGGCAGGCACCGACTGGCCATCAGGAGGACCGGGAGGGTGCGTGTGGTCCGAGCGAGCAAGAGAGAGACCATACGTGCATTGTTGTTGTTAGCATCTGGTGCTAGCTAGCTGCGCTAACGGATATAAGGAGCTGTTTAAATGAAAACAGAGGAGCGCTCTATCCACACAACTGCGCCGAGCACTTGACTTGATGCAGGAAGCAGACAGCGGGACATTGTAGGAGAAGTCAGCACACTCAGCAACATGATTGCAGCGTCCAGGCAGCTCCGGTTCGAGCATATGCCTTGAGTTGCACATAGCTCCAGCGCGCGCAGACACACACACACACACACACACACACACACACACTGTATTGTATTATTGTCTTCGTACGCTTTTAACACACCATCGTGGCGATGTTTCAGGTGACTGATCAGGTTCGAAGTATTAGGGAGCGCTGGATTTGTGAAGAACTCCCCTCTTCCTAAACCACAGTACTGGCAAAACGGGAGGAGCCGAGTGAAAAACAAGCGCCCCTCATCCCAATCCACCCACACCGCAGGATTTACCCAAAAAATATATTGTATATTATCGGGGCTATTAATACTGTTATCGGTTTATCGGGATGACGTCATAATTCCTAATATCGGGCCGATAATTATCGTGCATCCCTAGTCTCCAGATGATGAATCATACTGACTTCTGGTGATCGGTAAGTAATCATAAATAGATCACTTAACAAAAGTTAACATCGCATTAACCTATTACATTTGAGTTCTTTTCATAGAAGCATTGCAGGGATTTTAATCGAAGTACATTCAACAATATGTTTAACCAGACACTCAGTATGTAAAATTAGACTCTGTTGCTCCTTTGAAAAAGAAGAAAATAAAGCAACATAGATTAGCTCCATGGCATAATGCCGAAACCCGCAAAATAAAGCAAAAGTCTAGACAACTTGAAAGGATATGGCGTTCCACTAAACTTGAAGAATCTCGTTTAATTTGGCATATTACTCTCAATGAATATAAGAAAGCACTGCGTAAAGCGAGAGCAGCATACTACTCTTCATTAATAGATGAGAATAAGAATAATGCAAGATTTCTTTTCAGCACTGTAGCCAGGCTGACAGAGAGCCACAGCTCCATTGAGCCTTCTATTCCCATAGCACTCAGTAGTAATGATTTTATGTGCTTTTTTAACGATAAAATTGTTACTCTTAGAAACAAAATTAATGACCTCTTGCCTTCGACCAGTATAGTGTTATCAACAGCTCCCGGAATCGTAAGTTCTAATATTACACTAGATAGTAAACTAGAATGCTTTTCAGCCATTAACCTTGAACAATTACATTCAATGATTCTCTCTTCTAAACCATCAACGTGCATGTTAGACCCAATTCCAACTAAGCTGTTGAAGGAAGTTTTTCCATTAATTAGCACTTTATTAAATATTATGAATATGTCTTTATTATCAGGCTATGTTCCACAATCATTCAAAGTAGCAGTGATAAAACCGCTTCTTAAAAAGCACAACCTCGATCCAGAGGTTTTAGCCAACTATAGACCTATTTCTAATCTTCCGTTCCTCTCAAAAATTCTTGAGAAAGCGGTCGCAAAACAGTTGTGTAAAAAAACAATGATTTATTTGAAGATTTTCAGTCTGGCTTTAGAACACATCATAGCACAGAGACAGCTCTGGTTAAAGTCACAAATGATATTCTAATAGCCTCAGACAAGGGACTTGTCTCTATTCTTGTTTTGCTCGATCTCAGTGCTGCATTTGATACTATCGACCATGATATCCTATTGCAAAGACTAGAGCACTTGGTTGGCATACAGGGAACTGCTTTAGGCTGGTTTAGGTCCTATCTATCTGAACGCTCTCAGTTTGTACGTGTTAATGATGAATCTTCCACGCAAACCAAAGTTAACCATGGAGTGCCACATGGCTCAGTGCTCGGACCTATTTTGTTCACATTATATATGCTTCCGTTAGGCAATATTATAAGGAATCATTCTGTAAACTTTCATTGTTATGCGGATGATACTCAACTATATTTATCAATTAAGCCTGATGAAATTAATCATCTAAATAAAATTCAAGACTGCCTTAAGGACTTAAAAACGTGGATGACCTTAAACTTTTTGATGTTAAACACGACCAAAACTGAAGTTATTGTACTTGGCCCGAAGAATCTACGAAACAAATTATCTAAAGATATACTAACTATGGATGGCATTAATTTGGCCTCCAGTGAGACTGTAAAGAATCTTGGTGTTATATTTGATCAGGATTTATCCTTTAACGCCCACATAAAATCAATTTCAAGGACCGCCTACTTCCATCTACGTAACATTGCAAAAATCAGGCATATCTTGCCTCAAAACGATGCAGAGAAACTAGTCCATGCATTTGTTACTTCTAGGCTGGATTATTGTAACTCTTTACTATCAGGGAGTACCAAGAAGTCAATCAAGTCGCTTCAGCTGATTCAAAATGCTGCGGCTCGTGTACTAACCAGAGTTAGGAAAAGGGACCACATTACTCCTGTTCTGGCTGCCTTACACTGGCTCCCTATAGAACACAGGATAGAATTTAAAATTCTTCTTCTCGCCTACAAAGCCCTTAATGGTCAGGCGCCATCTTACCTTAAAGAACTCATTATACCCTACTGTCCTACTAGGGCATTGCGTTCCAAGAATGTAGGGTTGTTGGTTGTTCCTCGAGTCTCTAAAAGTACAATGGGAGCCAGAGCCTTTTCTTATCAAGCTCCACATTTGTGGAATCAGCTTCCAGTTTGTGTTCGGGCGGCAGACACCCTATCCGTTTTTAAGAGTGCGCTTAAGACCTTCCTTTTTGATAAAGCTTATAGTTAGGGCTGATTAGATTCAGCCCCTAGTTTTGCTGATATAGGCTTAGTTTGTTGGGGGACATCTTACTTCTTCCTTCTCTCTGTCTATACCCGTGTACTCTCATGTTCCGATTCACCCAGCTTCCCCAAATGTCTTTCTTTTTGGGGTCTATATATGCTGGGATCTGGAGTCATGGATGATCCTGCGGTCCTGTGTCCTGGATCGCGAGCGCTGGATCTTGAGTCGTGGCTGTGGTCCTGGATCATAGGTCCTGGATGGATATCCTCGTGGATTCATCTTCCTATTATACACACATGCATTTCCAAACATTTGGACTACCTATGTTGCAAATGTATTATCTTTTCAATTTACACACGGCATCTATTGCACGTCTGTCCGTCCTGGGAGAGGGATCCCTCCTCTGTTGCTCTCCCTGAGGTTTCTCCCATTTTTCCCTTTAAACTGGGTTTTCTTTGGAAGTTTTTCCTTGTACGATGTGAGGGTCTAAGGACAGAGGGTGTCGTATTGTCATACTGATATTCTGTACACACTGTGAAGACCACTGAGACAAATGTAACATTTGTGATATTGGGCTATATAAATAAACATTGATTGATTGATGTCCATCGTGACCGTCCAGAGATGAAAGAAGACAGGTCAGGGGAATCTTCATTTGTTTGCCACGGTACCTCACTGTAAATGCACTTCTGGAGATATGGACAATGTGCCCCACTTATTCCAATAACAAAGCTTCTGTTCCCATGTTGCTGAGTGTATCTCTGTAAGTTGCTAATCATGCTCCAGTAAAAAAGAAGATGAAAAGAGACAAAAACACAACAAATAAAACACAAATGTATTGAAGATAATGGGAGATTTTAGCATCTTCACGCACCACCTAGCTAATAACAAAAACGAAAGAGCCCCTGCTGTCGTAGTGCAGACATTTGCAATGCATCTGCTTTCGAGAACCCAGATCGTATGACTACATGCATGCAACAGCACATCACGCACCTTATTTCGCTGGATGGGATATTATCCATCACGCCAGTGGTATTGTGAACACCACTGGCAAATGCTTCACCCAAGCATCTTTCAATCCCCCCACCGTGACCTCAATATTTTATATTCACAAACCTCCATTTGCAACACGTTCTCACTCCCAACCCGTCACATGTTGACGGACGGTCAGGGCCCCTCCCCGTCACTCTATTACGCACAGGGTACCCCTTGAGGGTCAGTTTTCAACGGGCAGGGCGACCCATAGACCTTCATAGACCTCCCATAGCGTTGATAATAGACGCCATGAGAACGCTCGGTTGTTATTGTCAATATTAATATAATAATGATTTATTTTTTAATAGTCACACTCAATTTCACCGATTTTCTTGTTGCCCCAGCTGGTCGACACCTCTTTGAGCAGAAACAAAGGCTACATTAATGTATTAAATCCATGTTAATCCATGTGTGTGGTTGTGATTGCCAGGCCACACAATAATTTACAAACTCTTCAACTACAACCCTAATTATATTTAAAAACATTTTAGAAGGCCTCACGAAATACTTGAATGTACATTTAAATTTAAATGTGAAGGGATGTGTGTGATGTGGTGATTGACATTATTCACCCACGGATCTATGGGTTGGGGTATTGTTCCGCACGGACCTTTTAGTTAACCGGACTTCCTGTTGATGTGAAATCCGGAAAAAAAAATTCTAAATAAAATAATACTTTATTCCGAGTGTGCTTGCTTTTCTCTTTGACAGTCATCACATCACGGCATTGTAATACACGGTTCGGCTGCATTGAATATTACATATCTGCCGTAGTTCTCTATTTATAGAGCCCTGATCAGAAGACTTCTAGACAAACAGAAGAACTGCCGCCAAAACTGAATATGTGACGTGGATCATAAATATATCAGCAATTAAACAAAGTCTTCAATTTCTCTTCACACAATATGTCTCCTTGCAGTATCAATACTAATTCGGTTGACTTTTATATTTGATCCAATCGGTATATTGGTATATTTACACCATAAGGGTGCACAGCTGATAGAAAGGGACACCTGGTGGTTAAAACACGTTATTGAAATGTATTATTTTTATTATTAGATATTAATAGGAGACACAGACAGACAAACTAATAAGGCTTTATTTAAACATTAAAGAATACTTTAGGTTAAGGTCTTATTTTGAATAAGAAAAAAGCTTTGGGGGTATAAATATTGAGCCTGACAAAGTACTAATATATTGCTTTCCTGCAATGTTAGCTACTGTATGTTTAAGCACTTATTTTAACTGATATTATACATATGTATTATACTCTTATAAGATGTATGTAGATAGTATAAGAAATGTGCAGAATAGGACAGTTTAATGGAGGTACACACATATTGATAGATGTCTTGTAATGCACTGTTGAGGAACCTGCAACCAAAGTTTTTCATCTTGTCAGGTATTGAACATTCAATAAATAAAGAACACAGACTTATTAAATATAAAACACAGAATTTGTGTGATTATACTAAATGATTTACAAATAAACACCACTGCATATTTACAACTGTTACACATGCTGATGTAACGCAAATGTTTCCAACTTGGGATCAATAAAGTATATCTTATCTTAAGATGATCGATGGCTACTGCCATATTTGCACAATGTGCCTCTGAACCTTGACAAGTGCATGTTTCAGGCTCATCAATGAACAACAGGAGGGGTCACAGACATAAGACCAGCTGTTAAATAAAGCTCTTCTGACCTTAGCTGGCATGTGGGTATATATATTAATGCTGCCCATAATGGGCACAAGCAATTTTCACCCATTTATTAATTATATGTTTCAAATGTGAGTGTTTCCTGTCCCCTAAACCTCCAGGGATGTACACAGTTTAATACTGGCAACTTCTTATTATGGGAAATACGAAAACGTCTTTTAAAACTAGAACTCCCAGTAGAGACGTGCCATAGATAGAGAACATGTGTAGTTCTGGGGACGGGGTGGGGGGAGGGGGGGGGACGCGGTGGAGCCTTCAAATCCAGTTTTGGACAGTCTGCCGTGGTTCCATCCCATTTCAAGTGCTGTTCGACGCTCTGCACACTCTCCAATCACAGAGCTTGAGGACTATCACGGGGTTGGTCAAGCGAAGCGGAGAGAATACTTACTTCCGGGTGTAATATTCTCTAAAGCAAATGAGCTGCTCCGACCCTCGGTCCTGACGGACTCCAACTTGTGTTTATTAATCAAACAAATAAATAAACACAAGGATAGTTATGTGTTATTGTTGAGTAAATAACAGTGTGGTTTAGAAAAGAATACAAAATTAGAAGGAAAAAAAACGATGAAACAATACAGATTTCAGTTTTCTGAGCTCCTACTCTCCCCATAACTGACAGCAACAAAAGTCCTACATTATTCAATTAAAATAAAGAAGTAAAAACAATAAGTGTGGCTTGATATTGAGTTAGAAAAAGGTTGATAAACGCTGTGAGAATGGATCTGCGGAGAGCATTTTGCCGCGATCCCAACGTGTCTATTACCAACGTTCAGGGAGCTCTATGCAAGTCAATGGGACGCCCTGCATACTTGCCAACCCTCCCGATTTTCTCGGGAGACTCCCGATTTCATTGCCCTCTCCCGGTTTCCTCCCGAGGTCATACTTCTCCCGCATTTCTGACAAGATCAGATTTACTCAGGACTGTTTCCACTCTGACCGTAATACAGCTACACCATTGTTTGGTTTCCATGGTAGCGCGTCTCTTTAGCAGCGCGCGCAACTCAAAGTCTGAGAGGGTGAGCTGATAGTCACAGAAAACTGAACAAGAATCGACAACACGACCCTGGTCCAGCCCACACATATGCTACAGGCCGCAAGGCAGTGCACGTACCACTACAATAAGCATGGTAATGTTAATCTAACCCCCCCTCCCCCCCCCCGTTGCCATTTGCCACATGAGTAAGAGCTGCTAGCTAATGGTCTCTCCTGTGTGTAAATGTTGCTGATGCTCATAATTAGCCGTGCCATTGAATGAGATGGATGGCAGACAGTACGGCTCTTCTTTTTCAGATAATGACCAAATCTCAAGACCGGGAGTAAATAAGTGGTCTCAACCACTCAGCTGACCTCCGTCTACCTCTCATCTGAGCAGACGGCACAGGGGGAAGCTCCCTGACTCCATTGAAGAGTGCATTCATACCATTGATTAGAAAGACTGAACAGAATAGCAGGTTAGATAAGTCGCCAAGGGAAACACATTCATCTGTTGTGTGAGGAGAAACTTTGCATTCTGTGTGTGCGTATTACTGCAGACTCAAATGCTGCTCTGTGGGTGCACAGAAGTCAACAACTTTGTGATCCATATTCAGTTTCTTGACTTTCGTGCTTTCATTTTCTCTCACTATATTAAATGTTGGAAAACAAACACAAGGCAAACTATCCTTGTGAAATCTTTCTTGGATTTCGACTAGTGGACGACCTCCGTCACTTTGTAGTCTTAAACTGCATTGTCCTCACCTGACCCTCTGTATCGTTTGATGTGGTGAAAGTGTAGAGAGGAGGTCATAGAGTTATGTGCCGATGCTTCTCTTATCCCTCTCATTCTAAAGGCCACATAATAGTCCGAGCTTTCTAGCTGTTTTTTGCTATCCTTCATGCGGCTCAGAATAGTTCCGGTTTCATTAGAGACACTCTCAGCTCTCTGCTGGAGCAGTGTGTAATAACTATCTGTGTTCTCCTTGTGGTAATCAGGTTATGCAATGCATGCTGCTTAGACTCTGAAGCTTGATGACATCGGTCTAAAATGTCAATATGTGTAAAACAGATAACGGATGTCGGCTCT
Source organism: Champsocephalus esox (assembly GCA_036324585.1). Classification (NCBI taxonomy): domain Eukaryota; kingdom Metazoa; phylum Chordata; class Actinopteri; order Perciformes; family Channichthyidae; genus Champsocephalus; species Champsocephalus esox. The sequence continues at coordinate 43,501,736 of CM070478.1, forward strand.
ATTGTTATATCTGTGAGAGAAATGCAGATAACTCATAGTAGGAGGTGAGAGGGGATGTGGAGCCGACACCAGCTGGTCGGGTGTCATGGGTGGAGAAAGAAAAGATAGAGAAATCAACCCAATAGAGAGGACGGCTGCCGGGCGATGGATCAGGGGGATTGAGGATCAACCTGCATCCAGCAGCTCCTCTCAGGGAGCGATGGGCCGGGATCTGATCTCAGATCTGTGAACACTGATGCTGTTGCTGCTATTCTATATTCTTTAACTGTTTTATCTCAATACTTAGTGACTTCTTTATCCTCTGCGGAATTCACATCCAAACCAGTTCCTCTGTGATATCTGACATATATGTACAAGTTACAGGAAGAAATGGGTTTGTTCGAGATTCCCAGTCTTCTCAACAATGACCTCCTGAGTAAAGATTGTCTTTTTCTGTTTGGTATTGCTCTTCATTAGGCAAGAAATAAATCATATTACTTTACCAAAAAATAACTATTTACAATTAGTTTTACAAGTGCCACAGTGTAAACCTTTTGTGTACTGATTATGTTCTTATTGAATACAGGTCTTTAGTGCAATCATAGAGGAAAATAAATGCGTCCATATATACACACTTTCTAAATTGCTTGATATCTGTTAAGATGTTGTAATTGTGTACTACAATGTCTTGATATAATCCTAAAGTTTTCCTCATCTGCTTATCCGAGCAACCCTCTTGGTTGTCATGGTTTTTAATTGGATTTACGATGTCTTCCACCAGGTGTCTCCCTATAATTTTGTTAAGTAGTCTTCACAGGCTGTTGAATACAGCCTCTGAGTAGACCACTGCTCACTCACCTGGACGGTGTTCGTCTGATCTGAAAGTGTGTGTTCATGGTCAATAAGGACCATTTATAATCAATGGAGCTCCATGGCTCCGTTAAGCACGGTGTGACCTCCAGATGCTTTCACTTTGTGTTGCTGCTTGTCATTTGGGGATTTAGAAATGTGATCTTTCCCCCAGCGTCCCCCTGGACTAGACCCACAGTGAAACCCCTCACCACGTCATACTGGCTAAATGTATGAAACAGTCACAGCAGTTTGAGCGAGGTTCCTCAGCTCCACGGTGACCCAGGAACAGCCCCCGCTGCACTGCAATCACAATCAGCCCCCTCTGTTCACACGCCGCGCCCCCTCCCCTCAACCCACCTCCTCATTACAGACACAGTGGGCTGTGATTCCACTGCTTGCTGCCACACCCCCTGCAGAGCCACCGAGAGCAGAGGAGACACAACACTGATAATAGTCTGTTCCCATATGTCGTCTTCACCTGAAGGCGGATCTCAGACAGTGAGCCGGGTCTGCAGTCCGGATGCACAGACCGGAGTCAAGTTGATTCATAAAAACACTACTGCATTAAACTCCCAGTACATATATACATACAGATATATACTTACAATACTTTCTTTGACAACTAATCAGTACTATGCTACGCTGCTGCATAGCGGGACAATTACCAACAAAATTGGCCACTTTCAAAAGTGTTGGAGACATGTCCCCAGCGTCCCCATTATAAATGCAATGTGCTTCTGATCTTAAATGACGGCAGTATAAAAAGGTAATTGATCCATATGTTTCACCGGCTCGACTCGACTCCCTTCTGGGGCCAGTTCCTGTCCTTTTATTGGGACTCCCTTCTGGGGCCAGTTCCTGTCCTTTTATTGGGACTCCCTTCTGGTGCCAGTTCCTGTCCTTTTATTAGCAACCAATTAGAAGAACGTATTTACTTTGTCAATTGTACGGTGTGTTTACAGCGTAGATTCCCGGCTGGCGCGACAATAAAATAGTAATGTCCGGTTTGTGCACAATAACATGTTCTCTTCCACCATCAGTGCTCGGCAGCGTGTAACTCCTACTTCGTACTGTTCACATCTTTGGCTAATGACAAACCAAAACAGAGCAAGCCATGCTGAGTGGAGCCGTGAGGCCCAATGCAGACGCAGTCCGCACGTAATGACGAGCGGTGCACATCTGACATCACGTTGTATTCACCCAATCAAATACAAACAGCAGAGGAAACGTGCCCCACAGCTCACTTAGGGTCCCACTCTGAGTGAGACTTATGTTGAGATAAGAAGTTTGAGAAATGAACGCACTTTAATGTAAATTAACTGTTGAAAAGAGTGGAAGTATTAACAGAGGCAAATAAAACGTTTTAAAATAATGGCTTCAAAGATGAACGGGTACAAGTGAGGTCATCCGTTACCGTACATTAAAGCAATCAATTCCATATCCATCGTTCAGCGTGCAGCAGCCCCCCCCTGCAGCCAGAGAGCCGGCTCAATACCTTTAGTCAAACTAGAAAGCGTTTGAGATGAACGATATGACCTCCTTTATGTCTCTTTGTAGGCGATCTACAAGATGGTGTCCTCTGTCATGAAGATGCCTGAGGACGAGTCGACACCTGAGAAGAGGACGGAGAAGATCTTCAAGCAGATGGACACCAACAGAGACGGTAACTTTAAATACAAAGACTTTGAAACTCCCTTCAGTATTTCTACGGACACAAACCATTTGAATAACCTGATGAACTGCTTTGTGATGGGTTCAGTCAAATGGAACAAGACAGACTTTAAACTTGCAAATGCTTCGGCCAGCCTTGTCAGCTGGCCGGCCGCTGCTCTGTGAGCACAGTGTGTCTCAGAAGTGTTTGTTGTGCGTACAGTCGGTAGGTACGCCCGGTCTGCATGTGCTGACAGCGTGAGGTCTCAATCAGTGCCTGCCTTGTGTCCTTCAGGTAAGCTGTCTCTGGAGGAGTTCATCAAAGGAGCCAAGAGCGACCCCTCCATCGTGCGCCTGCTGCAGTGTGACCCCAGCAGCGCCGGGCAGTTCTAACTGAGGCTCCGCTCCACGTGAGGCTCACACACCCTCCCTGTATCAAGTTCAGCCGAGTGTCCTTCAATTCTTATTCAAACAAATCCTCACATGCCAAACCGCACTTTGTGCAGAAATCCAAGCTCTCACGCAGCTGGCGTTCTCCATATGCACTGTGTTCAAAGATCACTTCACACACTCGTTCATAAACACTGTTTACAATGTCTTTCTTTCAAGTCGATGCTAACAAGGGCTGAGTATTTGATCTAACAATCATAAGGGTTACGTCAAGTTTGAATTTCACTGGAATATTTGAAAAGGTGGTGAGAGTTACTGCTGCTGTTCAGGTTTCAGGAAGTGCTTCAGGAGGAGAGGAGAGGAGAGGGGTGGAGTAGAGAGGAGAGCAGAGGAGTGGAGAGGAGAGCAGAGCAGAGGAGTGGAGTAGAGAGCAGAGCAGAGGAGTGGAGAGGAGAGGAGAGGAGAGGGGTGGAGTAGAGAGGAGAGCAGAGGAGTGGAGAGGAGAGGGGTGGAGTAGAGAGGAGTGGAGAGGAGAGGGGTGGAGTAGAGAGGAGAGCAGAGGAGTGGAGAGGAGAGGAGAGGAGAGGGGAGGGGGGGGTGGAGTAGAGAGGAGAGCAGAGGAGAGGAGAGGGGTGGAGTATAGAGGAGAGCAGAGGAGTGGAGAGGAGAGGGGTGGAGTAGAGAGGAGTGGAGAGGAGAGGGGTGGAGTAGAGAGGAGAGCAGAGGAGTGGAGAGGAGAGGAGAGGAGAGGAGAGGGGAGGGGTGGAGTAGAGAGGAGAGCAGAGGAGAGGAGAGGGGTGGAGTATAGAGGAGAGGAGAGAAGAGGAGAGGAGAGAAGAGGAGAGGAGAGGGGTGGAGTAGAGAGGAGAGCAGAGGAGTGGAGAGGAGAGGAGAGGAGAAGAGAGGGGTGGAGTAGAGAGGAGAGGAGAGAAGAGGAGAGGAGAGGGGTGGAGTAGAGAAGAGAGCAGAGGAGTGGAGAGGAGAGGAGAGGAGAAGAGAGGGGTGGAGTAGAGAGGAGAGGAGAGAAGAGGAGAGGAGAGGGGTGGGGTGGAGTAGAGAAGAGAGCAGAGGAGTGGAGAGGAGAGGAGAGGAGAAGAGAGGGGTGGAGTAGAGAGGAGAGGAGAGAAGAGGAGAGGAGAGGGGTGGAGTAGAGAGGAGAGCAGAGGAGTGGAGAGAGGAGAGGAGAGAGGGGGTGGAGTAGAGAGGAGAGGAGAGAGAGGAGAGGAGAGGAGAGAGAGAGAGAGGAGAGGAGAGGAGAGGGGTGGAGTAGAGAGGAGAGCAGAGGAGTGGAGAGGAGAGGAGAGGGGTGGAGTAGAGAGGAGAGAAGAGGAGAGGAGGGGGTGGAGTAGAGAGAGAGGAGGAGGGAGAGGAGAGGGGTGGAGTGAGAGAGAGAGGGAGTGGAGAGGAGAGGGGTAGAGAGGAGAGGAGAGCAGAGGAGTGGAGAGGAGAGGAGAGGAGAGGAGAGGAGAGGAGAGGAGAGGAGAGGGGTGGAGAGGAGAGGAGAGGAGAGGAGTGTTTCTCCCACCGAAGGGAACGTGTCCTGGGCAGCGTGCAGGATTTGTGAAATAACGTCGACTCTTAAAATGTGAACCGTCGTTTTATAGATGAAACTCTTCCAGAGTTCACTGTCAACATGCATTTCAGAATAATATACTGAAGTACTTTGTAGACTGCAGGGCAGAGGTGTGGACTCAAGTCACATGACTTGGACTCGAGTCAGACTCGAGTCACAAATGTGATGACTTGAGACTCGACTTGACAAAAACACTTGCGACTCGACTTGGACTTGAACACCAAGGACTCGGACTCGACTTGGACTCGAGCCTCTGACTTGAGGTGACTTGATCATTTAATTCAGAGGTCTCCAACACGCCGATCGCGAGCTGCCGCTAGAAGAGCAGACTCCCGTTGGGGAGAGCAGACTCTTCAGCCGCACCTACTCTTGCTGAGAATCCTTGCAGGCAGGGGCGGGTCTTTATTTAGCTGGGCCACCATGCGGCCAATCATATTCGAGGACACACTAGGATCATACCATTATGTGAAAGAAGGGTGGGGGGCACAGCAGGTGTAGTGGTACAGGCCAGCTGCACAGAGCCGGATTTAAATGCAAGCGCGTCGTAAAAAGTCAAGAAATGAGCGAAAACCGAAACAAGAAGCAGCATCTGCTGCTTTTCAATGATACTGGAGAAAGCAAAGCTGAGTGCAGGATTTGTAAAATGACAATAAACCTTCAGAGCAGGGTTTTTTTTTAGTAATCACTCAATTAAAAAAGTTACAATCAGGGTTCCCGCGGGGTCTTAAAAAGTCTTACATTTGATAATCTGAATTTAAGGCCGATTATGTTGTTTTCGTAATTGTGGCAGGCCAAAATCGTAATTGCGATTAAAATATGATTAATTGTACAGCCCTAACACACACACACACACACACACACACACACTCAATCACACACAGACACACACACACACACTTTGTGTCTAACACGCAAACACAGTTCTGTACTGTTATGCTGTTATGTTCGGTCATTGTTCTTATGTTTTATTAGCTTTTCTTTTTAATCAGGGTTTCCCACACATAGGATATACCTGTGCGCGGGCCGCACAGGTATATTAACGGCCGCACAGGTATATTAACGGCCGCACAGGTATATTAACGGCCGCACAGGTATATTAACGGCCGCACAGGTATATTAACGGCCGCACAGGTATATTAACGGCCGCACAGGTATATTTCGCGACCCATTTAGGTTTTTTGTTTTTTTTTATACTTTTTTTTTATTCGTCCGTGACCACGACGCCATATGCGATCGATTAACTTGTGGACAATGATCCCTTGCTCCCTTGCTCTGATCTCGCCTCCTTCTGGCCTGTTAAGTGGCCTGCCTCACACAGGGTGACTGGCTGTCCACATGATGTGGCCTGCCGACATAGCCACTGTCATACAGATCATAAATCAAAGCCCTTGATTGGTCTCTGTGTGTCATTCAAGCTCGGGATAAGCTCAGCTCAGGTGAGGAAAAGGACTCTCTGAGTGTTTAGAAAGTTAACTTAGTCTAAGTTCTCAGTGGGTCTCAAACGGTGTGGTCACCATTTATGGAAACACATATTTCCATTTGAGAGGGTAGTGATTGGTCTAATGCAGGGGTCTGCAACCTTTTTGACCAAAAGAGCCATTTCGCTCCTTTTTTCCAAAAAATGTTTTGTCTGGAGCCGCAAAACATATTTCATAGTTTTTTGTTGTTATATCAGACAAAAACTACAGTTTTTTTGCATTTATTATGCTATTTATTACATCATATAAAACTGTTAACCTCTAATAAGAAACAAAGAACTTTTATAAGGAGAATTAAAAATAATACACAGGCCTACTTTAAAATAAATTAAACACAGCACTTGGGGAGTCCTCTGCACATTTGAAGGGAAAAAAAATATTATTAAATGGGCCCACTTTGAAATAAAAAAAAACATATATCTGCACCCTAAAAAGAGTTAAAGGTAAGAATGGAGAAACCAGCTCGAGTGCGCTAGAATTTGAAAGTACACAACCGGAAAAAATATGCCTCTTCCTTCAGACTTTCTTACAGAGTCCCTCCTCCAACACACACGAACGCACACATGACCAATGAGGGCAGAGATAAGTGTGTGCACAGATGGAAGGCTGACAGGCAGGTAGGCCATCCAGTTATTTTAGCCGGGCCGGCTCAGATGATTGGTCGTGCTTTTTACAGCGCTACGGCTTCCAGAGATACATTTTTATATGTATTTATTGTCAAAGCATTTAATATATTCATTGTTATCGGGACGTTAAGAGCATTCCATGGAATATAACAAAAAGTGTTTTCTGAAATAAATTACATACCCATTGAATTATGACTGACGATCGTCAGCTGTCTTCCTCTCCCTCGTAAAGGCTGCACCACCGTTGACAACTTCTCTCCACATATCAGACATACCGGTAAACCAGCATCGTTTGCTGTGAAAGCAGATAACTCTGTCCACGCAGAATTCAATCCTGTGTTCCTCCGGTACTTTTCTTTGGTTTATCCATAGTTCGCTCATCGAGCCGGGGGTTATTCGCCTCCAAGAAAAGGCACTCGCGCGGGACCGGAGCAGGATGTGACGCATATTTTAGTTGACCTCATTAAATCTGTTTTGTTTTTTATTTATGTGTCACAATATCACCTCAAAATACAAGATACGAAACATTTTCAACCATGCAACAAAATAAAAATAGTCCTACAAATACTTTTATTTTATTTCCTTCTTATTTTTGTCTAAACTCAAGGGAGCCAGAGCAGAGGGCTTAAAGGGCCGCATGTGGCCCGTGGGCCGCGGGTTGCCGACCCCTGGTCTAATGGATAGTGAGGTGGGCTGAAGATCGGAAGGCTGTGAGTTCAAATCCCGCCAGGAACACCATCACTAGTGTGCCCTTGAGTAAGGCACTTAGCCCTTAGGCTGCGGCCACACGAGGACGAAAACGTCTAAACGCATAGGATTAACGCAAACACAATCACAAACAAGCTTCCGTCCACACGCAATAGTTATCCGGATAGTGTCTGTCCACACGAGACCGCTCCGTTTAGCTCCAACCGCTGGAGAAGCTGCAGTACATATGCCGAGCCTGTACGTGGCGCTGTAACTTCCTCCACAAAAACAGCGAAGAAGAAGGTTGTCATGGTTGCCCTTCTGTTTATTCTCCGTGGTGGGGGCCGAGTGAACCGGGCAGAGTTTTTCGCCAGTCAACGTGTATTAAAGTTTAAATCTTCCGGACAAAATGATAAGTGCCGGTCAAAGGTCTTCTTTGTTATTTATTGAGCTTTAAAACAAATGAATAACGACTCTATATAATATAATAATAAAATACACAGAGCCTCTCTTTTTCCTCCCTCTCTTCGGACAGCGTCAGTGTCTGTCTCATGCAGCAGCTGATCCAGTAATGAGTGACCCGGCCAACAGTAAAAATAAACATATTTATAACTAGTTTAGGAGTTTGAGAGATAATTAAAATAGCTAAGGGTGATGATCTGACTTGAAGTGTGTGTTTTGCTGCAGCGGGAGGAGCTGCAGGTGAGCTGAGCTGCGTGTCTCCGTCCTGTCAGATTACACTTCACTCGCGTTTAGGTCCATATCGAGAGAAAGATAAATAATCTGAATTCAGGGTGCAGTTTACTTTGACGCGGGGGTGAGCAGCAGAGGTGGGGAGAGGCGGGGCTATTGCCTCATCATTATTGCTGTAGATGTTGCACAAACAACTGTAGCATGGTCAATAGCGTCCGGAGCACGATAGCAACTCTGCGATCCGCCATTGTTGTTGTTGTTGGTGGCGAAACACTTCAGCAATGGCGCGCAGAAGAGGTGGGGCTATTGCGCAATCACTATCAGTGATCTGAAAATGTCCGTATAGGGCGCACACACGGAGCCGTTTGACCCCCCAGAGAGTTGCGTATGCCTTTCTATCCACCTTGGGACCCGTTATCGTTTCCTCAGTCGTTTAGTGCCGTATTCGGTCGTCCTCGTGTGGCCGAACGGTCTATATGACACTAAACAGTAACGCAAACGGCCAAATTCGTCCTCGTGTGGCCGCAGCCTTAGTTACTCCAGGGAGAATGTCCCCTGTAATCGGTCATTATAAGTCGCTTTGGATAAAAGCATCAGCTAAATGAAATGTAATGTGATTTGTAAAATATGCATGAAAAAATAAATAAAAAGTTAACTAGGTGAAAAAAGGTAAGATACACTCTTAAAATGTGTTGAGAGAAAACTAGTCTTTGCTGCTGCCTCAAAGAGGAGCAGGGGGGAGAGGAGGGAGACAGGAGAGGCTGATTCAGGAGCACAGACACACTCACAACTATAAATGAACCAAAAATAAATTAATAAACAAGTTTCAGTGTTTTTTTCATATTGGAAATGGTATGTTATTGGTTATGGCCATGATTTTATGATTATTGAAATGTATACAGTTCTGTTTAATATAGGTGTTTCCATAGATCTAGTCTCTTTATTTCCCCCTCAAAATGCACCAGATTGATGCATTTAACTCCAAAATAAACGCGAAACCTGCAGGAACCCTGTACAATAAAAAAGTCATGCATTCAAAATGTTACAATTAAAAGTACAAAAGTATTAGCATCAAAATATACTTAAAGTACAGTACCACCTGCAGAGGGACCTAGATTCAGGTGTTCTTCTCCCCATAGAGACGCCTCGCTGCACATTATCCCTGGCATAAAGATAGATAGTGGGTCCCTCACAACATGTTGTGCACAGTGGAAATACACATTCTGGTCACCTCAACTTCAGGGATCTTATCCACTAAACTCCTTCTGAATCAAACCGTCACTCTCAAAATAGAAAAAAACATGTTACTTTACCAGCAGAGAGAAAATTGATGATTAAATGATTAATGTGACTAATAAAGAGCGGTTTGATTATGAACTATTATCCTGTTGATCGATGTCATTACATTTGGTGCAAAGCACATAATGACTTGTTTAAGACTCGTTTTGTCAAAGTTTAGGACTTGGACTTGTCTTGAACTTGCCCATCCTGACTTGAGACTTGACTTGAGACTTGACTCGGACTTGCAAAACAATGACTTGGTCCCACCTCTGCTGCAGGGTAGCTGGTGGATTTACTACAGGTGGAACTAAAGTCTGATTCAACACTTAGTTAGATTGCACATCATTCATCCACATCTGTGAAGTAACTGAGTATTAAATACATGTAGTGGAGGAAAAGTACACCTTTTACCTCTGAACTGTAGAGAAGTAGAAGTACAAGGTAGCTAAACATTTCAATACTCAAGTAAAGTACAAGTACCTGAAAAGTGTACTTAAGTATACAGTACTTGAGTAAATGTACTTAGTTAGTTGGTCATGTTGGTGATATGGGGTGAGATGCCTCGCAGCGCTCTGACTGCCCCCCTCTCCCTGCAGAGCTTCTTTGGGGAATCCAAATACCCTTAACTCTCCTCTCCGGAGCAGACTGATGACGATGAAGAAGACGAGCTGATGACGATGAAGAAGACGAGCCTTCACTGCACTGAGGACATCAAAGAGGGGCACAGGAGCCCAATTCTCCAGCTGACCCTGAGCTGTTTTTCCAAACCCTCCAGACCCCCACCCGGACAGAACTGATGACCCCCCCACATCAAGTTATCACACCCCACTGATTGTAGTTACCCAGGTTCCCTCAGTCCTCCTATCGGCACGTCCGAGTATAACGAAGGTCCACAGCACGTTGTACATATACAGTATAAACTGGAGTGTCTGTGTCAGTGTCTTCACTCTCTGTGCCCCCGCCTCTGTCACTCTGTGTGTGTCATAGAGTGTGTGTGTGCATGAGAGAGAGAGAGAGAGAGAGAGAGAGAGAGAGAGAGAGAGAGAGAGAGAGAGAGAGAGAGAGAGAGAGGAGAGAGAGAGAGAGAGAGAGAGAGAGAGAGAGAGAGAGAGAGAGAGAGAGAGAGAGAGAGAGAGAGAGAGAGAGAGAGAGATGTTGAACAGCAGGACATACTGGAGGTGAGATTATTAAATCTGCAGAGAGGACTTGGAAGTGTGTCCTTCACTCAGAACGACTACCGCTTTTAGCTTCCTCTTTTCTACTGTGAGAATGTGTACGTGTGTTTGTGTATTTTGCAGACTTGATACTTGTTTCATATTCCCCACCGGGGCAGACTAACACGGACAGCTCGTCCGATGCGACTGCATATGCGCCTAATCAGAGGTGGACTTTGCGAAGTCTCACTGATGTGATTGAATGAAACACATCTCACCTGGTCCAGCTTTTCAAATCTGCAAGAATCTGACGCTCCAGCCTAAGGGGCAAATAAAACTAGTCTTTTAAAGTATCTGAATACAGTGTAGAAATATGAAATGCTACATTTAAAGAGATGTTGTGAAATAATTGAAAAAGGTTATTTGATGAAGCTTTGCTGGATGTGGAGCATGCATCCCAGTGTCTTTCTTTCTTTACATGTAAAGAACTGAAACCCGTTCCTTACGTTCACTTTTCGATGTTTTTAAATGCCGCATGCTAAACAGTTGGCTGCAGGGATGCATAGACCCAACACCACGTATGCATGTGACCTGTGCGCATGTGTGTTTGACGTATGTTTACGGTATCAGTGGCTAAAGGGCCAGCTGTGAGCTTCTGCACGTTGGTCACCTTGCTACTGGCAGCACGTGGACGGCCACAGCTGACACATGGAATGCATCTCATGGATACCTTCCTGGAGGGAACGCGTACATCAAGTGTACATCAAGGATGCTGGGAGGTCAGAGCAGAGAGCCTTTTCTCTTTTTAAGTTGAGCTCAAAAATGAATTTATCAAACATACACACAGAGGACAGAATTATTGAACGACTGTCCCAATTGTCTAGCACAAACAGTATTATGTCAAATAAAGAAATGCTATTGGTCACACATCAGTCAAGATAAATAATAAGTATACTTTAGACAACCTTCCAAAAAAATAGAAAAGCTCTCCTTGATGCTTGTAAGAAAGTTGACCCGGCATCAGTGTAACCTGCCCTGAATGTACCACACACACACACCACACACACACACCACACACACACACAGCCAAGCCGTTTCAGTTACTGCATTATATTCCGATTAGAAAAGCTTTGAATGTTTTAAACAACTGCTGTTTTTTTGTGAAGAAAAAAGATGTCGACAAACAAACGGAAAATCACAACTACTGCGACGACACCTTTGCTTTTATTGTATTTTTCAGAGTTTCTGATTTTAAGCTAAGTCAGGTGTAACAAATCTGTTAAAACAAAATAGCATCTTGTGGTCAAGTGCCAAATAAAAACAAAACAGTAGTGTATACATTTATACTGTACAATTGTTATCTGTTGAACAAATTGTTTGTAATTGTTGCATTTTGTAGGTTTTGTACGGTATCCTGTTTTAGTGACTGCAGTTTTGGAACACAGGATTGTTTTTGGTCAACTTTAAAAAGCAAGAATTAAATTTACATTTTATTGTGTGCAAGCAATAATGTGGTGTCTGCTTATTTGCAATACAGCGGTTCAAGGGCAACATGAAGGATATCGTTCAGCCGAAAACCCATCGAAGACATATTGTGTTGTGCATGTGTTATCATATCTAATTTTACAAACTTTTATATTTTGTAATAAATGTAAAAAGTATGTCCACCCACACTTCAAGTACAGTAGTTAATCATCATTATTACCATGTACCTTTACACATACAAGGAATGTGCTTTGCTGTATGTTGGTGCAAACATAAACGGCATGTGAAAAAACGTGGGAAGAAAAGGTCAAAAATAGTATTTTCAAAAAACTATTTAACATTTAAAAAGAATAAGGACAAGTATTTACACCCTTGGTGGTGTTGGAACGGGAACCCCACTGCAGTCAGCATGTCGCTGTGTCCCTGAGACACTCCTGTGGGGATGGCCCACAGTGTTGAGAGTGTAAGTCTCTTTGGATAAAAGCGTCTAAGTAACTTGTCATGTATTATATTTAAAGTGGAGGGCTGTGCAGAAAGGTGCAAAATAAAAGCAGGGAGGAGAGGAGGCTGGTACCCATTAGCACACTGGAAAGGGTAAAGACCCGTGGCCGCCGAGGGGAGAGTGTTGTGGGCGTACTCTACCCAGGTAAGGTGATTACTCCAAGTGGTCTGCTTTTGGGACACGAGGCACCTGAGGCAGGTTTCGAAGTCTTGGTTCAGGCGCTCTGTCTGACCGTTGGACCGCGGAAGATAAGCTGACGGTGGCGCAGAGGAGCTGGCAGAACTCCTTCCAGAAGTTGGAAATGAACTGTGGTCCTCTGTCGGAAACTATGTCACTGGGGAAACCATGGATCTTGAACACGTGAGTTAACATGACCTCTGCCGTCTTCTTGGCAGAGGGAAGTGTGAGCAGAGGAATGAAATGGGCCATTTTTGAGAAACGGTCTACCACCATCAGGACGGTAGTGTTACCTTTGGAAGGCGGTAGTCCAGTCACAAAGTCCATGGAGATGTGCGACTATGGTCGCTGAGGCACTGGGAGGAGCTGGAGCAGACCCACCTGGGCCTGGGACGGGGTCTTATTTCGGGCACACACTGGACAGGCCGCCACATACTCCAAGACCTCTTTTTTCATGGCGGGCCACCAGAACCGCTGCTTTATGGCAAACATCGTTCGCCGGACACCCGGATGGCATGTGAGCAGGGCCGCCCCTGGCCAATTTGGGGCGACATTGTGAGATGAGGCAAATTGACATAAATATTAACCACCTGCCCGACATGCCCTGGCGTGGGCTGATCCGCACCGCCTGTGCATCCAGTGCCTGGGGCCGGACCACGCCGAAGACGGCCTAGGCCAGTCGCCGGTCTGTAACGCCTGCCAGATGATCCCTCGGCTGAGCCGCCGATCGATCGGAGCATCCCTAGTCCTGGGGGTTGTCAACATGGATGTTAAAATCACCAACAATGACTAGACGGTCAAAGTCAATACACACTATAGACAGCAGTTCGGTAAAATCATCAAAAAAGCCTGCACAGTATTTGGGTGGCCTATAGATATTTAGGAACAGAGCTCGAGAGGAGCATTTCAGCTGAAGGGCCACATATTCAAAAGAATCAAAGTTTCCATACGATGTCTTCCTGCATTGAAGGGAATCATTGAACAGAATAGCAACTCCACCCCCTTTCTCATGCATTCTTTCCTGACTCATAAAACTAAAGTTGGGAGGGGTTGATTTGATAAGAACAGCTGCACTGTTATTTTGTTCAATCCAAGTTTCAGTTAAAAACATTTTTCCTGCCAAAGACCTGACATTCAATAAAGCTAGTTTAAGTTCGTTAAACACACTATCAGTCAGATTTGTTGTGACAAGCTATGGCTGACATGGAATCACTGCTAAATTAGATAAACTCACACAAACGTTTGAGCACTTCCTGTTTCTAAGCTGATTCACCGCTCTTAATCTATTACCTATCAACACAGATATCGGCAAAGCTACTGGCAGGCAGGGCCCCGGCTTGTCCTGGAAAGAGTTGAGAGTGCCATACGCCCTTGAGCCTGGACCCAGCACATATCAGTTAGAGTTTGCTGCATTTTGTACACACACATCCTTATCAGGCTTCGGAGACAACCGGTGCTGTCTTGAAGGGGGACGAGGTGGTGATGATTGTGGTAGGCATGGTGATGAAGATGGGGAAGATGATGCACGTGTCTGCTTCGTTGATGTAGGTGGGCGCCGTTGAGTGACAGGGGTAAGGCACTTGGTGCCAAGCCTGTATATCTCCTTCATATGGTCATTGAATTCCAGGAAGGGGGACGAGGGTGAAAGTGTGAGCGGAGAGTAGAGAGAGCTGGGGGGGTGAAGGAAGAGTATCCTCTCTTGAAGGGTGGTGGAGACTCCTCCTTTTGTCTCATAGGTCTCCCATAATCACGACTCTCCCAAGGCGGGTGCAGTGATACTTCTTCAAGGTTTTCTATGCGCTGTGTTCCTCTTGTCGCAGAGGGAACAGATTGATGATGCAGGCAGTTCAGAATATGTTAGAGATAAACAATTGTACTCCTGACTTGTTCAGGCAAAGTCCATCTGCCTTTAAAAGATGTCTGCGGTCCCATAAAAAGTTAAAATGGTCAATAAATTGTATAGAATGGTCAGTACAGGCAGTTGAAAGCCAGGTGTTCAGTACAAACAGTCTGCTGAATCTCTCCACTCCTCTTCTGACTGGCGGTTCAAGGTTCAAGGCTTGTATTTGTCATACATACTTAGCTACAATGTAGTTATGTCGATGAAAATATTAGATCACAGGCTCCATCAACAGTGCAACACAATAAAACAGAAAAACAGAAAAAAATAGTGCAAGTAAATAAAATAAATAAAAATAAAGGAAATAGTGAAATAAGAGTCTATATACAAGTGATTGAATATGATATATTAGATAAATAATTTGTAAGTTGCAGCCAGATGAATGCTATGGATGTTGTTTCAAAAATGCAGGTATTTAATAGTCTTATAGCCTGTGGGATGAAACTGTCCCTGAGTCTGGTGGTTTTAGTCCTGATGCTGCGTACCGCCTGCCAGACGGCAGCAGACAGAATAGTTTGTGGCTGAGGTGATGGGGGTCTTTGATAATCCTGAGGGCGGTAGAGGGCCACTGATGAACACTTCAGGATTTAGAGAGCTAACAGTTTCCAACAGACATTTAAAGTCTTTTTTCACAACATCATTTGTTCCAATGTGCAGTACCACATTCTTCACAGTCGGATGTTCAGCCCCAATATGCAGGATCTTCTCAGCCAAGTCAGAGACCACATCCTTGGGGAAACAGAGTACTTTGGTGTTGTTCTTATTACACAGACCTTTTACATCTCTTACAGCAGAGTCACCCACAATCAGAGTTTCAGGCCCAGTCGTTAGCTTTCCCTCTAGCCTTTTACTTTCTGAGTAACTAGTGGTCCTTACCCTGCTGTGTGAAGAGGACGGGTTATCCAGGTCATCAGAAAGAGATCTCCGGTTCTGCATATGCATATCTGTTCTGGATTGGCACACTTGGTGGTTTAGGAGGATTGTTTGTAGTTCTAGGTTTGCAGCCTGGGTGTCACTCTGGACTCTAGCCTCACCTTCAACTCCCACATCAGGTCTACTGTCAAAACTGCTTTCTTTCACCTACGAAACATCTCCAGACTCCAGCCCTGTTGCAGAAACATTGATTCATGCCTTCATCTCCTCTCGCCTGGACTACTGCAATGGAATTCTGTTTGGGGTCACCAGCAAAGCCCTGGACAGGCTCCAGTACGTCAACCTGTGTGTCTGAGTGATTATTATTTAGTGGGAATGCTGATACAGCATTCCAACTACTTGTTCTTCGACGCACAAAATTCTTTATTATTCCACCGGGTTATTTTCGCCTCTTCTGCTCCCACATTCCACATCGCAGAAACTCCGTTCAAACATCAAAACGTTCAGCTCGGTCAGGAATCAATGGCTATTACTTTTATCATTCATAACTTACAGAATTCCAGAGAATTCATCACATTTTTAACATGGAAGTCAATGGAGAAACTCTTCAGACTTGAAAAATCTTCACGCGACTTCAACTGCTAACTGTTCCTTCATACTTTCACTCAGAAACCTCATTCCAACTTTAAAATGTTACACATCTTTCTGACATTATTCATGTATAGGGTTGGGAACCGAAACTCGGTTCCAGATGAGAACCGATAAGAAAATGCCGGGCACCGGGTACCCATACAAAATACACAATTTCGGTTCTGCTTAACGGTTCTGCTTAACGGTTCCTAAACGCGGTAGACCCTGTATTCCACCGGGTCCGTCTGCGCCGCGGTGACCCGGTGGAATACAAGGTAAGGGCGTACTGGCCATCTGTGTCTTCTGGAGAATCACAGAACGGCCGGTCGTCAGCGGGCCGTTGGCGGCCGGCTCGGTACGCTGACGGCCGGCACCGCCCTTAATTCTTTTACACGGCATCATGTAAGTTGCCCTGGCATCATCTAATTGGCCTGGCATCATGTAAGTTGCCCTGGCATCATCTAAGTTGCCCTGGCATCATGTAAGTTGCCCTGGCATCATGTAAGTTGCGCTGACAGGCGACAGAGGTCCACTGTTGCCCCGCAGCGAGGCTCCCCCCGCCCTCCCGTAGACAGTTCACGAGCTTAGCCACTTCATAACACCAAAGTGGTAAACTCTCTGAAGTGAGGCTCCACTACACTAAAAAAGAAAAAGACAAGGCACAGTGTAATGCCTGTTACAGTTTTTCTCGATTGCTTATGTAACAGAGTTATAAAGGTTGGTGTAAAATCCAAGTTAAATTGGAGAATTACGCCATCTGGTGTTACAAACGTGTGCCTGCATTGCTGTAGCTTTGTTACCGCAATGGATTGTGGGAGGTTCTCATACCACGTGAGGATCTGTTTAGAGTAAGGTGCTATTGTATTATGTCTGTGGACAAAATGTATGTTATTATTTTATTAGAACAATAACGTTCTGTTGTGTTTGTTTAGTTTAATGTTAGTCGTTTAATGCTCATAGCAACATGTTTTTGTGTGATTCGCTTTTTGTGTTATATGATTTATTAATGTGATCGTCAATAGCTAATTTGAGCTAGTAGGCTAACGTGAGCGTGGTGCTATCTCTCCAACAGAACGCAGCTCACGTGTTCATTGTATGTGCCCATTGCAATGCAGGTATGTGAGTTTTGTACACCAGTTTGTTTATGTTTAATGTTTCACATTGTTCCCACTATACGATTATTGTTGTGTTGTTGATTATTGGATTGTAAAGGAGATTTAGATACCGCGTGAGGATCTGTTGAGAAACGCAGCTCACGTGTTCATTGTATGTGTCCATTGCAATGCAGGTATCCTATGTATGGAATACATTGAAGTAATCACCAGCTCTGAGTGGTCTGTTGCTGAGAGGACATAACACAGGGGTTACACTAACACACAAATTATACATAAATCACAATTATTTTAACTGACACTCAAAGAGCAAAACCTGGCTCAAATCTCCAAAACTCTAAACACGTTTTCAGCTTTTCAGACAATTTGCAAATCAACATGGCACTTTGTGCAAACCACTGCACACGTTTCTCCACGTGACACACAGGAATCTGACATAACGTCACGTGTGAGCTGGTTTAAAACACTGATGTTCAAAATGCCTCACACATGGACCAATGATCAAGAAACACGTTCCATCTGACCAAACACCTGGTAGCATCATTGTTGGCTCATCAATCAGGATGTTAGCACGATGAAAAGACCACAGGTGAGTACTTTCTTACAGCAACAATGGAAGCCAACATGGAAGCAAGAGGAAGAGGAATAGGAGGAGGAAGAGGAAGAGCTGGTCTGAGAGTGAGAGGAGGAGGAAGAGTACTCTCTAATGAAATGAAATGTTATCAACCATGGTGTGACGATGAGAGGCTGGACGGAGGGTTCAGCCTAATCTAAGCCGATGTACTGTCGCCTCTGTAATCCGGACACTTAGATTTGAGAACAGGGTAGTTACCAGTTTGTAGCTCTGCATAACTCTGATATATCAGAGCTTATCTGTTGTGTGAAACGTATTCACTTCATTACTGCCATTGAATTGTTGGCATGTTGCAGACTATAACTGTACACACATCCTGCACAATGTACTGTGGTAAAGTTACTTTTATGCAACACAGACGCTGACCAACCGCTAGATCTTTGTTGTTTATCTGAAGGACTGAGAAACAAAGAGGTGGAAGGCTAAGGGTTTCCAATGAGGCACAGGAAGCAGCAGTTACAAACTTAGTTTTGGCAAACAATGCATCACACTTAGAGAGGTCCGAAGCAAAGTAACTATGTGCTGAGATGCATCACAGTGTGATCTTTGAATAAAATGTGATTTCTTTCAACAGCTCATTTGTATTTCTTCAATTACTGTATTTCTGTAAACTCAAGCAACTTTCTCTGCAGAAACCTCTCTGTGCAGAGCACAGCCCATAACAGATGGAAGTGCTTTAGATTATGCTCAGTGTCAAGAATATTTCTGTCTTTACTTCTAGATATTTAACCTTTCTGCCTGTTGACGTTTACGACCAACCCTGAGTCATTATCTCCCGTAAGGAATATGCTAATGCAGTCATATGCACTTGTAGCAGGACAGGGAGAAAGTAAACCCACTCCTACAGATTCCCTGAGAAAAAGGGGAGTGGCTAATCAAGCACCCCTGAGAGAAACTGGAGGAAACAATCAAGAGAATGATTGGCACCTTTGTTAAAAGGAGGACAGCATGTAATTCGAAAGGGGGAGAAAGAAGCAAGAGGAAGTCGGAATCGAACAAGGAGAAAAGTGGATTCTTGAGGACTTCATCAGCTGAATCAGGCTATTTTTGGGGGGGTTTTGCCACTGAACCCAGGAGCTGTTGGGGAAACATTCAACTTTCTCCTTCCAAGTTAACCCTGCAATCCAGTAAGCTATTCTGGCCTGTCACCCTCAGATAAGTGGTTCTCACTACACCAATATCATTTCTCCTCCTCTAGCACTCTACACACACACACACACACACGCACCACACTCTGGACTTTTAAAGCTGAACTTTAAAACTTTACTTTCACACATCCTTATCCACTGAAATACACTCCTAAACTGAGTGACAAAGGACAAAAAAGACTTCTCCCCTCCCCCACACACACTCACAGTCAATCCCCAGGATGTATTGATGTTTTGTGAGTTAACTTGGCTTATTTGTTGGTATGTATTGGAGTTAAGTTTATCTGGTAAATGGTCTGTGACATGAGTATGTTTGTTTGATGTACTGATTTGTTATTTGGAGTTAACAAAAATACAGACATTTTATATTCAAAGTGAATTGATTTATTATTTTTCCTTTTGTAAAATTCAGTAGCTAGGTCACCGGGCTATCCCTCTGTTTCTGTGTGTCTAAAAAGTTTAATTTATTCATTCAGGGATAAGACCTACGCTACACACTCATTCTCAGTTTTATGACCGGTCAACTCTCGATCACAGAGCCTAAAAGTCAGGCAAGTGATTGAGTATTTCCAGATGTTGGGGAATATCTCCAGTGTTTACGCACCATCCCCCAATATGTGGATGAACTCTCTGTAAACTAGTTAAAAGGTCTATTTGAGTGAGAGACTGGTCAGATTTGACATGGCAACCCACCAGGGCAGTCAGAATCTCTGGCTGTGTGACTTGTGATGTTAATTCTCCGGCCGATACTTGTAAATAAACATCAGTGTTTGACATCAAAGCTCCAACTCTCCTCGTGTCTCTCTGAGTCCTGACTCTCAATTGCTGCAGAAGTTTCCCTTACACTCAGCAGTGTGTAGTTGGGTGGTCAAACAATCTAGTATTATGAATGTGAAGTATATTTGGTGCAAAAGTTTGCATTTGGTAAGTGTTTATGTAGTTTTGAGTGCAGTTCTTCATTTAGCAGGAGAAATGAGGTGTTTTGCACTTTGGGTGTGTGGTTTTGTTTTTAGTGTTCTGAGAAACTGAGCAATTTAAAAAGAAATGTGTGTTAGCAATCGAGAAACTGTAATAGCTTGCCACAGGCATAGCTCAGTTAAAATAAAGCACAGCTATTGTGCAATACATTTGTATTGCATGTAAAAAAATTATTTGTCAAAATGTCAGTTAAAGCTTAAAAGAATAAAGATATTTTTGTTATCTAAACGTTTGACCTCTTTCTTTTACAGTTTTGGAATCGAAACGGTGAATCGATAAGAACCGGAATCTCTAAGCGCAATCGATACATTTCAAACGATACCCATCCCTATTCGTGTAACACAACTTTTAAATCTGATTCATACTTTCAGAGATATTAAACATTGTTCAGACCTTAGACTGTATATATAAATGGACGTAGTGTCCGTGACGTCACCCATAGGATTCTGCAGAGTTGCCGAGAAGCCCTTAGTAGGCGGAGTCGGCCACTAACGGCTAGACCAGGGGTGCCCAACCTGTCGATCACGAGATGTGTCTAAAAATAGAACAACAATATTCTGTTTTATCGTTAATGTCCTATAACATAATCTTCCTGTGCCAGAATAATGCACTTGAACGCATCAAAGCTTTGTGATTGGCCGGCGTGACCCCATGTGTCGGGCGTGACTGGTGGGCAGTGGGCACTATTTCGCTGACTTTGTCCGTGTCAACAGGAGTGACAGTCCGCACACACACAAGACGCAATTATGGCAATTATATCATTTTCACTCAGAGTGGGAGGATGATTATTTGTATCTATTCCAATTCAAAGTCCATCTGTTTCGTCTGAAATGCGAGCGTGGCTTTATCGAAGAAGGGTAATTTAGGAGCGGCATTTCAAAACAGTGCACACACGCTACGAGACGGAATTCCCTCCTAATTCTGCCCTACGCTCCAAAAGGGGAGGGGCCTGAAAGGACAGCTAAATGCACAGCAGTCCATTTTCACCAGGCCCAACAACAAGAGCAAGGCTGCTACCATAGCATCTTATCGTGTCAGTCACGTTCTTGCGAAACACATGAAGTCTTTCAAAGATGGCGAAGTTGTGAAAGAAGCATTCCTGGAGGCTGCCGACCATCGCTGCCGACCATCGCTGCCGACGCGCTTTTGGGGACGGTAAACAACAACAATAACAGTAGCATTTCAACAGGTTTTTGAAATAATAAAAACTCAAGTTGGATACCGTTATTAATCAGCTGTGAGTTTTAGCTTGTTTGAACTTAGTCATTATAATTGTTGTACAAAATGGTATAAGAATGCAAACTTAAATTGATTAGTCTATTATCAATTCAGGTTAAGAAACTGTTGCTAGCATCCTATTTTAAAGGCATTTCTTTTTATACTCGACTAAAATGCAACAAAAAAAGGTTTTGATTCTATTAATTTTGTCTTTTTTATTGCACTTTGGCAGCAGATTCCTGTGTAGCTTCAGATCTGAGTTGTCTTATTAGTAAGCCTCACTTTTGTAGCAACACTATATTTATATAATGGCAAAGAAAGGGTTCAGAGTATTTTCTTTTTTCCTGTGTCATATGTGGCAGCAATGTTCAATGTATCTTGAAAACTTTACCCACTGTAGTGACGTGTGAATAAACTCCAACTCTGTATCAACAACACTGTTGTGTAACTTCAGTTAAATACTTGTATGTGTGTAGATTAGAAAGAGGTAAGATAAAGGATCTGCAGTATTTTATGAAGTATTAATCGTACAAAGGTCAGTTTTATACAAGTAGAAGTGTGTATTTACCTGGCAGTAGGCTGTCAGTAATGGCTACGCCTCTCTATTTGGACTGGTAGATCTCTGCAGACTGGCAACTTTAAAAGTAGCTCTCGGGTCAAAAAAGGTTGGGCACCCCTGGGCTAGACAGTGACGTCGGAGTCTAACTCCCGCCTGCTCCAAATAAGGGCAAAGAGGCGGAGCCGAGGCGGGACCTGCTGCCACCGAGCTGGAAGTAACAGAGCTAGCTCAGGCTAAGACTAAGCTAACATGAAATACATGCATTCCAAGTTACTGCGTGGCACAATTCCCAAACCCTACATTCCTGAGACATAATTTGTTATGACAAATGTAGGAAAACATCTCGTAGCTTGAAAAATGTAAATAAATTAAGCAAAATAATTAAACAAAATGCCTCTTGAAGGCATCAAGTGACAAAAACTTTCAACATGTCTCCTTAAACCCCATTGTAAGTTCAGCCTCATCTTTCCCCACCACAGCACCTTTAGTTAATCCGCCAAAAAGGCCACATTATTAACCCCAAAGTACACTTCAGATGCTCAAGTTCCTTGACATGCTTCACGCTTTGAAATGTCACGGATATCTGTTACGGTTCTTCAACAAAACGTTCACATGTAAGAGGTTTATCTCTCATTCAGAACAATGAAAATGTTCTCTCACTGATTACTGCACATCACCATGGAAACCTTTGATCTCTGGACACATAGTTAGCTCAAATATAAACACTTGTGTCATGGAACATGGAACACGATGTCATAACTCCAACTGACATGCTGAGAGCAGCAGATTTCAGATAATGGTTAACACAGCTCTACATCAAATCTGATGTTACGTAATGTGGTGTTACTATGGCAACACATCCCTCGCCATAAAACAGCAGCAGACTTCAGATAATGGTTAATGGTCCTGCCCTCAACAGCTCTACGTCAATTATGGGGTGTCTTCATATGCCATTTCCATGGAATCCCTCGCCATAAAACTTTTTTTAATATTTACTTGCACTATATATATTTTTTTCTGTATTATTGTGTTGCACTGTTGGAGAAGCCTGTGACCTAAGATTGTAATCGACATAACTACTCGTAGCTATGTTCGTATGGAAAATAAAGAACCTAGAAAACACGATGTTGCTGTAACTCCAATGGACACGGTCCAATCGTCCCCCAAACTTCGCTTGTATATCACCATTCCATGCCTCAACAGCTTTGCGCCAAATCTGAGATCTCACCATAGACTGTTGCCATAGAAACGCATCCCTCGCCATAAAACACGATGTCGCTGTAGCTCCAATGGGTCCGGTCATCCCACAATCTTCACCTATACATCACCTCTCCATGCCTCAACAGCTCTACGTCAAATCTGACATCTCACCATATGCCGTTTCCATGGAAACACATCACTCGCCATAAAACACGATGTTGTCGTAACGGCTATGAAAAGGGTAAAAACGGCACCAGACTTCAGATAATTGTTCACGGTCCAGCCCTCATCAGCTTATGTCAATTATGGGGTGTTATCATAAGCCGTTTCCATGGAAATGCATCCCTCGCCATAAAAGACGATGTCGCTATAACTCCTATGAAAGTGCTCAAACTTCACATGTGTGGTAACAGTCCAGTCGTGAAGACATCTACGGGACAGTTTTGAGATTTCTTCAATTGCTGTTTCCATGGTAACACAAGGCTCGCCTTGGAATACGGTTTTCTCATAACTTCAGTGAAGTTGGCGACAGATCATTCACCACCAAGTTTGTTCAAAAGTTTGCAGTTCAAATATTCTGCTGCTTTTCCAAGCCCGTTTACTTTATTTTCTTCTCTCATCACACATTCAAGCCCCCAGTGTTCATGTATCATTTCAATCTAAATTCTTCACTTTCTTCTTACACATTTCATTTTAATCTAAATGATTCACTCTCTTCTTACGCATTACATTTCAGCATAGCAGTTTAGCGTCAGCTTTTCAGCATAAAGCATTCCCACTAGCAATTTCTTCAGGAATTGCATTCTTTAGTTATTAGCTGGTGTTTAAAAATGTCCACTGAGATGGCCTCTCTGCTATTTCCTGGGTTTTCCACAGTTTGGGAGCGTAGTGGATAAAAGCGGCCTCACCCATTTTATTTTGGTGGACTTCAGGGATATTTAAAAAGCTGAAGAGGACCTCAGGACTCGTCCAGTGACTCCAGTGAGATAAATGGGTTCCAAACCATTAAGAGCTTTAAAAACCAATACATTAATTTTTAACTTAATTCTAAAAGACACAGGCAGCCAATGTACTTCTGATAAAACGGCAGTAATGTGCTCTCTTTTTCTGGTTTTGTTAAAAGCCTGGTGGCGGAGTTCTGGATAAGTCAAAGCTTTTCTATTGATTTTTATTAAGACCAGCGAAGAGTGCATTATAGTAGTCCAACCTACTTGATATGAAAGCATATATGCGCTTTTCAGCGTCTTGTTGGTTTAAAAATGAGCCTACTTTGGTAATATTTCTTAGGTGGAAGAAAGCTGTCTTTGTCACCTTGCTTATATGTGGTATCAAATGTAAGTCTGAATCTAAAATGACTTCCAGACTTGTGACTTGAGTTTTAGTCCGACGACTTAGGTTACCTAACCTGGTAGAAAGCTTGTCTTCGTTTAGTTTACAAAAGTTATTTCTCATTCACTGAGTGATGGTAGATAGGCAGGAGGTCAGGGAGCACAGTGCGTTGGTGTCATTAGGCTCGACGGAAATGTACAATTGTGTGTGTCGTCGGCATAGCTGTGAACATTGATATTATGTTCACTCATGATGTTGCAGTGGTAGCATGTATCATGAGAAGAGCAAAGGACCAAGGCAGCTTCCTTGTGCAACACCTGAAGATAATTAATGTACATTTGACTCATGTTCTGTTCAGTAAAAAGTTTGTACACACCTTCAAATTCGAAGTTTTTAATTTTTTAATAAAAAATTCTACTTTGTAGATTAATAGTGAAGATATCACAACTATGAAAGAACACATATGGAATTATCTAGATAATGATTTTTATTTTAGATTCTTCAAAGGAGCCCCGTTTTGCCTTGATGACAACTATGCACACTCTTGGCTTCTCTCAGTCAACTTTATGGGGTCATCACCTGGAATGGTTTTCAATTAACACGTGTGCCTTGTCGAGAGTCCATTTGTGGAATTACTTACAAAACTACTGTAAGTATTCTGGCACACACCAGTGGCGTTTTCTCCCGGAGGCCAAGGGAAGCCAGGCTTCCCCTGTTTTTTCGGATTGTAGTTATAATTTAAATAAATAAATAAAAACACTTTGTTTTGTTTCTGTAATTCTCCTTTCCTGTGTGTTCCTGCCGGACCGTCTCTCCGTCTCTCCCCCATTCTCATTAGCGGCTTTCACACCAGCGCTTTTCAGTTTCTAGCTCCGAGCGGGCGCTTTTCTGGTTCAGCTCCGGTTTCCCTTTTCAGCTCCCGCTCTGTTCACACCGCCCACTGGCGCCCCAGAGCTGCCCCTGCTGCGTCATGACGTCACCGTTTACATCGCTGATTTGCTCCCCAACGGCACCCATTACGGCGCTCACAACAACAACAACAACAGCGTCGGGTCGATGATCGTGTTGCTTTTAATCACACGAAGCCAGAATAAATTGAATAACGACTTCTCCAACCTTATACTTTGCTCCAGAGTGCCGTGGTTCATTGTTTGTTAATGTGTTTCTGCAGCATTTACCGACCGCTGCAGTGCTGGCTGCTCTTCCACGGGAGTTTATTCTCCCGTTAGCTCCCGGTGAGCTCACACTGCAGCGGCCGCTCTAAAGTATTCACTGTCCGACTCACACAAGCAGCTGATGCATATCCCCAGTTCCCCTTAGCCTAAGTGAATGTGTGTCAGTCTGAATTGACACTGTTTGGTATCACAACGCTGTTATGAAAGTTTCGCTGAAAAGGCGCTGGTGTGAAAGGGGCAATTGAGTATTTTACAAAGAGTGAAACAGCGACCCTCTAGATGTCATGGTGAAGCAGTAGATTGCATTCACTGTTGCGAGAGGAGGCCAGCAGAATCTAGTTTCCCTTGGTGAAAACAAATTGAGGGATTAACCAATCAGATGAGGCCCACGTGATGCCCCTGCCAATCTGTGATTGGTCAGGGCCATGCCAGGGGAAGCCAGCCGCCTCTAGCTTCCCTTCAGAGGCGGCTGGCGGCTGGCGATTTGATTGGACACTGCCATCCAATCACATCAACATCAATTTTAATACTGTAACTGTCATCACCGCCGTTAGAAATTATCAAGCAAATGAAGCATTATGGAGGGAGGAGATTTGGCGTACTTAAGTATAACTTCACTAAACTTCCGCTACAGCAGCAACTAAAAATTAAAGCAGATGGCAGGACAACGCCCACACTCGAGCTGTGTACACAGAGGAATAAGGGATCTAATCGGACGTTCAATGAGGACAAGTATGTCCGCACAGAGTGGCTAACTGGAAGCGCTAAACTTCAGCGTCTATTTTGCTGGCCATCTTCTTTTTGACAAGGGTTCGTGCTCCCTGAACAATCCTTGGGCAACGTCAGGATTCATCGACCTTGCCAACCTGTCACGGGCAATTGAGAACTGCGGTCAACTCAGCCGTCTCTCGCATTTGCTTGGTCAAATGAGCAGCGCTTCATTTTTGAGTGCGCGATTAATAGCGTATTTACGGTAATCGCCGAGAAGTGGCGCTGACGCTTGATCAATCAATCAATGATATTTGATGAGGGATAAAATGATTTTTAGCCATAAGTTCTTAATACAATTGGTACTGTTGGACTCAGTACATGTTAGACTACTACCAAAAATACAATCAATTACTTTTACTGTGTACTATTTGAGTAATACTCTGTCAAACTCCCCTCCAGAGTACAATAATGCATGTTTTCTGCCCTTTTTGATGAGAGATACAATCATTTTTTGCAATGAGTTCTTAATAAAATCGGTTATGCTGAATTCTGTACTACTTGGACTACTACAATCAAGTACTTTTACTGTGTACTTGTTGAGTAATCCTTTGTCAAACTCTCCTCCAGAGTACTGCCATCTTTGATTTGAGATAAAATGATTTCGTGCAATAAGTTCTTAATGAAATTGATACTGTTGGATTCAGTACTACTTGGACTAGTAGCACAAGTACAATCAAGTACTTTTACTGTGTACTTTTTGAGTAATCCTTTGTCAAACTCCCCTCCAGAGTACAATAATGCATGTTTTCTGCTATCTTTGATTTGAGATAAAATGATTGTGTGCTATAAGTTCTTAATGAAATTGATACTGCTGAATTCTGTACTACTTGTACTTTTTGAGTAATCCCCTGTCAAACTCCCCTCCAGAGTACAATAATGCATGTTTTCTGCCATCTTTGATTTAAGATAAAATGATTTCGTGCAATAAGTTCTGAATGAAATTGGTACTGATGGATTCAGTACTACTTGGACTACTACCAAAAGTACAATCAAGTACTTTTACTGTGTACTTTTTGAGTAATCCTTTGTCAAACTCCCCTCCAGAGTACAATAATGCATGTTTTCTGCCATCTTTGATTTTAGATTAAATGATTTTGTGCAATAACTTCTTAATGAAATTGGTACTGATGGATTCAGTACTACTTGGACTACTACCAAAAGTACAATCAAGTACTTTTACTGTGTACTTTTTGAGTGATCCCCTGTCAAACTCCCCTCCAGAGTACAATAATGCATGTTTTCTGCCATCTTTGATTTAAGATAAAATGATTTCGTGCAATAAGTTCTGAATGAAATTGGTACTGATGGATTCAGTACTACTTGGACTACTACCAAAAGTACAATCAAGTACTTTTACTGTGTACTTTTTGAGTAATCCTTTGTCAAACTCCCCTCCAGAGTACAATAATGCATGTTTTCTGCCATCTTTGATTTTAGATTAAATGATTTTGTGCAATAACTTCTTAATGAAATTGGTACTGATGGATTCAGTACTACTTGGACTACTACCAAAAGTACAATCAAGTACTTTTACTGTGTACTTTTTGAGTAATCCCATGTCAAACTCTCCTCCAGAGTACAATAATGCATGTTTTCTGCCATCTTTGAACTTATAGCACGAAATCATTCAGCCTGTCCTCCTACAAAAAACGACCATATAGGTCGATTGTTCAGCAGCTAAATACGACCCAGAGACACGTTTTAAAGTGTAGCCCCTCTAGTGGTCGTGTAAGAAACAACATGTTTGTTGACATTGCTCCTGTCGATTGCAAACGCTCCGGAGGGTCGTTTATTCACAAATAACCCTTCTCCGGAAAATCCTAAAATGTGGAATAGTTTGGCCATTAAAATGCTTTTTTATTAGATTTCTAGCGAGAAGTGTATATTGTACTTTTATAATCCACGTCCAGTGGATGTGTAGGATCTACAGTTTGATAGATATACGAAGATGATTTGAGGTCTCGCCAGGAGAACTGTACTGTATATGGGGCAACTTCCATGTAAAGTTAGCGTGGGTGAAAACAGTATTTCCGGTCTCGAAGTTTTCATAATAAGACCGGAAGTATTCCCCACACTGTCAAATGATTACGCAGTGATATCTCCATTACTCATCCACTAAAAAACATCAGTTTATCCTTGTTAATTACACAATATTGATTGGTTTAAATTGTGTACAATGCTTTTGTGTTTTTAACCTTCGATTCGGAGAAACAAATTGTTTTTTCGGAGTTTAGACACTACAGAGTTTCCGAAGACACTACACTACCCAGAATCCCCAGCTATCGTTTGGGACTACAACATCCGCCTTGCTTTACAAACCCCGTGATTAGCCCTCAAGCTCTGTGATTTGATATTGGAGTGGCAGTGCGACAAGGTTACGCTGTCAAACAGCTCTTTGAAATGGAATGGAACCACGCCAGACTATCCAAAACTGGACTTGGACGGGTCCAGCCCGGCCCTCCCCCCCAGAATTACACTTGCTGGCTATTGTGTGTTTCGCAACATGTTCTATGGCACGTCTCTACTGGGAAATGTAGTTTTAAAAGACGTTTTCGTATTTCCCACAATTAGAAGTTGCCAGTATTAAACTGTATACATCCCTGGAGGTTTAGGAGATACGAAACACATTGGTGTTATGACATTTAAAACATATAATTAATACATGGGTGAAAATGGATTGTGTCCATAATGGGCAGAATTAATACCACATGACAGCTAGGTCAGAAGAGCTTTATTTAACAGCTGGTCTTATGTCTGTGACCCCTCCTGTTGTTAATTGATAAGCCTGAAACATGCACTTGTCAAGGTTCAGATGCACATTTAGCAAATATGGCAGTAGCCATTGATCATCATAAGATACTTTATTGATCCCAAGTTGGGAAATGTTTTTGTTACAGCAGCATGTACTACTTTGTTCTACTCCACTACAATTCAGAGGTTAACCTGGTATTTTTACTCTACTACATTTATTTGTGTTACTTTGCAGATTCTGATTAATGATGTGAAATATAAACAACCCTTAAATCAGACTTTAGTTACACCTGAGTAAAATTCAGCCTTATCAGTTTGTCTGTTTTGCACATCCTCCTGTTAATATCTTTGGACGTCCTGCACTAAACTGTTTTATTGTAGAGATCACTACAGTATCTTCTAGATATTTTCCATTCTATATTTCTATCATTGACCCCTATTTTGTATGTAGGCTACTCTTAATATTTAAATGTTTTCATCAATAACTAAATAAATATAACTTATTCAACAACTAAATTCAATAACGTGCTTTAACCACTAGGAGGTGCGGTTTAGACCAGTGGTCTAGTTAATAAAACATAATAATATCGGACATAATATGACTATTCACTTTATTGTGAGTTTAAAACAGAACGGTAAAGGAAAATACAGTTTCAGTCTCTCGATGTGAAGCTTATGCATTGTACCATGAACCTGTATAGACCTGTAACAGTCAACTGCATGAGGAGTTGGAAAGGTAGTTCAGAAAATCAGTAATATCTTTAAAAACTACAAAAAAGTCCCTTTCTATCAGCTGTGTTATGGTGTAAATACAGCCTATCTACTAATTGGATCAAATATAAAAGTCAGCCGAATTAGTGTTGATACTGCAAGGAGACGTATTGTGTGAAAAGAAATGGAAGATGTTGTTTAATTGTTGATTTATTTATGGTCCACGTCACGTATTCAGTTTTGGCGGCATCTCTTCGAGTTTGTCAAAAGGTCTTCTGATCAGGGCTCTATAAATACATATCTAGGGCAGATCTGTAATATTTAATACAGCCGAACCGTGTATTACAATGCCGTTATGTGATGACTTTCAAAGAGAAAAGCAAGAACACTCGGAATAAAGTAATATTATTATTATTTTTTAATGTTTTCCGATTTCATATCACATAAACACCATATCCCGACGTGCATTGCGGCGTGATTTTATCCTATCAAAACCTCTGAAAAAAGAAATGTGTCTCTCAGAATCGAAAGAGAAAAACCTATGGGAAAAACACAAAAGCATTGTACACAATTTAAACCAATTAATGTCGTATAATTAACAAGGATAAACTGATGTTTTTTTAGTGGATGAGTAGTGCAGATATCACTGTTAAATCATTTGATCATTGGTTTTATTATGAAAACGGCGAGACCGGAAATACTGTTTTCAACCCGTAACTTTACATGGAAGCTTGCTGCATATACACGTTCTCCTGACGAAACCTCAAATCATCTTCGTAATATCTATCAAACTATAGATCCTACATATCGACTGGACGTGGATTCTAAAAGTACAATATATACTTCTCGCTAGAAATCTAATCATAAAGCGTTTTAATGGCCAAACTATCCTACAATTTAGGATTTTACAGAGAGGGTTATTTGTGAATAAACAACCCTCTGTAACGTTTGCATTCAACGGGAGCACTAGAGGCCGACAATTTTAAAACGTAATTATAGGTCGTATTAAGCGCTTGAACAAACGACATATGTGGTCGTAATAAGGGCTTAAACAATCGACCCATTTGGTCGTATGAGTTGGAGGACTTGTTGAAATCATTTTATCTAAAATCAAAGATGGCAGAAAACATGCATTATTGTACTCTGGAGGGGAGTTTGACAGGGGATTACTCAAAAAGTACACAGTAAAAGTACTTGATTGTACTTTTGGTAGTAGTCCAAGTAGTACTGAATCCAACAGTACCAATTTCATTAAGAACTTATTGCACGAAATTATTTTATCTCTCATCAAAGATGGCAGAAAACATGCATTATTGTACTCTGGAGGGGAGTTTGACAGGGGATTACTCAAAAAGTACACAGTAAAAGTACTTGATTGTACTTTTGGTAGTAGTCCAAGTAGTACTGAATCCAACAGTACCAATTTCATTAAGAATTTATTGCACGAAATAATTTTATCTCTCATCAAAGATGGCAGAAAACATGCATTATTGTACTCTGGAGGGGAGTTTGACAGGGGATTACTCAAAAAGTACACAGTAAAAGTACTTGATTGTACTTTTGGTAGTAGTCCAAGTAGTACTGAATCCAACAGTACCAATTTCATTAAGAACTTATAGTACAAAATCATTTTATCTCAAATCAAAGATGGCAGAAAACATACATTATTGTACTCTGGAGGGGAGTTTGACAAGGATTACTCAAAAAGTACACAGTAAAAGTACTTGATTGTACTCGTGGTAGTAGTCCAAGTAGTACAGAATTCAGCATAACCGATTTTATTAAGAACTCATTGCAAAAAAGTATTGTATCTCTCATCAAAAAGGGCAGAAAACATGCATTATTGTACTCTGGAGGGGAGTTTGACAGAGTATTACTCAAATAGTACACAGTAAAAGTACTTGATTGTATTTTTGGTAGTAGTCTAACATGTACTGAGTCCAACAGTACCAATTTTATTAAGAACTTATGGCTAAAAATCATTTTATCCCTCATCAAATATCATTGATTGATTGATCAAATATAGCATAAACACTTGCACTAGCGTCAGCGCCACTTCTCGACGATTACCGTAAATACGCTATTAATCGCGCACTCAAAAATGAAGCGCTGCTCATTTGACCAAGCAAATGCGAGAGACGGCTGAGTTGACCGCAGTCAATTGAGAGGCACGGTAAATATAAAAATCATATAGATTGTGCTGTGAAATTAAAGCTTTTTGGACGCGTCAGGATTGCTGCACACGCTGTACAACAACAGGTTGTTTCACAAGCCACCAGGAGAGCTGATACAGCTTCTTATTGAGGATGACCTACAGGGCACACTCTCCGAGGTCTACAAGCTGCTCCAGCTCATGCTCACGATACCAGCCACCAGCACATCAGCAGAGCGCTCCTTTTCCTGTCTAAAAAGGATCAAAACGTATCTGAGGAACACGCGTGGACAGGACAGACTTGTCAACCTAGCCACAATATCCATTGACTCCGTTGTTGTGGAGGACCTAAAGGCCGCTGGGAAGTTCTATGACATTGTTGTTGACCACTTCGCCACCATGAAAGACATGAGAATGGCATTCCTCTTCAAATAGGGTGAGTGAAATGCACACCCCTTTCTCTCTGTGCATACCTGTTGCCTGAACGGCGCGTGTAGCTATGTGTGCAATGTCTGATGTGGTTCTGTTGGTTATGGTGCATTGCTTGCCTGGATTTAGCTGCAGGTGTTCAGTCTGAAGTAGTTGTTTTATTGCAGTTGTTTAATTAGCACAGGGTGCTGCTATCCGAATATCAGCACCGCAGATAGCATGCCACATAGGGCCCGACCACCTGAATCGATGAGATTGTTTATATGTTTGTGTTACTTTTGGACTACGGACTGAACTAATTACAGAGACGAGGACTGTTGCTGCACTTGCCGTGTGTGTTAGTGTAACAGATGTAAATATGCAGTGGGGTTTATTTAATTTTATTTTATTTTGTATAATCACACACATTCTGTGTTTTATATTATTTTATTCTGTGTTCTTCATTTTATTGAATGTTAAATACCTGGCAAGGTCGGAGAGCTGTGCTCAGGAGTTTATTGTTGTGAGGACTTTCATTTCCTTTCTTTGTGATTTTACTTTTTGTATATATTGTGTCCCTCACGTTTCCTCTTCCCTTTTTGTAAACGTTCCAATGAGAGGAGTCACTGAGGGAAATGTATGTAAAACTGATCATTTGATCTGTAATCAGATTCAGACATTAAACAGAGATCGTCTCAACTTTACGCTGACTCGGCGGGTCTCGTCCATTATCAACACAACGCACACTGATACTTTGATGTGAACGTAAAACTTTAAAGGTCTCCTGATTTAGTTTGTGAATGAATGCTTCTTATTTATTAATTACCGAATATCTGCACCGCGCATTGAGCGGCTGGTATTGCATTGGTGGGGGGAGGTTGGCATAAATTAATAAGAAAATGCTTAAATTAATAAAACGAGAGTTTCAGCTGGAGAGTGCGTGCGGACCTGTCGCTTAGATAACAGGCGTGTACAAGTCCTGCATCTGTATGATACATATGTGTGTCAAATGTTACCGGGCGCTGTAATCACTCATCTGGTTACGTTATTGACCAGTTAGGAAAAAGGACCACATTATTCCTGTTCTGGCTGCCTTACACTGGCTCCCTATAGAACACAGGATATAATTTAAAATTCTTCTTCTCGCCTACAAAGCCCTTAATGGGCAGGCACCATCTTACCTTAAATAACTCATTATACCCTACTGTCCTACTCGGGCATTGCATTCCAAGAATGCAGAGTTGTTGGTTGTTCCTAGAGTCTCTAAAAGTACAATGGGAGCCAGAGCCTTTTCTTATCAAGCTCCACATTTGTGGAATCAGCTTCCAGTTTGTGTTCGGGCGGCAGACACCCTATCCGTTTTTAAGAGTGCGCTTAAGACCTTCCTTTGAGATCAAGCTTATAGTTAGGGCTGACTAGATTCAGCCCCTAGTTTTGCTGATATAGGCTTAGTTTGTCGGGGGACATCTTACTTCTTCCTTCTCTCTGTCTGTACCTGTGTACTCTCATGTTCCGATTAACCCAGCTTCCCCAAATGTCTTTCTTTTTGGTGTATATATACGCTGGGATCCGGAGTCATGGATGATCCTGCGGTCCTGTGTTCTGGATCGTGAGCCCTAGATCGCGAGTCGTGGCTGTGGTCCTGGATCATCGGTCCTGGATGGATATCCTCGTGGATTCATCTTCCTATTATACACACATGCATTTCCAAACATTTTGACTACCTATGTTGCAAATGTATTATCTTTTCAATTTACACACGGCATCTATTGCACGTCTGTCCGTCCTGGGAGAGGGATCCCTCCTCTGTTGCTCTCCCCAAGGTTTCTCCCATTTTTCCCTTTAAACTGGGTTTTTTCATGAAGTTTTTCCTTGTACGATGTGAGGGTCTAAGGACAGAGGGTGTCGTATTGTCATACTGATATTCTGTACACACTGTGAAGACCACTGAGACAAATGTAATATTTGTGATATTGGGCTATATAAATAAACTTTGATTGATTGATTGACTGTGATGACTGTAGTATTTAATTAAATAAGCACATTAACCCTTATGCCTCCCTAAGGAAATGTATTATCCATGCCACTGTTTAATTTTGCGAGCATTCTGATTGTGTTAAGAATATGGCACGACATTTGGTAAAGATGTGAGTTTTTTGGAAACATGTTCTTAATAAGTGTATGTGTAATCAAAATAGTGACTTTCAAATCCCTAGCGACAAAAATAAAAATAACATAGCCTATAATATCTTTATTACAGTATTTTTAGATGCGGACATTTTTGTCGTTAGTGTTTTCAGAGTAACGTTTTTAAAAGGGATTCACAAGGATTAAGCTTCAACTTAAAAGCCTCTGGGGCAGAGTCCTGCATGGATACAGTTTTGCAAATCTCAAACCCTCGCAGCTCAGTAGCTACCGCGAACCGACCATTACACCCAATTATCTTCAAGTCAAATCTGGACCCGACCTGTTGATATAAGACCCAAGACCCGACCCGTTGTGAATTTTGGGGGGTGCTAGTGGAGTACTTCAGGAAAGTCGACGGGGGGGGGGCTAGTGGAGTACTTTGTGACCACAGAGCGTGAGCGTTGTGATCAGCTGTTTTAGCGCAGTTCTCCAGTGAAGGGGGGGGTCTCCCTCCGCAGCCGGTTGGCGTAGTTTTGGCACAATTCCATTGTACAGACTGACGTTAACAGCAGCCCTGTCTGTGCACACGGAGACCGACTCTGTCGTCCGGTGATCTAACCGCCTTCTGGAAAAGCTTCACAAGTACGTCGGTATACGCAAATGCGCTTTGTGAAACAAGTGACGGTACGCAATTCAGATTGTTGCTGCGCATGCGTACCAGTTATGTGCACCCCTGGATATAGGCCTACATGTATGTTTTGCCCGTTACACAATTTTGCGGGTTATCCGCCGGGTATCCGAGGCAGGACTCTGGGGCTCATCAAAGTTATTTTTTAACAGTACCTGCTTGAAGCACCTCAGTCCGGACTCCACGTCGGTCTTCACCCCAGATGACCCTCAACCACTTAAGATGCTCTTTCTTTTTACTTTTAAACACTGTAAGTGTAACTGAGGACCACTGCTCAGTTGTAACATTAACTTCACTAAAACCATGAGAAATTAAAGACCTGGTGATGAAATCTCTACCTCCTGCTTGTTGCCAGAGGTCTAAAGCTTTCTTTGTCTTGCCTTTTTTGAAGCGCACCATTTTTAGATCTGGTTTCTAAAATGTCTTCTACGTCTTCTTCTTCGTCTCTCGATTTTTAGCGCATTGGAAACCACTTTAAAGGTGCATACCGCCTTCTGTACATGAGTGTGAATCATCATATCATTCCATGTCTTAACTCATGGACGTATCTATGATGTAATCAAAAAATAAATGTAAATAAATCAACAAAAAACATAAAATAAATAAAACAAAATAAAAAACCTATGGTTTTTCCTGACCTAATGTTAAATTATTTTTCCTACCCCAGTTTCACTCATGAAGGCAAACAGTGCCTTTCTGGTAGCTCCCTCTCCTTTTGTTCCCAAAACACCAACCACATTCCATTCCCTCTCTGCCTCTAAAACGTTATCCTTTAGTTTTTCTCTTTCCGAGTGAATCGGTCACATGACCTGGAAGGTATTGCAGAAATAAGCTAATTTTTCCATCAAAATATTAATATAAAATATTTAGAGTGTTAAAATGCAATAAAAAGAGGTGTGTCCGATGCAACAAGTGTAGTTCTTTGACCCAAAATTGATTTTGAGTGATTAGGTCACATGACCTGGAAGGTATTGAAGCAATAAGCTAATTTTCGCATACAAATATTAATATACAAATATTTTAAGTATTAAAATGCAATAAAAAGAGGTATGTCCTGTGCAGCAATAGTTATTTGACCCAGCACTGATTTTGAGTGAATCGGTCACATGACCTGGAAGTTATTGAAGAAATAAGCAAATCTTTCCATCAAAAATATTAATAAAACGTATTTAAAGTATTACAATGCAATAAAAAGAGGTGTGTTCAATAAATGTATGCTCAAGAGTGAATT
This sequence comes from Champsocephalus esox, assembly GCA_036324585.1. Lineage (NCBI taxonomy): Eukaryota > Metazoa > Chordata > Actinopteri > Perciformes > Channichthyidae > Champsocephalus > Champsocephalus esox. The sequence continues at coordinate 43,537,858 of CM070478.1, forward strand.
TGCTTCACATTCACACCATCGAGAAGCTGTCGATTTATTAAAAAGAACATTTTTCTTGTCTAATTGTAAAAGTAATTTGTTGATGGTCCCTAAGTGAAAGCCTCGTTTCGCGGAGAAGATCTCCCTGTTAAACTGACGCTGCTGGCGGGTCCGGGAAACTGACGCTGCTGGCGGGTCCGGGAAACTTTGATATAATTGGACAGAATCGTATACAGTCTCTGATTGTGTTACGTTATTATGAGAGTGCTCTCATACTTTAAATTGCATATATTTATATAAATATATTTGTGTCTGTGTGTCCACATCCGTAGCCTGGTATTGTCTCATTATACCGCACTCTCAATGAATTAAAAGTACATATGTGGGGGAACAATGTTCAGCTGATCCAGCAGAGATTATAAAATATGACAAAACACTCGACAGCTGATGCAGCTGTTGCCACGTAATAATGAACGGACGTCGCTTTAATATGACCGCTCAGAGGAGAGGAGTTCTCATTTCTTTAAACGTCTGCTGCTTCCCCTCCTCTCTCCTCGGTCCTCCGCTCGCATCTCCTGTGGGCGGGTCTAAGTATCGAGGAGGGGAGTCGAGGAGGGGAGTTGAGGAGGGGAAATTTGAGTATTGAGAAGCCTCTATAGTGAGTGTCTGCATTTTGGGGGGAGGGGGGGCGCCAGCTAAAATCTTGCCTAGAGACTTAAAAAAAGTAATATATTACACTACTACATATTACACTACTACATAAAGTAACTCGTTACTTTACTCGTTACTTTACTCGTTACTTTACTCGCAGGGCCGGCCCGACCCTCCCTGCAGGCAGATCACGCAGACTGCTAAAGTTTCAAATGTTCTCTTTAGTTCAGTTGCCATTGTCGCATAAGACTGATCCAGATCCTGAATGTTTTCCTATCTGACCGTGGCTGTCCTCTGTCTCCTGCTATCTGACCATGGCTGTCCTCTGTCTCCTGCTATCTGTATTTTGCGCAGTCTATCTCTTCTCACGCTGTTGCGTCGGCGTGTTCTCCTGTGTGTTGGCCATGTGTTGCACTGGAATCAGACACCGCAAAGACTTCAGCCGAGCACGTACGAACTGCGCATGAGTGAGTGGCAATAACTCTCCTTACCAGCAGGCGGCGGTAGTGTGTATTCGTCATTCAAAACAGGCAACAACCGAAAAACAGAGAAGAACAACAGACTACGTGATATAAACAAACAACAAATAGCTGTGCGTTAGCTTCACCTTAGCATGTGTTCTTTGCATGTTTGATTATGATTGATTTTAGTAAGTAACGAAGTAACGCGTGTCGGGGCAATGTTAGTAACTGTAGTGTGATTACTGAATTATAAAAGTAGCGCGTTACATCCAACTCTGGCCATTAGTTATTGGCCATTAGTGACTACCTGATGGTAGTCACTAATGGCAGTGGCCTCTTTCAGCAGGATAATGCTGCCACACAGCAGAAATGTTTCAGGAATGGTTGAGGAACACTACAACGAGTTCAAGGTGTTGACTTGGCATCCAAATTCCCCAGATCTCAATCCATCGAGCATTGGGATGTGCTGGATAAACAAGTCAGATCCATGGAGGGAATAAGCCAGAGACCAACCTTTTACGGGATGAAGTTGAAACACAGCATTTAAGTCTGTAAAGGAAGCCAAGAGTGAATTTCAATTTCTTTGTTAGAACTTCAATATGGTGTTTAAAGTTCAGATTACTGTCCAACCAAAAGCCCAGATATTTGTATGTATCGACAAACTCAACGGAGACGCCATCAAGGGTGTCAATGGAGAGGCAAGAGGACGCTGACTTGGGAGCAAAGAGCATTGCATGGTTTTCTTACTGTTCAAAAGCCGTTTGGAATCAAGAAGCACGTGCTGCAGCGTGATGACATCAGATTTTAAATTGGAAACGGCCATATCCAGAGAAGGAGCACATGAGTATACAATAGTGTCATCAGCATACATATGATAGGTAGAAAATTGAATCTGATTACAAATATTGTTTACATATAATAAAAAGAGCAAATGCCCCAAAATAGAGCCCTATCTATATATATATATATATAACTCTGTGGGATCACCAGCTTTCCAGAGGGGCGATACCAGAGCTTGCTTCCACACAGCTGGCAGTGTGTGAGTGGACAGGGAGAGATTGCAAATATCAGTTACTGGTTGTGCTATAATCTGAGCTGCAATTTTTAAAAAGAAAGGGTCGAGGCCGTCAGGCCCGGCAGACTTTTTAGGATCAATTGAGTGCAAACCCTGTAAGACTTCAGAGACCGAGAAATAAGCTAAATCAAAAACAGGGGAGTTCATCTCTTGACTAGGGCTGTGAGTACGACCATTTAGAGAGTCATGACTTTGCTCATCAAACATGTGACCAGCCTTTTTGAAGTGAGCATTGAAAGCATTAGCCATACAGTACCATCTGAATCTGAAATAAAAGAATCACTGACCTTCAGTTTTTATGGGAAACTAGAAACCTTCTTGTTCTGAAGTGATTTAATTGTTTTCCAGAACTTGGAATGGTCATTAAAACAATCAGTGGTTAAGCTCAGATAGTAATCAGCTTTAGCTTTTTTAATAAGGGCTGAACATTTATTTCTGAGGATATGAACAAGAAGCCAGTCATCACTAGTGTTAGACTTTCTAGCTAAGGACCATTGCTTATTTCGATCATGAATTAGATCCGATAGTTCTCTAGTAAACCATGGAGTGTTCCTATGCTTGACTCTGAATTTTCTAAGGGGGGCATGTCTATTAATAATCGATAAAAAGTGATCAATACAAAATTGGACTGCAACATCGACAGATGGAATTAACGCTATGAAGTGCCATTTAACCGCCGCCAGATCGTGAAGGAAAGCCTGCTCAGAGAAGTGTTTGAAGCAGCGCCTGAGCACAATAAGGCCCTTGGCTTTGGGCTCCTAACGCAAGCTGTAGTGGAATGGTCGCTGATATCATTAGGAAAAACACCAACATACTTATGAGCTGCATCTGTTAGAATGACATCTATAAGGGTATCGTTATTGGGTTTGGCAGGGTTTATTCTAGTGGGACTATCAATAAGCTGAGTTAAGTTCAAAGAATCACAAACCTGCTTAAACTGTGAAGATTTATCACTCAACCAGTCCCAATTTAAATCACCCAATAATATGATTTCAGAAGAAAACGTAGACAACAATTCAGTAAGGCTAGTAGTTGCATCCATGATGGCCGATGGAGGCCTATAACAGCCATAACAGTGAGAGGAGCATTTGCTATAGTTAGTTGGACTGCTTGCAACTCAAATTGCCTTAGAATTGAAATTGAGTGAAGGACTGAGCACTGCAGTTTTCTCAGTTTCTCTGCTCTTATGATCCGCTCTGAATACATTATATCCATCAATGTGAATAACAGTTTTCAGAAACTACAACAATATCAGGTTTAGCAACTAAAAACCAGGTCTTGAAAACATCTAATTTGGGCACTAGGCTTCTAGCATTAACATGCAGAAAACCCAATCCTTGCCTACGGCTAAACTCATTCGGAGTTGGCAAATGATGCAGGGAAGCAGAGAAACACTCAGGACCAGGGTTCATGTTAACGTTACCAGAGAGTAAAAGCAGTAACAATATTAACAGTCTGGAAGATGATTTTGTTCACATGGACTCTGGGGCCTTGCACCCCCTAGCATAAGCCTGAATGGTTTCAACCACATTGCAGCACTAACATGCACTTGTTGTCATAACGAGATCGCCAGGACACCAGTAGCGATCTGACAATCGGGAGTGGTGTTCAATTTGTGTTGTGGACATGTGCATGAAAATGTAAGTGCATATATTCTTGCCTAGTTTTTGTTATTGGTGGTTTAATGTTCATGACACAGAGCTTACTCTGCAATAGACGGCAGTTAGCAATAGCCGCTAACTTTGTCATGCTGACTATGGGACAGCACGAGGTGCGGCCGCACCAGGCACGCTCCCTCACATTGCATAATGAACGCCAAGTTGATGCAGGGGCCAATGTATGCAGTGTTCTTTATATTGTAGTCAGTCATAGTTAATTACTTTATGTAATAACTTGTCACTTCAATCGCCATTCTGTTGCAGCTTTTGGCCAATAGAGGGCAGCATAGGCCTGCTAATTGTGCCATTTCTTTGTCTGCCTGGTTTGCTGTGTAACGGTATCACTAGTCATTGTCCCTCTGTATTACATGTTTGTTCATACCTGTTTATCTTTATGTTACAGATACCACACCGATTCACACACCCATCCAATTACCATTGCATGTCAAATTCACTACCCTGGAAATCAATAAAGTAGTTACATTGGAACAGCCTGTGAAAAGCCGTTCTTCTTCGCATGTCCGTCGCCAACACCTTCTAACAGAGGACAGGAAAATCAAGCTGCAGCACGACCCGTATACTTTTGCACGCCGTGTTCCCAACAGTTTCTATTTCTGGTTTGTGCAAATTTCCCCTGTATACACACCTCACATTCTTGGTCGGGTCTATCTGTTTTGCCCTTGATCTGATACCTTCAACCACATTTTGCATTTTTAGCACATCGTAATCATAATTACAGTGGCCTAGTATTTCATGCCACGTCTGTACATCATGGCAAGCATTGCACTTGTCACTATTCTCACCTTCAGTGTGCCAATAATACAACCTGTTGTGAATGTCAACAACATGTCAACCTGGTACCGTCTTTGTGTATCAAAGCGTCTTTTCCCTGCTTGAAAACGGTCGCTGCCTTCACTGAGAAGATGTCTTGGGGATATGACGGTATAAACAATACCTTTCTCAACATAGTGGTATGTCGCCGTCCTCTGCTGTCGACCAGGCAAACCTCTGCTTCTCCCTTGCGTTGAGCGACGCCGTTGCACCGGGTACTGTCTGCCAGCTCCACGCAGTGTGTCTTTGGCTTGAACGTGTCATCGAAGTTTTTGAACTTGGTGATGTCCGTGATGATGTGCGAGGTGGCTCCTGTGTCGACCATCAGGCCCTTCTCCTGGATGCCGTGTGCTGGCTGCCGCTGGACCCTGGTTTCTCCGTCTTTGATCCTGAAGACGTAATCTGCGTCGTAGCCGCCGCCATCTTCTTCTGAGACTTTTCTCGCTCCATCTTTTCTGTCTTTACGCCTGCACGTGGTGTCTTTGTGTGTGTCAGTTTTGCATTGACTACACCATGTCTTCTGCCGACACACTCTCGCTCTGTGGCCTTTTGTGCCGCACTTAAAATACACAATATCTGCATTGTCACTGTTCCTGTCATATGCACCTTGCTTGGCGGGCCGCCGTCCGGGTCTCGCTTGAGTCTTCATCACGTTATCACTCGACTCTGTCGTGCTTAATTTCTCTGTGTCTTCAAAACTCCTTAGCTTTGTCCTGAACTCTGGAAACGTTATATTGTCATCATTATGTGCCACGTGTATTGCAAATGGCCTAAACATCTCAGGCAGTCATATTAAGACCATGGCTATCAGTAGGCCGCCGCCTAACGTTTCACCTGCGTTCCGTAGCGCAGTGATGGTGATTTCTGCCCGTATGATATAGTCCGTGATACTTTCACTGTTCGTCTTCTGAAGTGATGTCAACATGGTATACAAGTTTATTATCCGGGGTTTTCCCCTCCCGGCATAATATCCTCTTAATATCTTTAGTCTTTGTAGGAGCAAACACAGTAGTGGTGGCTTAAAGCCCACCTCCGCTCCGCGCCGTCCGTTAGATGAGCCTGGTCAGATTAATAAGAGAAGGAGTTCAAAACACCTGAATAAAAGTTATAACAATAATCTGATTTTAATGGTAAAAAACACAATACTAAATACAGAGTGCCCTGTAACAGAGCACTCCGGGCTCCCCGCTCTACTGCCGTGTGATACAGATATCGGGACCAGCCAGTCAGAAACAGGGGGCATTTTGCATGAATAAACAACAGTATATATAGACATATTTGGGGCGGAGTTGTGTCGGCTCTTCTGTCCCATTTTACTCCTAAGCGAATCAGAGAGTCCGTGGGGAGGAGTTGGGTTGGTTGCTCACTCCCCTACGTGTTCTTACTGGTTGGATTCACTTTGGGTCGGGCCCAATACAGCGAATCAGAGTTCTGGGAAAAAGTATTTTTCTTCTGAACAGAGCGTGAGAGCCTCGGAAGTAAACAAGGACAGAGTCACTTTTTATCTTCCACCTGACTTCACTCCTTTACTTTCCCAAGGAATATTTCACACAAACTATTCCTTCCCAGACAATCAAACATTGTACACAGATATATTGGTGCTTGAGATTATATTGGCCCCAGAAAGAACCTTGAAAAGAATATGTGTGTGTGTGCTGGTGGAAGGAGGTGTATGTGTGTGTAGCAGGGTATCTGGGTCATTGAGTGTAAGTGAGAAGGTTATATATATATAGGATTACTTAAAACAGTCCACAATAATACCTGTTCACTTCAATACAGTTCAAGATAATACCATCCATCCATCCATCTTCTCCCGCTTATCCGTGGTCGGGTCGCGGGGGTAGCAGTTCCAGCAGAGAGCCCCAAACTTTCTTTTCCCTGGCAAAATCAACCAGCTCTGACTGGGGGATCCCAAGGCGCTCCCAGGCCAGCGAAGAGATATAATCCCTCAATACCTGGTCCTAGGTCTACCCCTTGGTCTCTTCCCAGCTGGACGTGCCTGGAACACCTCCCTAGGGAGGCGCCCAGGTGGCAGAAGATAATACCTGTTTACTTTAATCCCCCTTTTGATCTCACCTCAAGAGATCAACTTATACACAGCATTTGAAACATAACCACTGTCATTGTTTTCTACTGTGTCTGTCCCCCAACATTTATATAAATCCATCAGACGCTGGGATTTAAAGCACTTTAAACCTTTAGGAACAGTCCACCATAACAACTTCTTATGACAGTGGAGGGAGACCAAAATATGTTAAAAAAATGTGTCCTTGTCGGCTGAGTCATCGTGCTCTTCCTCCTCCGACGCGTAAGCCAACAAGGGCATTTGGTACGAAGGGGAAGGGGCAGCTTCTCCCTAAAAAAATGGGATATTAAAACAAAGTTCCTCAAAAAATGGGATCTTAAAACAAACTCCACACCGGCTATATCAACCTGTTTGAGCGGAGAGTGGAGTCCCCAGCTGTTTGACCCACCACTGCGTAGGCCGCTTGGAGCCGGTTGGTGGGGTGTCTTAAAACAACAGCCGTCTTTGAACAGATTTTCTAAATTAATTGGAGCCCTCCTATCTGCCAGTGCAGCTTCAGAATCTTAATACTTGGACTGTGCCAACAAAATAAAACCCCATCATCTTTAGGTGAACTAAATAACATATTTCAATAGCTCTGAATTTCTGACAAGCATCTGTGTTATTCTTAAATGAAATCCTTGAGATCCTATTTAAAATCGAAATATAATATGAACTGCGAATGTTTCTGGTAAAGAAACACACTAATGTTATGGATTCAAAAACAACCAAAATCATGATATTGACAAAGTGAATGATTTCCTGGTGATACTGCTTTTACCTGTCAGTGCTTAGATATTATCAAGCTGAAAAAATGAATACAGAATTTCAACAAACTGTCATCAAATGTCTTTCTATTATGAACCTAGATGAAATGTATATCCCCATAATGACCTAAACAATAAAGTCTATGGATTTTACTTCTTTACCAGACTAGTTACATGATGTTGTCTAAATTAAATTATGTCTCATTACATTACTATGTTTTAGCTTAACTGTAATATGTTCTTTCTACATTTCAAACCTCAGTTACTTTAATACCTGTTGAAATATTACAAAATGTCTTCATTATCACAGGTCAACTTCTTCAGTATTCCATTCTGGACTTACATCTCTCACAGTAGCCCCTTGGCCACTGATTCTGCATCTGTGTTACCTGTTACAACTCAATCAATATTAGAGACATGTCAACATCCATCAAACAGTATCTTATCCCCAGATATGGAGCAGGTTCATTCTAAAACTGTCAATCAATGGTCAGATTGAAAAATGTACATTGTGAAGTTTACACTCCCCCTTTTTACACATGAACTCATGTGTAACAAAATCCTGTATGTGAAGAAAACCTTCAGGTAATAATGGATTATAAGAAAATACCAAACATTATTCACAAATGTATATCCATCATTTCCACAGTAAACACTTCAGTGAAATAAAGTGTTTCTCTCCATCTTTCAGTCCTAAAAGAAACAGAATCTCCATGTTTTAGTTTGAGTTTCACATTCTGCAAACTGCCCCCTCCTGTGGGAGTGAAATATCATCAAGTAGATTAGAAACGGGTCACCTGTACGGTTTTCCAATTCTGTGGAATGTTAGGAAATCTCTCGTTGCCCACAGAGCCCTAGAATAATGTGTTAGTCCAAAAGCATGCTTGATTAGTCATTGTTTGAAATCATGCAGTTGCACTGATCACATGCAGACATACACTCACACTCACACTGTCAGGTTGTAAAGTCAAGTTTGGTCAGGTTCACCCCAGAGTCAGTCATTGACAGTGCCTTCTCAAGTTACACTGTCGATCAGGGTCAAAGGACATTTGGTCTCAGTCTTTTTGGCCATGTGTCGTGCTCTGCAGAGACTTTGATATGTCAGCATAGGCCAGTATCCTTTGTCTACAAAAATCTGTCATATATGGAGCGCCATCATTAATTAATTCACGATTACAACTATACTTTTCCAGATATCTCTAACTTTTCATTGGGACAGCTGTTTCCCACATTTCCTGCAACTTGGTACAACACTCACTTCGTTATAGTATTACTACTGCAGTTCATTAACACCTAATCTATATTAAAATGTCTAATAGATCTAATTCAGAAACTTGTGTACTTAACTATTATCTTGAGTCAAACCATTACTAGGATCGATGTAGCTCTGCATTTCATAGCTCATTATACTCATTTATCTTCAATTCTGGTCTACCTAAAAAACAATGTTAAACTCTTTAGCAGTGAGTGGAACTCTGGGTGTCCGAACATGCAACAATTACTCCCTACTTTATCAAGGATTTAAAAACAGAAGTCATTTCGTATGTCCATCCGAAAGCCCTCCTATGGTAATAACTATGCCACAATGGTGAAACCAATACCTCAAATTGAAATACTATATTTTCTTTAGAACTAGCTTTCCCTTCAACATGACCTATATAAAGAAATATGTGTCTGATTTTATTGAGTGGTTACCAAAACTCTCCCTTTGAACTGTAGATAAATACTGTAACAACTTAAAACACCCAATTCCCAATACCCAATTCTCACATGAATAAAAACTCTAAAAGAATAATTTGTAAACATGATGAAAAGATTGAAGAATCTGTTCTACTCTGTACTCCTAACTCCAAAACACCCACTGCTGAAAGTGTAGTGAATATTTCCATCATGTCTCCCCCTTTATCCCCCAGTACCCTCAGTGTGTGTTCGGATTATTTTCTCCTTTTACTTTAATAGTTTCTTCTTTAATGCTATTTTTAATTTACCAATTGATTGATTAATGGGTAATACAACTTTTTATCTTTACTTATTTATCTTTTGTTCATGATAGCAATGGTATAACAACCACACATTTTACCCATCCTGTCCTCCTACAAAAAACGACAATATAGGTCGATTGTTCAGAAAGCTAAATACAACCCAGAGTCACGTTTTAAACGGTAGCACCTCTAGTGGTCGTGTAAGAAACAACATGCTCCTGTCGATTGAAAACGCTCCGAAGGGTCGTTTATTCACAAATAACCCTCTCTGGAAAATCCAAAATTGTGGAATAGTTTGGCCATTAAAATGCTTTTTTATTAGATTTCTAGCGAGAAGTTTATATTGTACTTTTATAATCTACGTCCAGTGGATGTGTAGGATCTACAGTTTGATAGATATACGAAGATGATTTGAGGTCTCGCCAGGAGAACCTGTACTGTATATGGGGCAACTTCCATGTAAAGTTAGCGTGGGTGAAAACAGTATTTCCGGTCTCGACGTTTTCATAATAAAACCGGAAGTATTCCCCACACTGTCAAATGATTACACAGTGATATCTCCATTACTCATCCACTAAAAAACATCAGTTTATCCTTGTTAATTACACAATATTGATTGGTTTAAATTGTGTACAATGCTTTTGTGTTTTTAACCTTCGATTCGGAGAAACAAATTGTTTTTTTGGAGTTTAGACACTACAGAGTTTCCGAAGACACGAAACTACCCAGAATCCCCAGCTATCGTTTGGGACTACAACATCCGCCTTGCTTTACAAACCCCGTGATTAGCCCTCAAGCTCTGTGATTTGATATTGGAGTGGCAGTGCGACAAGGTTACGCTGTCAAACAGCTCTTTGAAATGGAATGGAACCACGCCAGACTATCCAAAACTGGACTTGGACGGGTCAAGCCCGGCCCTCCCCCCCAGAATTACACTTGCTGGCTATTGTGTGTTTCGCAACATGTTCTATGGCACGTCTCTACTGGGAAATGTAGTTTTAAAAGACGTTTTTTCCGTATTTCCCACAATTAGAAGTTGCCAGTATTAAACTGTATACATCCCTGGAGGTTTAGGTGATACGAAACACATTGGTGTTATCAAATTTAAAACATATAATTAATACATGGGTGAAAATTGCTTGTGTCCATAATGGGCAGCATTAATACCACATGACAGCTAAGGTCAGAAGAGCTTTATTTAACAGCTGGTCTTATGTCTGTGACCCCTCCTGTTGTTAATTGATAAGCCTGAAACATGCACTTGTCAAGGTGCAGATGCACATTTAGCAAATATGGCAGTAGCCATCGATTATCTTAAGTTAAGATACTTTATTGATCCCAAGTTGGGAAATGTTTTTGTTACAGCAGCATGTACTACTTTGTTCTACTCCACTACAATTCAGAGGTTAACCTGGTATTTTTACTCTACTACATTTATTTGTGTTACTTTGCAGATTCTGATTAATGATGTGAAATATAAACAACCCTTAAATCAGACTTTAGTTACACCTGAGTAAAATTCAGCCTTATCAGTTTGTCTGTTTTGCACATCCTCCTGTTAATATCTTTGGACGTCCTGCACTAAACTGTTTTATTGTAGAGATCACTACAGTATCTTCTTGATATTTTCTATTCTATATTTCTATCATTGACCCCTATTTTGTATGTAGTCTACTCTTAATATTTAAATGTTTTCATCAAATATAACTTATTCAACAACTACATTCAATAACATGCTTTAACCACTAGGAGGTGCGGTTTAGACCAGTGGTCTAGTTAATAAAACATAATAATATCGTACATAATACGACTATAAACTTTATTGTGAAATTAAAACAGAACGTTAAAGGAAAATACAGTTTCAGTCTCTCGATGTGAAGCTTATGCATTGTACCATGAACTTGTATAGACCTGTAACAGTCAACTGCATGAGGAGTTGGAAAGGTAGTTCAGAAAATCAGTAATATCTTTAAAAACTACAAATAAGTCCCTTTCTATCAGCTGTGCACCGTTATGATGTAAATACAGACTATCTACTAATTGGATCAAATATAAAAGTCAGCCGAATTAGTGTTGATACTGCAAGGAGACGTATTGTGTGAAAAGAAATGGAAGATGTTGTTTAATTGTTGATATATTTATGGTCCACGTCACGTATTCAGTTTTGGCGGCATCTCTTCCAGTTTGTCAACAGGTCTTCTGATCAGGGCTCTATAAATACATATCTAGGGCAGATATGTGATATGTAATGCAGCCGAACCGTGTATTGCAATGCCGTTATGTGATGACTTTCAAAGAGAAAAGCAAGAACACTCGGAATAAAGTATTATTATAATATTTTTAATGTTTTACGATTTCATATCACATACACACCATATCCCGACGTGCATTGCGGCGTGATTTTAGCCAAAACCTCTGAAAACAGAAATGTGTCTCTCCGAATCGAAAGACAAAAACCTATGGGAAAAACACAAAAGCATTGTACACAATTTAAACCAATTAATGTCGTATAATTAACTAGGATAAACTGATGTTTTTTAGTGGATGAGTAGTGCAGATATCACTGTTAAATTATTTGATCATTGGTTTTATTATGAAAACGGCGAGACCGGAAATACTGTTTTCAACCCGTAACTTTACATGGAAGCTTGCTGCATATACACGTTCTCCTGACGAAACCTCAAATCATCTTTGTAATATCTATCAAACTATAGATCCTACATATCGACTGGACGTGGATTCTAAAAGTACAATATATACTTCTCGCTAGAAATCTAATCATAAAGCGTTTTAATGGCCAAACTATCCTACAATTTAGGATTTTACAGAGAGGGTTATTTGTGAATAAACAACCCTCTGTAACGTTTGCATTGAACGGGAGCACTAGAGGCCGACAATTTTAAAACGTAATTATAGGTCGTATTAAGCGCTTGAAAAAACGACATATTTGGTCATAATAAGGGCTTAAACAATCGACCCATTTGGTCGTATGAGTTGGAGGACTTGTTGGTTTTACCCATAGCTAGTTTCTATGTCAAGATTATTATGTGTGACATAATAATCAGATGTCTTGTTTGCTAAACAAGAATATTAAACTTTAATCTTTTCATTATTCCAGACCATCATTTAAACAAGCAGCCTCTTATCTAAACACTAAGCATTAAGGTTTCTACACCACCCCCTGGGAAACTCTTGCACAATTATGCTGTAAAATCATTGCATCATTCCTTTAGAGTCTGAACAATCTGAGACAAGCATGTCTCAAGATCTTGTCATAATGAGCACAGTCAGTGATGCAGCTGTAGTCAGTGGCAGGGTCCCCAAAAAGCTAGGACCGGCCCTGGTCAGTGGGCTTCACGGAAACTCCCTGGCATTGGGATGAGGGAAGGAATCACTTGGCAGACACACGTTGTCCTCTGTTCAGCAGAAATCCCCCCAAAACCGCAGTACCTCTTCACACCACTGTTGCTTTGACAACGAGGCACAAGCAAAATGTCAATACCTCCTCAGAGATGCGTTCTTTGCACACTTCTTCTGTTTGCAGTGAGCAACTCTTCACCAACACACTGATTCAGAGAACCCAAAAGGTGGTGCACACCTATCCAATGCTGCTGTAATCACAGCCATTCAGCAACTGAGAAAAACTCAATTCAAATCTCTCTCCCAACGGGTTACAAAATAAAACGGCTGAGGTCAGGAATGCTGAAACATGTGAATGTTAAAACAAACTAATGATAGTAGTCTGCCTATTCTTTATTATTTCAGTTCTAAGTTAATAGGCAAAACGAAGACACCCTCCTTAACCACTATAGATTCATCTTTAATCTTCTTAAATTTGAAACCCAAAAACTGATGATTTATTTCAAAAACATGAAGGATGACAGTTCTCATAAAACACTATTCTCTTTACTCCAGTACTAAGTCGGATGAGCAAAACAAGGGAACTCTCCCTAACCACTATAGATTAATCTTTTATCTACTTGGTTATTCTATTCATTTTCAAATTGTTTATCTAAGTTGTGTTACAAGCATGGTGAGGTTGTAACAGAATACATATAACTGTATTCAATCCGCGCCGTATTTGAAAACTGTAATGAATTCAAATCAATGTTTAACGACGTAATATAAGTTAAATATATTGTTAAGCTAATTACTGTTTTATTGTGAAGGCATCTCTAGTGAACAGCGGCCTGTGGCTTTTATTTTGAAAGGCCTTTCCGGAAATATACTCCGTAATATGAACAGTGAGTTTGATTTCTAGAAACACGGAAAGTTACGATAACAATCGTTCTAATGCATTAACTAAAGTCATGAAAGAGACAAGGAGGGGAAAAGGCGTGTGGAAGTAAGCAATGAACTGAAAATACCACCAATCCTCTGTTTTAACGTGATGGCGGACATTGAAAACCGAAGCGGGCATACAGCACCCCTGTCATACATACACATTAATAGATTCCTTCTGACTGACAAGCGTTCAAAAACCCTTCTGCTTATCACTTACTACTTTTTGTTTTATTCATAACCTAAAAATACAATTGTGGTGAATAGCTTGCGTTTTCCTACTTTAAACAACCATCAAATGAGTCACTATTGTATGATAAATACTACTCCCAAATAACATTTATAATATATATATATATTTCTTACAGTGAGTTCTTTATTTCATGTCTAACCAATTCTCCTCTGTCTATGTCTAATCTAGGTGGAATCCACTATTATATTTAATTTGTATAGACATTCATCTTTCTAGGTACGTCATATATATATATATACCACTTTTTACTTTCTCTTAACGTTACTGTATGTAATATAATTAAGTACAATCCTTAGTTAATGACAAATACCATGAAATTCACAATGTAATGCAATGGTACCAATCAGTTCTCAAAACCTCTCATACAACCACAAAGTGACGTAACTGTATCCTACAAAAACTATGCTAAAAACAACAAATTATAGTTTCTTATTTATTTCAATATATCTACTACATCAAATCACACATTGATCTATTAATTTTCAATGTATTGACTCCAACTTCATATCACTCGATCTTTCACTCCTTCCATGATTGACTTCGTATCTATTATCTGACTAGGTTGATATGTGTTCACTTGTATTTATTAATATACTGGACAATTCTTGTCATTACTCTTAATGTCCTTATTCTATGTATTTGAATGCCCTGTCCTTAATTCAGACGTGCAAACAGTCTGAATCCAAAATTCAGCTTGAAACAACACAATATTGTTACACCCTGTTCGCCACCAGAGGGCAGCAGCTGACCACAAATGAGCTTCCTCTGTGATGAAGCTCTCAGCTCTGCAAACTTTGTCTCCTGTCGACACTAAATGATACTTCTGCTCTTTCCTCTCAATTATTACACAGATTTGACGTAAAAAATCACACAGAGTTTATTACAGAATTTCCCCAGCGAGTCAGCCGTGCAGGACTAGACTACCTCACGGAGACCTCGCTGGTTCACTTTACTTTCTTTAGTGAATTAAGGTACGGGAATGCACTACCCGACTCTTACAAACACTTATAACTCTCTTTGTGCCTTAGGTACAGGACTACACTACCTGACTCTACAAACACTTATTATAACTCTCTTAGTGCCTTAGGTACATGACTGCTCTACCTGACTCGACAAACACTTATAATAACTCTCTTAGTGCCTTAGGTACAGGACTGCTCTACCTGACTCTACAAAACACTTATTATAACTCTCTTAGTGCCTTAGGTACAGGACTGCTCTACCTGACTCTACACACACTTATAATAACTCTCTTAGTGCCTTAGGTACAGGACTGCTCTACTTGACTCTACAAACACTTATTATAACTCTCTTAGTACCTTAGGTACAGGACTGCTCTACCTGACTCTACACACACTTATAATAACTCTCTTAGTGCCTTAGGTACAGGACTGCTCTACCTGACTCTACACACACGTATAATAACTCTCTTAGTGCCTTAGGTACAGGACTGCTCTACCTGACTCTACACACATACTTATAACTTTCTTAGTGCTTTAGGTACAGGACTGCTCTACCCGACTCTACAAATACTTACTATAACTCTCTTAGTGCCTTAGGTACAGGACTGCTCTACCTGACTCTACAAACACTTATTATAACTCTCTTAACTAAAATAAGTACTGTATTTTTTACCGTGACTAAGAACACTGAGAACGCCGCTGACAAATGTTGTAGCAAAGCCAAATCACAGATTTTGGTAATCAACAGGTATCTGTTTTACCTTTGTATCATGTAGGACGCCCTGGTGTAGTTGTCAGTGGTGTCCAGGTGTCCTCCCCTGGACTGAATTCCGTCCGCTGGCTGTCGGTGGTCCTCCTAGAGACCTCATCACGTCGGGGTCACCAGTTTGTAGAAGCAAACACAGTAGTGGTGGCTTAAAGCCCACCTCCGCTCCGCGCCGTCCGTTAGATGAGCCTGGTCAGATTAATAAGAGAAGTAGTTCAAAACACCGGCATAAAAGTTATAACAATAATCTGATTTTAATGGTAAAAAACACAATACTAAATACAGAGTGCCCTGTAACAGAGCACTCCGGGCTCCCCGCTCTACTGCCGTGTGATACAGATATCGGGACCAGCCAGTCAGAAATAGGGGTCATTTTGCATGAATAAACAACAGTATCTATAGACATATTTGGGGCGGAGGTGTGTCGGCTCTTCCGTCCCATTTTACTCCTAAGCGAATCAGAGAGTCCGTGGGGAGGAGTTGGGTTGGTTGCTCACTCCCCTAGGTGTTCTTACTGGTTGGATTCACTTTGGGTCGGGACCAATACAGCGAATCAGAGTTCTGGGAAAAAGTATTTTTCTTCTGAACAGAGCGTGAGAGCTTCGGAAGTAAACAAGGACAGAGTCAATTTTTATCTTGCACCTGAGTTCACTCCTTTACTTTCCCAAGGAATATTTCACACAAACTCTATTCTTCCCTAAACGATCAAACATTATACACAGATATATTGGTGCCTTACTTCTGAACAGAGCGTGACGGCTTCGGAAGTAAACAAGGACAGAGTCAATCTTTATCTTCCACCTGACTTCACTCCTTTACTTTCCCAAGGAATATTTCACACAAACTATTCTTTCCCAGACAATCAAACATTGTACACAGATATATTGGTGCTTGAGATTATATTGGCCCCAGAAAGAACCTTGAAAAGAGTGTGTGTGTGCTGGTG
The DNA here is from genome assembly GCA_036324585.1 of Champsocephalus esox. NCBI lineage: Eukaryota > Metazoa > Chordata > Actinopteri > Perciformes > Channichthyidae > Champsocephalus > Champsocephalus esox. The sequence goes on from CM070478.1 coordinate 43,554,535, forward strand.
GAAGGAGGTGTATGTGTGTGTAGCAGGGTATCTGGGTCATTGAGTGTAAGTGAGAAGGTTATATATATATATTAGTGCTGTCAAAATTATCGCGTTAACAGCGGTAATTCATTTTTTTAATTAATTGCATTAAAATATTTAACGCATTTAACGCATGTGCAGAATGGCTCGCCCCATAGGTGCCACCAGTGGCAGCGCCAGGGTATGGCTGTGGTAGGCTACACCCATACCAAGAAAAGGCTTAGCCCCACCATGAAAAATGATGTTAAAGTAAGCAAAATAAAGTCTGCCAACTCGCGCGGAGTAAATTGCACAGACAGCAGTTAGTAAGATTGATTTCAGTAGCCACGGTTTTGAAAACTTTTGTCACGTAGTGATCGTCTTCTCAATAGAACATCTTTGATAACGGCGTGGTGTTGTTGCAGGAAGTCCCGACGGAGAATACTCTTGCTGTAGTACAGGGCAGAGCCATATAATAGTAATACTATGGCTCTGGTACAGGGGTGCACATAACTGGTACGCAGGTTATGTGCGTAATCTGAAATGCGTACCGTCACTTGTGTCACAAAGCGCATTTGCGTACCGACGTACTTGTGAAGCTTTTCCAGAAGGCGGTTCAATCACCGGACAACAGAGTCGGTCTCTGTGTGCACAGACAGGGCTGCTGTTAACGTCGGTCTGTACAACCCAGGGGTCGGCAACCCGCGGCCCACGGGCCGCATGCGGCCCTTTAAGGCCTCTGCTCTGGCTCCCTTGAGTTTAGACAAAAATAAGAAGAAAATAAAAGTATTTGTAGGACTATTTATATGTTGTTGCATGGTTGAAAATGTTTCGTATCTTGTATTTTGAGGTGATACTGTGACACATAAATAAAAAACAAAACGGTTTTAATTAGGTCAACTAAAATATGCGTCACATCCTGCTCCGGTCCCGCGCGAGTGCCTTTTCTTGGAGGCGAATAACCCCCGGCTCGATGAGCGAACTATGGATAAATCAAAGAAAAGTACCGGAGGAACACAGGATTTAATTCTGCGTGGACAGAGTTATCTGCTTTCACAGCAAACGATGCTGGTTTACCACTATGTCTGATATGTAGAGAGAAGTTGTCAACGGTGGTGCAGCCTTTACGAGGGAGAGGAAGACAGCTGACGATCGTCAGTCATAATTCAATGGGTATGTAATTTATTGAGAGGGGTCTGCCTGCAGACCTCCACTCTCAGGACAGTTCCGGTGCAGACCTCCACTCTCTCTCCACTGTCAGTTCAAACCGGAGAGACGTGATGTAAGAATTACATATTTATTGTTTACACGTCATATGAATGAAATGATTGCCATGATAATACAACAGGGAAATGTAATGGTGTTTTGGCGATTAGGCCCCGGTTTGCAGGATAATCATTTAGGAGGGAAAGCACCGCTCCGATGAAATCCCCGGGGTCTAGACACTGGTGGTGGTGCTGAGTAGGTGAGACCGGTCTGAAGAGGGAAGGTTTAGCTTTGTCCTGGAGGAGACTGGAGGCGAGAGGGGTGGAGGCGGGTTGCGGTCATCTGCAAATGACAACTGACAGGGAGGAAGAGCAGGCATTTAAGGAATTTAGCATGTGCAGCCATTGGCTGCTGAAGGGTGACACCCTCATATTTAATGAGGGGGAAGGGAGCCATCGAGTAACGTGTAAGTGACTCGTGTTAGGTCTTCCTTATTGAACTTGCGCTAAGCTTCATTACAGGAAGTGCACGCTAAGAATTCCAAAATAAAATCACCACTATCAGTACAGTGCCACTTTCCAAATAGGAAATGCACGCACAGGGGGACACAGGCCGTGGGGCAACACCCGAGACCGGGCAATGTCCCCGGGTGAAATAACCTAAAAAACAATAACACCGGGGAAAAGTGGAAAAAAGTGTCCGAAAATAGGCACTGGTGAGGAGGGCAGAGTCCCCTGTCAACTCCCGTTACATTCCTCCATGGTGTCATTTGAGCGAAAAACGTTTACGAGAACCAGGCCGGGGGGGTCAAAAGGGCTTGACCAAGGCCGACCCAAAGGTGGTCGGACTCATCACCTCGGTGAACTTCCATCAAACGAGTCCTTCGGTGGGCGGGTAAAAAAACGCGTCAGAATCGTCACTTCCTGTTCTGACAGTGGAGGTGTCCTGAGAGTGGAGGTCTGCAGGCAGGCTCCCATGAATTTATTTCAGAAAACACTTTTTGTTATATTCCATGGAATGCTCTTAACGTCCCGATAACAATGAATATATTAAATGCTTTGACAATAAATACATACAAACATTAATCTGTGGAAGCCGTAGCACTGTAAAAAGCACGACCAATCATCTGAGCCGGCCCGGCTAAAATAACTGGATGGCCTACCTGCCTCTCAGCCTTCCATCTGTGCACAAACTTATCTCGTGCCCTCATTGGTCATGTGCGCGTTCGTGTGTGTTGGAGGAGGGACTCTGTAAGAAAGTCTGAAGGAAGAGGTTGTGTATTTTCCGGTTGTGTATTTTCAAATTCTAGCGCACTGGAGCTGGTTTCTCCATTCTCACCTACCCTACCTTTAACTCTTTTTAGGGTGCAGCTATATGTTTTATTTATTTCAAAGTGGGCCCATTTAATAATATTATTTTCCCCTTCAAATGTGCAGAGGACTCCCCAAGTGCTGTGTTTAATTTATTTTAAAGTAGGCCTGTGTATTATTTTTAATTCTCCTTATAAGAGTTCTTTGTTTCTTATTAGAGGTTTTATATGATGTAATAAATAGCATAATAAATGCAAAAAACTGTAGTTTTTGTCTGATATAACAACAAAAAACTATGAAATATGTTTTGCGGCTCCAGACAAACATTTTTTTTGGAAAAAGAAGCGAAATGGCTCTTTTGGTCAAAAAGGTTGCAGACCCCTGGTACAACCGAACTGTGCCAAAACTAGCGGAGACTCCCCCCCCCCATCACTGGAGAACTGCGCTAAAACAGCTGATCACAACGTTCACACTCTGTGGTCACAAAGTACTCCACTAGCCCCCCCCCCTCTGTCGACTTTCCTGAAGTACTCCTCCGTTGATAGAAATCAACACGTAATGAATTAAGACCCCACGGTTTGATGATTGATAGGTGTGTGGGTTGTCTTTCATTTTGACATGCAGACAAATGTTATAATAAACATACATACTGTGTTAAATGGATATATCCGCCTGCTTTCATTTATCTTTCCATTCCCACAACAATATACATAAATAAATGGCATATTTTGGACATAGTTCGAATGGTGATTAATCATGATTAATTAATTTTTAAGCTGTGATTAATCTGATTAAAAATTGTAATCGTTTGACAGCCCTAATATATATATATTGTGGTGACACGTTATTGGACATAATTCACCTCTCTTATTGTGTTGCCACACGGACCCTTTAGTGGGAACACCTGTAGCGTTAGCACCCATTCCTGCTCGCTCGTCAAGCAGAGCAGTCGATGTGTTAACCTCTCTATAATTAATGGATAATAAAGATTGGAACTCTGTTCTGAATACACCGCCTCCGACTCCCTTTTCCTGGCACTACACTGGTGACCCCGACGTTTCCGAGAAAGTTTCCGGAAAATGAACGAGCATGGCTGTGTTCGAAGCGGTGCACGGCCTATCACACGATTGGTGGCCGCGAAGTTCGTCTGGCATGGGCTGAAAAAGGATGTGAGGACTTGGGCCAGGGAGTGCGTGGCTTGTCAACGCGCTAACGTGCATCGCCACACGAAGGCCCCGTTGGAGCGTTTCCTAGTGCCTGAGAGGAGGTTTGATCATGTCAACATTGACCTGGTTGGTCCGTTGCCTTCCTCTCAGGGGTTTTCCTACCTCCTCACCATGGTGGACAGAACGACCCGTTGGCCGGAGGCAGTTCCGCTCGTTTCGACATCAGCCGCAGACGTTGCCCGGGCCTTCATTGCAACGTGGGTTTGTCGTTTTGGCACCCCGTCAGACAATTCCTCAGACAGGGGCTCTCAGTTCACGTCCGAGCTCTGGAACGCTGTGGCAGGCGGTTTGGGGGTCAAGCTGCACAGGACTACCGCTTACCACCCTCAGGCTAACGGCCTCTGCGAGCGCTTTCATCGCTCCATGAAGGCGTCCCTCAAGGCCGGCCTTACGGACGGTAACTGGGTCGACAAGCTGCCCTGGGTGATGCTGGGCCTGAGGACCGCACCTAAGGAAGATCTGCTGTGTTCTACAGCGGAGATGGTCTACGGTCAGCCGCTGAGGGTTCCGGGGGATTTCCTCCCAAATGCATCAGCTCCTTGGTCTGCCACGGCCCAGCGAGTTTTTCTGCGTGACGCGGCGGAGGCTTTCGCTCCAGTCCCGACTACTCAGCACGGTGCGCCAGGGTCTCAAGTTCCCGCGGAGCTACGCTCAGCTGGGCACGTCTTCATCTGTCACGACGCACACAGAGGCCCCCTGCAGCCCCCTTACGATGGACCTTTCCGGGTTTTGGAACACGGTGAAAAACACCTGGTGGTCGACATCGGCGGTAAGGCTGAGCACGTCTCGGTTGACCGGGTGAAGGCTGCTCACTTGGACGTGGACCGGCCGGTGGTGCTGGCTCGGCCGCCGAGACGGGGCCGACCCCCGGCTTTGATTCCTGTCAGGGATGGTGGACCTGTTGTTCCGGTCCCTCCTCTGTCAGGGGCCGCATGGGCGGAGGTCGCTGTACCGACTCCGGTGCGCAGGTCTCGTGGGGGCAGGCGGATTGTTCCTTCCCGCCATACGGATTTTGTTTACACGTGAATTCTGGGGGGGGCTTGTGTGGTGACACGTTATTGGACATAATTCACCTCTCTTATTGTGTTGCCACACGGACCCTTTAGTGGGAACACCTGTAGCGTTAGCACCCATTCCTGCTAGCTCGTCAAGCAGAGCAGTCGATGTGTTAACCTCTCTATAATTAATGGATAATAAAGATTGGAACTCTGTTCTGAATACACCGCCTCCGACTCCCTTTTCCTGGCACTACAATATATATATATATATATATATATATATATATATATATATATATATATATATATAGGATTACTTAAAACAGTCCAAAATAATATATGTTCACTTCAATACAGTTCAAGATAATACTTGTTTACTTTAATGTAGTTTAGAACAATATCTGTTTACTTTAGCTTCTCTTGCATCCCTCAAAACTAGCGAGAGGCTTTTGTCGTCTAAAAGTTGTATTAGCTCAGCATACGCGTCTGCATTTTTCTTGCCGTCTGCCGCTATCTCGGCTTCACTATTTGATTCTCTTAGAATCGTGTTCTTTAACCCTAATAGGTGAAGGTGTCCTAACACTTTTTTCTCCCACAGTTCATACTTAGTTTCATCTCCGTCGAGGCAACCCGCTTGTCCCTCGATGATCCATGTTAGCTTATCTTGCTATCCCGTTTGCACGCTGTTCGCCGTGACTTTCAGGCGGTGATACATTTTCAAACTTCTCCCCGAATGACTCCTGGGCCCATAACCTGTTAAAGTTTATGATGGTAGCTTTTTCATACGTTACACTCGGAGAGAAATAGTGGAGACGGAGACGATGAACTGTTTAGCCCTTGGGCATGATTTATTTTCCTCTGCTTCTCAGGTGTTCCCTTTCGCTCAGCCGAGCTCACTTAGAATGAACAAACAGACAGTGTACACGTGCATCAGGTGAACACACCCTCATTTACATGACGCAAGCCTTACACAGCACGTAGCATACAGTGCCTCACAGTGGTACAATACCAATATTACTTCCCTACAGTACAGAATAGACAATCTCTCTAGAGTCTATTCATATAATAACTGAGGACATATGTAAACATTTCCCTTAATGTGTTAAGCAAACCTAACATTTGCATATGCCTCAAGAAAAACTGTCCCTACAGTGAAGTATGGTGGGAGCTGCATGACGTAGGTTGTATCTATCATGTTGTACCGAGTGCTAGTCCTACCATTACAAAACCTAATCACCACTTCTGACTCGGAAATCATCCAGCAGTTTAAATCCAACTCTGACACAGAATGATTCAATTTGCTTCGATTAGCATTAAGAGCAAGTGCAATAAATAAACATTACCATGGAGTTTTAATATTGTTACTCACTTTTTTATTTAAGCAGCTTTATTCATACCAGCCCAGATACAACCCAATAATTAGCACATGTTTAAAAAGCTGTCTGAAGACCAAAGAGGATGCCGACCAAAATGTAGAAAATTTAGAAGAAAAAAAAGATTAAATAAACAGGTATTATTCATCACAACCTGGCAACTATTGTGTTCCTATTATTGATTTAATAAAGGGTGCCATATTCAATAGTAAAAAAAAGAAAAAGAAGCAAGACAAGTGGCTGCATATAAAATAATAGTTATTGACTTATTCAAAATACTCTACATTATGTTGCATGAAGCAAATTAAGGATGCTAATAGGATACAATTAATCAGGTGTAAACAGGCTTGAAACTTTTCACTGTTGGGCTCTGATATTCGCCGGGGCCTCAGAAAAAGATTGTGTAAATGGATGGAGCAGTTAAGTCCCCGACTAATGTCATAAATACTAATGAGTACAGTCTCTTCAGAAGGAGGAAAAACAATAAAACACATGCACAGGGGAAGCAAAACAGTTCAACAGCATACTGGAGACTCACTGTCCTGTTCCAGCATCTCCAGAACCAGGCCTCATGCAATTATAGATGCTGAGACACCAGCATGTCACCACTATGGGAGACTGGGACTTCTCATGCACTTATGGGCACCAGTTACAATATGACCAATCAATAAAAGATGGGCAACCAAAAAGAGAAATTCAGTTTAAAAACTTGACAAAAGCACTTTATAGGGAATTGAAAAAATAACAATATTCATACAAAACATTAGTCCATTAACTTAAACTGTTAAGTGCAAGAAAACACCTGATCAAGTCATTGAAAAGCTTTCACCACCAGAGGTGACGTTAAGAATAACTGGAGGACAGAGGAAGCAGATGCTGCTGTTCATCCGGCGGACACAGCAGGAGGCCGGGCGCTCTGTGGGGACCGGAACAATTACCTACTGTCTATCTGCATACGAACTTAAGTTCACAGGTAGTAAGAAAAATAAAACAGAAAATATTTCCTCCCTAAGCCAAAAGTCTGGGCACTTTGGTAGACGTGTGTTCCTGAAGATAAACACCTGATGCAGAGGGGAGGAGGAGTTTAGCCAAGGATCCGTGTAACCAACAAACCAAGACTATCATGTGGCCTTCCCCAATGAACACATGTTGTTGCTAATCTAATACTGCTAGCCAACCCCCCTCATTCACAGTGAATTTGGTGCTGTGCCTAACAACCCTCAGATTTCTGACAGAGTGACGCGAAAGGATTCCGCAGAGCACTCAACATCTAGGATGAAGGTGTCCTCGTTGGAGTAGTGCTGGATCATGTTGTCGTCCATGTTCACCAGGACCCTGAGGGACAGGAAACACATCTCAGACCAGAGGCCCGTTACTTTGAGGCAAAGTCTATAGTGAACAGCGCTTCTGAGGTCATCTGCATATCTATTTCATTTCATCCCATGAATGGTAATGTTGGTCTGTAGGTCCGATACCGTGATGTACAGGTCCCTCCATTAAGGAGGCTGTTGTTGAATTGCAAGCTGTTTTTAACATTGTTCAGACTCAGCTCGCTGAGCTTAAGCTTCTTTTAAATGTGGATAAAACCAAGGTAATGCTCTTTTCTAAAGCTAAGACACCAGAGCCTGTTGTAGATATTGTGTGGAATAAAACTTGAAGTGGTTACCTGTTACAAATACCTTGGTATCTGGCTTGATGATTGTCTCACTTTTAAACTTCATGTCAATAACCTGCTTAAAAAGCTGAGGGTTAGGCTAGGTTTTATTCTACAGGAATAAGTCCTGTTTCTCGCTTGAGGCCAGGAAAAGGCTCTGTGACCTTTGACCTGTGCTGGACTCTGGGGATCTGATGTATATGAATGCACCTGCCCATTGCCTGGTCAAGTTAGATGCTGCGTATCACAGCGCACTGAGATTTGTGACAAACTGTAAAGCATTAACCCTTCACTGTACCGTGTATGCAAGGGCTGGTTTGCTTTCACTAACCGTACGGAGGCTCAGTCACTGGTACATTTTTATATACAAAGCCATGCTAGGGAAACTTCCATCTGATATCTGCTCCCTGATCTCACGGAGAAGTGTAAGTGGCTACTGCCTGAGATCGAATGCTGTGGTTTTATTAGATGTGCCAACTGCTAGGACTGTCTTAGGGAAGACAGCTTTTAGATGCGCAGCTCCGCTAACTTGGAACAGTCTGCAAAAGGAATGGAAGCTGAGCAATTTGGCTCCACTAAATGTTTTTAAAGCAAGGATAGCTATCCAATCGGAAACTGTTGGAACCTGTAAATGTTATTAGCTATGTAAACTGTAGTCGCTGTAAATATGCTGTATGATGTCCATTTTGTTTTTCTGTTATGTTTATGTATTCATGTGGAACCTATTGCAGCAAGGCACCCTTGAAAAAGTGATCAATGATCTCAATGGGATTCACCTGCATAAATAAAGGTTTGAAATTAAATTAAATGAGGTCGTTAAATGAATTTGATTAAGACTGAAATATGTCAATCACTTGGGGAAGATACAAAAAATACTGAACGTAAAAACAGGTTTGAGGTACATGACCTGGGACTACATATACCGCTACTCAATACTTCTACAGTTCAGAAGCAAATATTGTTATTTTTACTACAACTCTTTTTTTAACTTGTGTACATGTAACAGGTTACCAGGCAGTATATAGTTAAACAAAAAAGTAATTAATGCATCGGAACTCATATATGGGTCATTGTGTATAATGAGTACATTTTAAATTTTAATTTATTTTAAAGCTAAAACTTTTATACTTTAATTTAGGTCCAATTGAATATGTAAATGCAGTACTTTTACTTGTAACGGAGTATATTTACACTGTTGTACTATTTATTTTACTTATCCTGTCTTTTAAGTATAATATCCACCTATGCATTATAACCTCAAAACTCACGACATCCCATCATCCTCCGCTACCTTTGTATTTAGTGCTACTCAGCAAATGTTAGCTAACAAAGAAAGAAAATATGGAGAACACGTTAAACCGTATCACTGCCAAATGCTCGTGTTAGCATTTAGCTCACTCACCCTTTTTTGCTTTTCTGGTAAACTCTGGCCTTCTTGTCAATAGGTAGTACATATTTCTCTGAGATCTGAGAGACATTAAAAAACACTATGAGGCCCTACATGTTTATTACCATCTTAAAATGGATGTAGCTATGTTCCATTGTTCAGACCAAAGCAGCGGAACAATATTTTGCTAATACTCACGGCCTCCGTCAGTGCGTTAAGGGTTGGGGAGCGCAGCATTAAGGCATCAAACACTTCATCACACTCCTTCCTCACGTACAGCAGGACTGGTGATGAGTAATGAATGGAGAAAGCATAATAACTTTTTCATTAAGACAAAGGTATGACCAAAATCCTGTAAAGAGAAAAGAGCGACATTTACACACCTCTCCTTTGCAGATCCACTTTGGGTTTCTTAGGCACACAGCCTTCCTCCTCAGCAACACATGCCATTCTCTTCATGGGAGTACTAAACACACGCACGGGCACGCACACATTATTTTAGGCCTCATATGGACAATCGTAAACAATCGCAAATTCATGCAAATCCAAAAGATCTTCAACCAGAAATGTGAAAATAACAGTAGATATGATTCTTACCGATCTCTGTTCGCCTCTTCACTGTGAAAAGCGAACACCTGCAAATGGAGTTAAAGAGGAAATGTTCTGCTGATGTTCAGGTGTATATCAGTATGTGGTGTCTCTACTTTAAAGAGTCCTCTCCTGCTGATGTTCAGGTGTATATCAGTATGTAATGTCTCTACTTTAAAGAGTCCTCTCCTGCTGATATTCAGGTGTATATCAGTATGTAGTGTCTCTACTTTAAAGAGTCCTCTCCTGCTGATGTGCAGGTGTATATCAGTATGTAGTGTCTCTACTTTAAAGAGTCCTCTCCTGCTGATGTTCAGGTGTATATCAGTATGTAGTGTCTCTACTTTAAAGAGTCCTCTCCTGCTGATGTTCAGGTGTATATCAGTATGTAGTGTCTCTACTTTAAAGAGTCCTCTCCTGCTGATGTTCAGGTGTATATCAGTGTGTAGTGTCTCTACTTTAAAGAGTCCTCTCCTGCTGATGTGCAGGTGTATATCAGTGTGTAGTGTCTCTACTTTAAAGAGTTCTCTCCTGCTGATGTTCAGATGTATATCAGTATGTGGTGTCTCTACTTTAAAGAGTCCTCTCCTGCTGATGTTCAGGTGTATATCAGTATGTGGTGTCTCTACTTTAAAGAGTCCTCTCCTGCTGATGTTCAGGTGTATATCAGTATGTGGTGTCTCTACTTTAAAGAGTCCTCTCCTGCTGATGTGCAGGTGTATATCAGTATGTAGTGTCTCTACTTTAAAGAGTCCTCTCCTGCTGATGTGCAGGTGTATATCAGTATGTAGTGTCTCTACTTTAAGGAGTCCTCTCCTGCTGATGTGCAGGTATCAGTATGTAGTGTCTCTACTTTAAAGAGTCCTCTCCTGATGATGTTCAGGTGTATATCAGTGTGTAGTGTCTCAACTTTAAAGAGTCCTCTCATGCTGATGTCCAGGTGTATATCAGTGTGTAGTGTCTCTACTTTAAAGAGTCCTCTCCTGCTGATGTTCAGGTGTATATCAGTATGTAGTGTCTCTACTTTAAAGAGTCCTCTCCTGCTGATGTTCAGGTGTATATCAGTATGTAGTGTCTCTACTTTAAAGAGTCCTCTCCTGCTGATGTTCAGGTGTATATCAGTATGTGGTGTCTCTACTTTAAAGAGTCCTCTCCTGCTGATGTTCAGGTGTATATCAGTGTGTAGTGTCTCTACTTTAAAGAGTCCTCTCCTGCTGATGTTCAGTGTATATCAGTATGTAGTGTCTCTACTTTAAAGAGTCCTCTCCTGCTGATGTTCAGGTGTATATCAGTATGTAGTGTCTCTACTTTAAAGAGTCCTCTCCTGCTGATGTTCAGGTGTATATCAGTATGTAGTGTCTCTACTTTAAAGAGTCCTCTCCTGCTGATGTTCAGGTGTATATCAGTATGTGGTGTCTCTACTTTAAAGAGTCCTCTCCTGCTGATGTTCAGGTGTATATCAGTATGTAGTGTCTCTACTTTAAAGAGTCCTCTCCTGCTGATGTTCAGGTGTATATCAGTATGTGGTGTCTCTACTTTAAAGAGTCCTCTCCTGCTGATGTTCAGGTGTATATCAGTATGTGGTGTCTCTACTTTAAAGAGTCCTCTCCTGCTGATGTGCAGGTGTATATCAGTATGTGGTGTCTCTACTTTAAAGAGTCCTCTCCTGCTGATGTTCAGGTGTATATCAGTGTGTGGTGTCTCTACTTTAAAGAGTCCTCTCCTGCTGATGTTCAGGTGTATATCAGTATGTAGTGTCTCTACTTTAAAGAGTCCTCTCCTGCTGATGTTCAGGTGTATATCAGTATGTAGTGTCTCTACTTTAAAGAGTCCTCTCCTGCTGATGTTCAGGTGTATATCAGTATGTGGTGTCTCTACTTTAAAGAGTCCTCTCCTGCTGATGTGCAGGTGTATATCAGTATGTAGTGTCTCTACTTTAAAGAGTCCTCTCCTGCTGATGTGCAGGTGTATATCAGTGTGTGGTGTCTCTACTTTAAAGAGTCCTCTCCTGCTGATGTTCAGGTGTATATCAGTGTGTAGTGTCTCTACTTTAAAGAGTCCTCTCCTGCTGATGTTCAGGTGTATATCAGTATGTAGTGTCTCTACTTTAAAGAGTCCTCTCCTGCTGATGTTCAGGTGTATATCAGTATGTAGTGTCTCTACTTTAAAGAGTCCTCTCCTGCTGATGTTCAGGTGTATATCAGTATGTAGTGTCTCTACTTTAAAGAGTCCTCTCCTGCTGATGTTCAGGTGTATATCAGTATGTGGTGTCTCTACTTTAAAGAGTCCTCTCCTGCTGATGTTCAGGTGTATATCAGTGTGAGGTGTCTCTACTTTAAAGAGTCCTCTCCTGCTGATGTTCAGGTGTATATCAGTATGCGGTGTCTCTACTTTAAAGAGTCCTCTCCTGCTGATGTTCAGGTGTATATCAGTATGCGGTGTCTCTACTTTAAAGAGTCCTCTCCTGCTGATGTTCAGGTGTATATCAGTATGTGGTGTCTCTACTTTAAAGAGTCCTCTCCTGCTGATGTTCAGGTGTATATCAGTATGTAGTGTCTCTACTTTAAAGAGTCCTCTCCTGCTGATGTGCAGGTGTATATCAGTATGTAGTGTCTCTACTTTAAAGAGTCCTCTCGTGCTGATGTTCAGGTGTATATCAGTATGTGGTGTCTCTACTTTAAAGAGTCCTCTCCTGCTGATGTTCAGGTGTATATCAGTATGTGGTGTCTCTACTTTAAAGAGTCCTCTCCTGCTGATGTTCAGGTGTATATCAGTATGTGGTGTCTCTACTTTAAAGAGTCCTCTCCTGCTGATGTTCAGGTGTATATCAGTATGTGGTGTCTCTACTTTAAAGAGTCCTCTCCTGCTGATGTTCAGGTGTATATCAGTATGTGGTGTCTCTACTTTAAAGAGTCCTCTCCTGCTGATGTTCAGGTGTATATCAGTATGTGGTGTCTCTACTTTAAAGAGTCCTCTCCTGCTGATGTGCAGGTGTATATCAGTATGTAGTGTCTCTACTTTAAAGAGTCCTCTCCTGCTGATGTTCAGGTGTATATCAGTATGTAGTGTCTCTACTTTAAAGAGTCCTCTCCTGCTGATGTGCAGGTGTATATCAGTATGTAGTGTCTCTACTTTAAAGAGTCCTCTCCTGCTGATGTTCAGGTGTATATCAGTATGTAGTGTCTCTACTTTAAAGAGTCCTCTCGTGCTGATGTTCAGGTGTATATCAGTATGTGGTGTCTCTACTTTAAAGAGTCCTCTCCTGCTGATGTTCAGGTGTATATCAGTATGTAGTGTCTCTACTTTAAAGAGTCCTCTCCTGCTGATGTTCAGGTGTATATCAGTATGTAGTGTCTCTACTTTAAAGAGTCCTCTCCTGCTGATGTTCAGGTGTATATCAGTATGTAGTGTCTCTACTTTAAAGAGTCCTCTCCTGCTGATGTTCAGGTGTACAGTATATCAGTGTGTAGTGTCTCTACTTTAAAGAGTCCTCTCCTGCTGATGTGCAGGTGTATATCAGTGTGTGGTGTCTCTACTTTAAAGAGTCCTCTCCTGCTGATGTTCAGGTGTATATCAGTGTGTAGTGTCTCTACTTTAAAGAGTCCTCTCCTGCTGATGTCCAGGTGTATATCAGTGTGTAGTGTCTCTACTTTAAAGAGTCCTCTCCTGCTGATGTTGAGGTGTATATCAGTATTCCTCACCTGACCTAAACCCTTCCTCGCCTGACGCCTGACCTAAACCCTTCCTCACCTGACCTAAACCCTTCCTCACCTGACTTAAACCCTTCCTCACCTGACTTAAACCCTTCCTCACCTGACCTAAACCCTTCCTCACCTGACCTAAACCCTTCCTCGCCTGACGCCTGACCTAAACCCTTCCTCACCTGACCTAAACCCTTCCTCACCTGACTTAAACCCTTCCTCACCTGACCTAAACCTTTCCTCACCTGACCTAAACCCTTCCTCGCCTGACCTAAACCCTTCATCACCTGACCTAAACCCTTCCTCGCCTGACGCCTGACCTAAACCCTTCCTCACCTGACCTAAACCCTTCCTCGCCTGACTTAAACCCTTCCTCACCTGACCTAAACCCTTCCTCACCTGACCTAAACCCTTCCTCGCCTGACTTAAACCCTTCCTCACCTGACCTAAACCCTTCCTCACCTGACCTAAACCCTTCCTCACCTCACCTGACTTAAACCCTTCCTCGTCTGACCTAAACCCTTCCTCACCTCACCTGACCTAAACCCTTCCTCGTCTGACTTAAACCCTTCCTCACCTGACCTAAACCCTTCCTCGCCTGACACCTGACCTAAACCCTTCCTCACCTGACCTAAACCCTTCCTCGCCTGACTTAAACCCTTCCTCACCTGACCTAAACCCTTCCTCGCCTGACTTAAACCCTTCCTCACCTGACCTAAACCCTTCCTCACCTGACCTAAACCCTTCATCACCTGACCTAAACCCTTCCTCACCTGACTTAAACCCTTCCTCACCTGACCTAAACCCTTCATCACCTGACCTAAACCCTTCCTCACCTGACCTAAACCCTTCCTCACCTGACCTAGGGTGAGTAAATGTTATTCAGCTCGAGTTCAGGGTGTTCCGAGCTGAATAAAGCCATCAAATTACGACAAGAAGCCCCCCTGGCGGAAACACTGCTTGTGATTGTTATTGAAGAAAAGGGTGGCTGTATTGGTAAATGATTATTTATTTTTTAATCTCAGAAATGTTTATTTGTACATTTTGAATTGTTTGTTTATTATTCTCACTTTAATAAATGGGAAAATGGGAAAAAGTAAGATGGGAACATTTCCGTTTTTCCTTCAGCTGCATATTCATTCTGAACACCAATAGTGCCCCAAATAGTTTCCCACAATAGTTCACCAGAACCACGATTTAGTTGCGTTCACACCAAAAATCCCCAGGAACTAAATTAGTTCTAGAGAGCCTTTTTTACCCCCTTTTCAGTCCCTGCTAGAGAGCAGGGACTTTCGTGGGAGAAAAAGGTTCCTGAGTCTGACTCCCAGCAGCTTCTACTGAAGCCTTCCCCAACTCCGGGGACTTCCGGCCGGGGACTTTGGGCGACAGTATACGCCGTGAAGTGGTTTGCAGCCTGCCAGTAAACCCAAAGCAGAAGAAGAAGAAGTGACGTCAGCGGCTTCATTTGCCTAATCCACCAACAGGAACGCGATCTGTACTTAGTTCATCAGAACTAAAGAGTTCTGATGAACTAATGGGAAAAGTACTGCGGTGTGAACGCGCCTATTGACTGTGCAGACATACAGCTCTGGAAAAAAGAGATCACTCCGAATTTTTCTTAAATCAGCATCTCCAAATGTATGGCAGCCATTCCATAAAAGTGTCTGTTGAATTCCAACACAAGCACATCTCATAATGATGTACTGGATTAAAGAGGACAAATATAAAAAACACTGCTGTGGTCATCCCTATCCTCTTGCCATAGGATCAGCTGGATGGCAAAAACAGTAGTGCTACCTCAAACGATTGACCATCCCTAAAGAGTTGAAAAGAGATGTTTTGAGTGAGGAAAAAGAAGGGTTCAATTCTGGTTTTACTGGCAGAGGGATACAGTTAGCGTTAGGTTGCTTCCATCCTTGAAAATTCAAAGACAGCGGTTCATAAGAACAAGGTCAAGCAGCAGACATTGGGGACAACGAAGCTACAGACCGAGTGCGAAAACAACTCTCCATTGACCATGATGACCGCCAACTCTTTCAAATGTCACTCAACAACCGTAGGATGACATCAAGTGACCTACATATAGAATGGCCAACGGCAGCTGGGGAGAAGTGCACAGCGAGGACGGATCGAAGCAGGCTGAAGTCTCACAGAGCTAGAAACAAGCCCTTCATCAATGAGAAGCAAAGAAGAGCCAGGCTGCAGTTTGCGAAAGACCAGAAGAATTGGACCGTAGAGGTCCAGAGTAAGGTCATCTCTTCTAATGAGTCAAATGTTCATCTTTGTCCGACACCTGGTCGGTGGAGGATCAGTGGCGATCAGGGGTGTTGGAACAGGGCAGATTTCTCTTTGTGAAGGATGCATGAATCAAACCAGGTGCAAGGTTATCCTGGAAGAAGTCTTGCTTCCTTCTGCTTGGAAAATGTTCCCCAAATCTGAGCATTGGTTTTTCCAGCAGGACAATGCTCCCGTCCACACAGGTCGATTAAGGTGTGGATGGAGGATCACCCGATCAAGACCCTGTCATGGCCAGCCCAATCTCCAGACCTGAACCCCATTGAAAAACCTCTGGAATGTGACCAAGAGGAAGATGGATGGTCACAAGCCATCAAACAAAGCCCAGCTTGTTTAATGTTTGCGTCAGAAGTGGGATGAAGTCCTCCAAAAGCAATGTGAAGGACTAGTCCTTCACATTGCAGGCCAAGACACATGAAAAATATATAGAGCAAAAAAATAAAACCACAAATGTGCATTTTACTCAAAGACATACCTATAAATAAAACAAAACAGCGACTGATAATGCTGCAGTGGTCTCTTCATTTTTTCCAGAGATGTAGATATTCTCTTAAGAAAGCACTGTATTTGTGTGCGTGCAGGCGTGCGTGTGCGTGCGTGCATGTGTGTGCTTGTGTGTCCCTCACCTGTCCAGCTCTCTGCAAGTTTCCAAAGTGCACGTCAGGAATGAAGAGCACAGGCTGGGAATCCAGGTCCAGCAAGGCTTTAAACAGCGTGCTGTCCGCCTTCTGGAAGGGGGGGGTCTGCCCTGAGCTGCCATTTTTCCCTATTCAGACAGAGTGTGAACTTGCATCTGTTGCCAGGCAACCATTCAAATTACAGAGTACCAAATGTTTGTACCCTTCATCTTCTTCCTGAGCTGTTTCTTCTCTTCATCACGAAGCTTCCTCTCAGCGCCCTGCAAAAAGCACACGGGACAGAACATGAGAGGATGCTCATGGAGTTCCAATAAAGGGTCTACAGTGACCTCACCTTGTCACAGAAAACCTTGATCTGAGCGAAGGCCCTGTGGATGGGCCTGCTGCTGCAGCTGCTGTAGCTGTCCACCTGGATGATCAGAGGCATGCCCTTCACTCCTTTCTGCGACGAGAAGTCTGTGCTCAGACAGTTCACTGAGATAAACACCTGGGGGGGAGGGGGGAAGAGAGGTAGAACACAGGTCAGCTTCTGGAGATCAATCTGCAGAGGGAAAGATTGCTGTGCAGCTGAACCAGCCGCGGCGTTATGGGTAGGCCTACTGAGCCTACTGGGCCTAGGCCCACCCACTCTGGCACTGGGCCCACCCATTCATTGATCAAAACTGACTGTGAGAAAATATAGTTTACCAACATTTTTATTTTTGATCATCAAAATTAACAATAAAATAATAAAATAAGAGCAAACATGTGTTTCCCTTTAAAAGCAACATGAGTTAACCTAATCAAGCAACGTAAAATGTGAATTGGACCGAACTCATAGTCGAAGCGTGGGAGCAAACCATAGACTGTATATATAAATGGACGTAGGGTCCGTGACGTCACCCATAGGATTCTGCAGAGTTGCCGTGAAGCCCTTAGTAGGCGGAGTCGGCCACTAACGGCTCGACAGCGACGTCAGTGTCTAACTCCCGCCTGCTCCGAATAAGGGCAAAGAGGCGGAGGCGGGACGGGGCGGGACCTGCTGCCAACGAGCGTGACGTTCCAGACCTAGCTCAGGCTAAGAAGCTAAGCTAACATGCTCTCAGTATTAAGCTAACAACCTATGCTAACAACCCAGCTTGCGGTCACTGCTCCTCGTTCCCGGCATATTCTGAAGGTAAGATACCCTGTAACTTTACAAAACTTGTCCTTTTGATTTAAATGTTCTTGAACCTACACTATACAATTGTTTTTTAAGTGCTTCACCGTTTTTCAAATATAAATGTCATTTGTAACTAAACTATGTAAACTAGCAGAGATATGGCCAGTGTTGCGTGAATTAAATGTGATTAATGAAATATGACTGTAGAAAAAGAAAGGTGCTTTTATATTGATTAAAACATTTTTATTTATTTCAGCATTAAGAAAAAAGAAGATGGCAACCTCCTCCACGCCAAACGGCACAACCTGTAAGTTGATGGTCCTGGCTTACTTTACATGACTTCAGATGGTTGACATTACACACAAACATACTATACATATACATGTGTGCACAATTGTAGATAAACAGCACACAGTATATATAAATATATAAACTGTGTGCTGTTAATCTGTTTTTTGAGGTTTTGCTCTCTTGTTACTTTTAACCATACAGGTGTGATTTCAGTTATTTTGTATGTTATTGTCAAAGGAACAAAATGAGCAACCCTTTATACTTAATTTGATATTCCTCATTATCTGAAGCATTTGTTACTCTCATTTATTTTCCTCCCATAATGACTGTATGGATAATCGGAGACAGCTATGTCCGGCGTGGAGCCCAGAGAGCTACAGAGACCATCCGCAGCAACCTTGGGCCTCGACCTGAGGGTGTGCTGATTCAGTTGGGGTGGACTGCGCTGGAGAGGTGTCCTCCCTTTCTTTTCCTACTCCCTGCGAGGAAGAGCAGTCCCGGATGTCCTCCTCATCCACTGTGGCGGCAATGACTTCGGGGGATGCGCCCAGTGTTCAGTTGCTGAACCAGATGAAGGAGGACCTGGACCAGCTTCACCATCGGCACCCTGGCTTGAAGATCATGCTCTCCCAGAGGCGCCGGTGGAGGGCTGGTGCAAATCCTGTCAAAATTGACAAGGCCCGGAAGTTTGTTAACAGTGTTATGGCTACTTTTGTTCATAGCCTAAATGGTGCCATTGTTGACCACTCCAACATTAGACATGACAGTCCTGGGCTGTTTTTGCGAGATGGAGTTCATTTCACCCCTAGGGGAAATGATATTTTTTTAAAGTCACCAGCCAATTGCCTGAAAGACCACCCCCAAAGACTGTGAACTGCTAACATGTCAGTATCACTGTCTTTGGATTTGGCCTTTAAAGTATGTATTCTAAGGCCCTTGCTAAGCCCAGACTGTCATGGCTAATGTTGAGTTAGATATTACATCTGTAGCCATAACACTGTTAACATGGCTGCTCTTCCTCTTCCCCACATCCCACCCCCCCCTCTTCCCCCAATGGACTCTGCAGCTCTCCAGGCCCATGCTGGGCATGGCTGTCTGTCAAACCTTTTATTTTTTATTTGTTATGATGTTTTTTGTTATTTTATTTGTTAAAATAATTATTACCTGTTGCTCTCGATGTAATTTAGCTGATAAAAGGAGACTAATAAAAGCTAATCTAAACCTCACGCGTGGCGTTTCACTATCAAGGGGTGCGATATAGCGTGTATGTAATTACATTACAAATAATGACTTGAGCCCCACCACTGTATGGGTTAGCCCTACCATAGATTACCCAACAAAAATACTCTGGCGCCGCCACTGGACCATGGAACCATCCTCCATCAGCTACTCAACCCAGAGGGCCGATAGGGAGAGATCATTAAGAAAAATCGGGAACACCTTAACGTTTTACATCATTCGTATGTCCAAATCAGCAAAGCTTCTGAGTGTGAAACAGTATCTGCTGCCCAGCTGCTTCAGTATGAAACGTACCTTCAGCTCATGAAAGCTCTGCAGTATCAGAAGGAAGTAGCCTAATGATAAATCTGCAGCCTCTGAAAAGTGCGGTGTCAGAGAACCAATGCCATTTACGCACGGCCGCTCACTTCGCTAGATCTGCTAAAAAGGACAGCAGGCTGCAGGCTAACCACACAGACACACAATCGGTAATTATTCCATATTCTGCCGTTGTATGCTCTTTGTTTCTAAATGTATCAATGTATTGTGAACCAAAACAAAATAACATGCAGTATAACATTTAATTTCACTCATTGCGGCGTGCTGCTTAATCATTTAAATAATATTTAAGCTTCTTATAGGCCTACGTGAAAATGTTTAAAAGAGAGAACAGGCCCAGCCGAAATTACATTGGCCCACCCAAAATTGAAATCCTGGCAATCACCAGAAATTCAACTATTAAATTATTCAGCTATCCTCATGACACGCATTTTTTTTCGTAAATAATTATCATCCGATAAAACAGACCAGTCTCTGCCAGTTAATCCGATGACATTATCAGTGATTTTATGCCGATTAATTACCGAAATAACATCAACCCTGTGGGCGGCGCCATTTTGACGAGTCACATGACTTATTTTACCGGAAGTGACGTGAACTATGCGTTTTGTGTCGAGGACAAATTGACGTGTGTGCCAGAGTTCCCGTTATAATATTTTTCCGCCGGTCAACAAAATGAGAAAAGTGCCGGTCAAAGGTCTTCTTTGTTATTTATTGTGCTTTAAAACAAATTGATATGATTCAATATTAAACAAACTAATCATAGTAGATTAACTATTACAAAGTGTACAGTAACTTATAATAACACGGGAATAATAAACGGAGCGCTCTCTCCCTCTCCTGACAGCCCGTCAGTATCATGCAGCTCGCGGATCAGTAATGAGTGATCCGACAGTAAAACTAAACATATCTATAACTCGTTGAGGTAGTTTGAGAGGTCATTAAAATAGCTACGTGTGATATTCTAAACTGAAGTGTGTGTTTTGTTCCGCTCACCGCTGCATGTGCTTATGCAGAGCTGCGTGTCGACTCGTCAGCAGCAGCTGATCTCTCTCTCCCGTCAGATTAGACTTCACTCGCGTGTATGTCCATATCGATCAGATCCAGCTAGTTCTAGCTAATGATAGAACTACCTGCTTATTAAAAGACACCTAAACAATAAGTGTCGCTATGCAACTAGGTGAGGCCACAAAGTATAGCGCAGCATTATGCATTTGTTAACATGCCCACCGGAACCCTGAGGCATTACCAACAGATCAACGCACAATCAACCCATCCAGGACATCTCTTTCTCCACATTAAGTGTTAGACTTTAGAATTGACTATTTTTTTCTGTCACATACTCTTTTGTCTGTCACATAAGTGGCGCAAGTTGCGCAACTGATGCGGTATTGCGCTAAACGGAAATTATTTTGAACGGACACTTTGACTGTGCTGTTCTCAATACAGCACCACAGTGTTGCATTCCCTGTGTAAACATATGCAATCCAAGTCGTCTGTGAACAGTTTATTTTCAAGCTCATGACAACATATGTTCATAAGAGGATTGTCCATGGCTACACACCGATCGCAAGTACACCATTCATGTACAGGTCTCCCTACTCGCCCCCCGAAATCAATTGCATGAGTAAAGGGATCGTCTCCAGCAAGATCACCGTGCTGTTCATCCTCATCGTCACTGTCCCTGGATTCCTGACGGTTCTCCTGACTTGGCTGTATGGCTGAATTCCCCCATCCAATCTCTCCACATTGCTCAAAACTTCTTCCTCGGCTGACGAGTCCGAACTCAAATACCATGTTTTCGTCGAATGAGCTGTTCGTGTGTTTACAAAGTGAACGCATAGATGACGTCACAACCTCATTTTTCGGATAATGTGACTACTGAAAATGGCCAAAATGGCAGCTGCCTGACGGAATATACAGGTTTTGATAAAAAAGAGCTATAAAATCATTATTTCCCGGGGAATATCGCTGATTTCTTCAGGGTATGGTTTAAACATAATGTTTCACTAAATACTGAAGTTTTTATTAACTATCTAATGACTGAAGCCTTCCTTTAAGCTTCATCCCTATTTTTCCTACTTTTCCAGTTTAACATTCCACTTTAAAGTTTTCCAACAAAATCAGTGCCCTGAATTTGAGCTTCAACCATTTTGATTCAAATAATTTCACTTTTCTGCATTTTCCCACTCAGTTCAGCAACACACTTACTTGGTTTCTGTAAATAAAATGTACGCAGCTACATCATTCGCATGCATTTTCAGCAGGAAATAGATTTTCTAGTTATTATTGTGTGATCCTTATGTCGGCCACAAGAGGATGAAGTGCTCCACTTGCCGACAATGAGCCTTCCAATCAGGGGCGGCGCCAGGGGGTAGCTTGGAGTTGCTATAGCAACTCCAACAATTGGCCAAGCAACGGGTTAGCAACCCCATTGTTTTTGTATGAAAATGTATCTATATTTATACACATTCTCGCGAGATCTATCAGGGGTCGTTGTTCGCTCCTCAACGCTCGAGTTTCACCCATGGTTTCACCACGGCTGCCAGCTGTGTTTACTCGCATCATTCAAACAAGACGCGCTGGCTCGGGAGCTACAACTACAACAAAATGAACATATTTGACCGTGATTTAATTGTAATACACGTTTCTAAATGATGCCGAAGTAACAACATACTGATAACGGTTAGTAAAAACCATGAATTAATGCTTGACAAGTCTGCAGACAAACGGCAGGCGAAAACACTTTTAAAAAGCTTGTTTTCTGAATGAAGATCGGGTCGACCAGGCTAAGCTAACGTTGTATATAGGCCTACTCCGTCCACACTCACAACAACGGCCTACAGACATAAATAAACCAGCGACTGTATTCACCATGACACAGACAGTCTGTGGTTTGTACTTGTTTAACTTTTGTCCAGTTTCTGAACAGATATGAGGAGCTGTGAGCTCTGTGTGCCAACTGTTAACAGCTAACGGCTGATGTTTACTGGTTGAACGTCAGTGGCAGGCTGTAATGGTATTATACAAAAATATTGTAGGAGCACAAAAATATTGTAGGAGCACAGAAACAGTGTTCAAATTCTGCTTTTACAAACTTATTTAGGTTGTGCTTACCTTGCAAAGTAATGTTATAAGTGTCAAAGGAATGTTTTTAATGTAAATATTAAGGATAATATTGTAGCGTGTCCAAGTTATAGTTATTTCAGTTATCAGATGGGCACAGTTTTAGGACATTTGTAAAGTTATTTAGGCAATGTTGGTGGGAGTTAGGGAGAGACCGCCCCTTCCAGGTGTGTGTGTGCGTTTTCCGGTGTGTGTGGAGGGAGTACGGCCCAAACCCAAACCACTCCCTCGACCCTACCCCTCCGTGATAACTCCGTCTGTAGCCACACTCGCAGCTCAACGAGGCTCCTCCTGTCAGATGGAGGGAGTAAATACAGCAGCAAGCTTTGGGACGGCCTCCCCTCTCTCCGGCTGAAACAGGAAATGCCGTAACGGCCCGTACACACTACAGGCGTCAAAAAAGCTTGAACGGTTTCAAATCAGCATCTCTTAGACAAAAAGTTTAAATTAATAACTCAAATAAAACTCCAAACATCTTTCATTGTGTTTCAAAGCTCTTTTAGTTTTAAACATGATGTTTATAAGCTTCTTAGTTTTTGCAACGGTCTGTAAATTTACACAACTTTATAATAAAATGCACACATTTACCTTTTTCTAGACTAAACACAGGTATGATCCTAAGTTAAAAACATATGAGGTTATCATGAGGTTGTTAACATCGCAATTCATCAGTGGATGTTTGCTAGAACTACTTGTAAACAGCGTGTTTCCTGACGGACACACACAGCGTGACTCCGGTCAGGTAGAGACAGGTGTAGGTACCAGATGTGTTCGGGGTACCAGATGTGTTCGGGTGTATTTCCGTCGCATCCGTCATATTTTACGGCAACTCAAGAGGGCCATGATGGTCAAATTCCGAACATTTAAACATAGCCGACACTTCATTCTTTACTTTGTCCGTTATTATATGTAGAAGATTATACTTTTTCTCCGTCATGTTGTTTCCATAGAAACAACTTCAAACAGGCATAGCCTACACTTCATTCTTTACTTTGTTCGTTATTATATGTAGAAGATATTAATTTTTTCTCCGTCATGTTGTTTCCATAGCAACAACTTCAAACAACAACAACTAACCGCTAGCCGCAAAGCTAGCATCACAGCCACTGCTCCGTTTTCAGAGACTTTGCACACGTTTTTCACAAACATTTTCACATGCTAGGAGTACTTCCATTTGCTTCGTCTTGATCTGTTGATGTGATTTGATGTGTCGTGTGTCCGCCAACTCCTCTCCAAAGTTCAGATATTTAATACAATACTCAGGGGAGTTTCCTGAATGTTCATGCCCAAAGTCAAGCACTAGGCCCTGGGTAAATTAAGAGGCTGATCTCGGGCACTTTTGTCCACTTTCCCTGGTGGTAGAAACTAAAGCCAGACATCCCTGGAATCGTCTCAGAGAGTAGATGATCAGTGGGGCCTTGTTTTTACTGAATGATTTGTTTTTTTATGGAGAATTCAAATATGAGCTTATTTTTAGGATTTTCGGAGACTTTGCACACGTTTTCACAAACATTTTCACGCTAGGAGTATGGGAGTACTTCCATTCGCTTTGTCTTGATCTGAAGATGTGATTTGGTGTGTCGTGTGTCTCCCAACTCCTCTCCAAAGTTCAGATACTATCAGGGCTCTCAAGTCTCACGCATTTGGCGTGAGACAAACGCATTCCACTCCATTCACACGCTCACACGCCACACCTTGTATTTCTCACGCAGAGATTTCTTTCCAGGGTACCGCCCACCAAGTTGCACCGCAATTTTGTAAACAAACTAGTACAGAATCACTGTAGCCACGCATCAACCAATCAAAAGAATGTAAGCTGTCGAACAGCCAATTCGAAAATAACATGGCTGTATCCGGGTAGGATTTAGACATTCTGCCCTATACTTTATAGACAGGTAAGGGTTTCCACATTTTCCAGGATTTCAATACTTTGATTGAATACATGAATCAGTTCCTTACACATGGTGCTCTTTTTAGATTTCAGGAACTACTACCTTTCCATGGGCCGGAGGAACAGGACAAGGTGTGTGAGGAGTTCCTGGAATATCAGCTGATGGATATCCCCATGCCCCAAGATCCCACCACCTTTAATGTTGAGGAGTTTTGGGGGAGTATGTCCTCAATCAAGTGCAAGGTAAGAAATATTTGGCACCACTGAAGGATAAAAATAAGGCAAAAGTAACTGTGAATATAAGATATAGTAAATTCTGTAATGGAAACGCTAGAAATATTAAGCTGTCTGAGTGGAAAAATAACGTGTTAAAGTTTACTGTTGAGATGCCTCTGCAGTTTGGCCGGCTGCATCCTGTTATCTTCAAGGACGAGAACACCCTGGTACGGTGTGTGGGGGCCCTGATCTTCACCAGGCGCAACTGTCTTGTGAGAAAACCAGTTAAAACAGGTAATTAAAAGGGAGTATGACCCTGGCCTGACCTTAGCTAAAAACTGGGTGTTGCTGGGCAGAAGAGGCAGACTGCAGCACCAAGAGCACCAAAGGTGGGGGCTTCACAGCAATTACTATAAGAACAAGATATATTCAGAATTCGAGGCTCACTTCAACTGGGATTTCACACTGACAAGCCTGTCACGGTGGGAACTCAAGAAGGAGTCCAAAGCGCTTTGTGGTATAGTACGGATTGATATATTTTTGTTGAACTGTGTAATAAAGTGCTTATTTGAAGAAACAATTAATTGGAGTGCAAAGTCTAGTTTTGTATAGCTAACAGAGAATAGTGTCTAGGACACAATTCCTTTTCCCTCAGCAGTAAGAAAGGTCATCGGCAGATCCGGACGGCTACCCCGCTCTGGCCATATCCAAACGATCGGCGCGGAGGACGGACCTGGTCCGATAAACTCCAACAGCTTGGTGACCTCCCGACGTGATGGTCTAGAGCGGGAAGTCCGGACACCGATGACTTTCTGAGAGGACACCAAAAAACATTGAGTTTACGGCTTTTACAAGAAACCATCTCACACAATCAAAAACCCGGGTAATTTAGAATTAAGGTAAGCATCTGCCTGTTACAACAAATAGATGTGTTTGAAATACCACTAAATTTTAGGATTGTGTGAAAATGGCAGAAATAATTGTCTCAGCTAAAAAGTAAAAATAAAACGTAAATAAAATGGTGTGCACTAAATAGATCAACAAGGGTATAAACAAATCTGTGATAAGAAGCGGGTGGAACCCGTAATTTATGAGGATCCGCCGCGGTCCACGGTAAGGTGTAAAACTAATTAAATTAGTAACCACGTAAGGTGTACAACTAATACAATTAGTAACCACAGTAAGGTGTAAAACTAATAAAATTAGTAACCACGTAAGGTGTAAAACTAATACAATTAGTAACCACGGTAAGGTGTAAAACTGGTTGCCGTATCAGTAGCTAATATATCTGTGTACAATGTTTGCCGTTTGTTGATTGTTCTGTCTGTTGGTTGTCATTGTTGATTCGTAAAGACCTTGTTTTATGTTGGTAAATGTTTTAGTATAGTATACCAATGGTTTGTTGTTAGTTGTTGAAAGAAGCCCCCCTTCTCTTGAAAAGGCTGAGAGCTCCAGCTGAAGTCGGGGTGTCAGTATTTGTCTGTGAAAGAATCTCCCCCCACTGACATTATGCTTGTGCCTCGTTGTCAAGGCAACAGGCAAGGTTGTGAGTTCAAATCCCGCCTGGAACACCACCACTAGTGTGCCCTTGAGTAAGGCACTTAGCCCTCAGTTACTCCAGGGAGAATGTCCCTGTAATTGGTAATTGTAAGTCGCTTTGGATAAAAGCGTCAGCTAAATTAAATGTAATGTAATGTAAAGTACACACACATAACAAGCTATACCGGCAGCAGAGCGCTGGGAGCTGGAGTAGACGGATATGACGGATGCGACGGAAATACACCGTGGATGTATAATAAGAACTGGATACAGCGTGGGAGGCAGGGCCGTGGGAGGCAGGGCACACCTCATTCATTCCTATGAGAGTTGCTCATTAGCGCATGATGATAAAATGGCCCAACTTTTGAGAGAGTGAAACATCACAGATTACCCGGCATGCCTGAGAAGTACCCGTATGAGCTCATAGCATGCGCAACTTTAACCAAAATGCTCGTTCACATCAAGCACGTCAATTTGCGTACACGTAACAGCACCGTGCGTTCATGACAGCATGGTAATGGCTTGTTATTATGCAGTTAGCAGCTAGCGGCTAGCTAGTAATTATGCTAATGTACACATCAATCGTTATGTACTTCTATTATGCTGTAACAGGATCTAGTGATATCCAACAGAGATTCATTTAGCATGAAATAATTATTGCACTGCATGTATATATATATATATATATATATATATATATATATATATATATTATATATATATATATAGTCTCCCTTGAAAAAGAGATATATGATCTCAATGGGACCAATCTAGTTAAATAAAGGTTTGAAATTAAATGAAATTAGGGCTGTCAAGTTTAACGCAAAAAAAAATTAACGCCACTAATTATTTTAACGCGATTAACGCATGTGTATTTTTTTTCCTCGGCCGCCCCGTAGTTTCAGAGTGCATCGAGTTTAAAATACCATCTACAAACTGATGTTGACAGCCCCGCTCCTGCCGCCCGCTTGTGGCAGACCACACTTCCACGCTCACCGACAGGCACCGACTGGCCATCGGGAGGACCGGGAGGGTGTGTGTCTGTGTGGCCCGAGCGAGCGAGAGAGAGACCTTACGTGCATTACTGTACCGCAGTGTGAACGCGGCTATTGTTGTTGTTAGCATCTGGTGCTAGCTAGCTGCGCAAACGGATATAAGGAGCTGTTTAAATGAAAACAGAGGAGCGCCCTATCCACACAACTGCGCCGAGTACTTGACTTGATGCAGGAAGCAGACAGCGGGACATTGAAGGAGAAGTCAGCACACTCATGATTGCAGCAACATGATCACAGCGTCCAGGCAGCTCCCGTTCGAGCATATGCCTTGAGTTGCACATAGCTCCAACGAACACACACACACACACACACACACACACACACACACACACACACACCACACACACACACACACACACACACACACACACACTTTGTATTGTATGAGAGAGGTTCCAGGTTGAATTGAGGCGAATATTTGTAATGTTCAGAGGTTGTTGTGTTTCATATTCATGAGAATATTTGTCATTGTTCAAATTATAATAAACATTAGCATAAATCATATTAGTCCACTCATATGTTGATAAGAGTATTAAAAACTTGAAAAATATTCCTCTAAGGTACATTTAGAACAGATAAAAAATGTGCGATTAATTTGCGATTAATCGCGATTAACTATGGACAATCATGCGATTAATCGCGATTAAATATTTTAATCGACTGACAGCCCTAATATATATACACACACACAGTGCAATAAGCTTGTTAGTGCAATAAGAAGCTACAGGAACATTAATCTACGTCGGTAATATTAACTTTATTTAATACAACATTTACGGTACAAGATTTACATCATACAGCCCATGTAGTATAATATTTTACAAATTATGAATTACCACAAACATGTGCAATATATCCATTATTACAGCTCCGTGGGCTGGAAGTAAGGCGATGTGTGTCCGTTGTTATTGTGCATCCATGGGTAAAGAGAAACTCGTGTAGTGCTGAACACGTAACATGAACGTGCCGGGCAGCGCGGTCCCGTAGGTTAGATGCGCGTTCATAATTCCGAGGGAAATAACTCTCAGAATAACGTTATTAGCACATTTTTACAACTTGAGGAATGCATTTTTTTAATAAGGGCTATACAAGTGTTCATACTGGGTTGTTTATTTAGTTTAAAAAAAATTATCCAACGAGTTATAGACCACTCTTTCCCCATGTAAGTCAATGGAAAAAAGTGTTTCCGGGCCTGGCAACCAAACGGATGTGCAGTACCGCCGTTTGGACAGCACGAATATTTCCATCTGAGTCCGGCGCACTTCCTGTGGGATTGGCCCGAACACATCTGGTACTGACACCGGTCTCAAGTCAGCACCGCTGCAGACTCGCTATTTGAGGGCTTGATAGTATTATGAAGGTAGATATGGTGCAAAATGTGAGAGCGTGTAAAACCTGATGTGAGCACTTGCAGAAAAAATATCTGAGCTTGTGTGCATACATTTACACTTGTATAAAATATCCACGTAACTGTGCACCAAATGTACACTTGTATAAAATATCCACGTAACTGTGAATCAAATGTACACTTGTAAAAAATATCCACGTAACTGTGAACCAAATTTGAAGTCACAGAAGAAAAAAAAAGTTTTGTAGCTTGTAGAAAAAAAATGAATTTAGAGATGAAATGTTCACTTGCAGAAAAATACATATTTTTCAAATATATTTTCCTTTACAACTGCAACTTTATTTATTACAACCTCTCAAATCAGTCATTACAACTTGACGAATCTGCTCTGTGGCAGTATAAATCGACGAATCTGCGGTCTTGACTTTTGCTACACTTCTTGTGATAAATGTGTCGCAAAAGTAATTTTCACCTGTATATGTGGGGGAGGGAGGGGGGTTGAAGCGAAGGGGCGGAGCTATCAGAAGGACGAGGCTCGGGTGACTGGAGACTGCGGGGCTAACGGTTCGTGTCGCTACCAGTCCGATGACATGGCGCATCCATCAACGGTACATTTTGCCCATTACTTGCCCAGTATTACTTTGAATATTATTATTGTGATTGAGGATTAAATCCGCTTTGAAGACCACCGTTTTATATCGTGCAGTTTAGCGGCGAAATAACGTCAGTCAGCCAGCTAACGCTAGCTTTGTTGACTTTATGCTAGCTAAACAAGTAGTGGTTGTAGTCTATACAGCAGTAATTCATATATTATAGCCTACTGCTTTGGCACTAACGGTTGATAACCGTTTATGAAAATAAAACCAATTGAACTGTACTGAAATAATGACAAGTTTTATAATTGTCTTGAGCTCCTGCTGTGTTTTTAAAGCCTTTGTAAATTATCCATGCTATTTTCTATTTAGAACGAAGACTTCCGAATCTTAAAATCCCTTAACGTTTGTATGCAATTGTGCTAAATTCAACTCTGGAATCAAGCAAATATTAATATGTTTGCATGACATTAGTTATTTATATTTTGCCATCACTGAACTATACGTTTAATACATTTAAGTCAAGCTAAGGTACATGTGATGGTAGCTAGTTAGTGCTCTTACCTGTGAGGCCTCCTCCAAACAGCATAATAACCAGACTGTATCATTAAAACTAAGTACCAGTTCTAGATCCTTGACTTTAGACAAACAATTCAAAAGACAACATGTATTTAAAGACCAATCTTTATTTGAAGGTGCCTCTTAACCTGAGATATTAGTTATACAGTAATAGTATTGACAATCTAAAAAAACTGAGCAACTCAACAGTCAACTTTATATTTCTTATTGTCTAAAGCATTTCTTATTTTAATTTTCCCCCTCTCATATTCAGTGTGGGCGGATTGAGACAGCGTGGTGTCCAGAGGGCTGCAGAGACTTCAGGGAGAAACCTCCGTGTGATGGACGTCCTGTCTGTTGGTTTGGAGAGGACTGAGGGTCTTTCCTCAGCGAGGAGGACCAGGCCTGATGGAGGAGCCCATGCTGGGCATAGCTGATACCAACTGCACAGGCCTAGTCTGTCACTTTATTTGACTAAATGTGTTTACTTATACATTTAATAGGTTTACACCTTCTGTCCATATGTGCTTTTTATTTAAAACATTTGATTAACTTTTGGTTCACATTTCAATAAATTGTATTTGTATTTGCACTCCTTTCGTCCATTATTCTTACTGAAAATGTTATATTACACATTCACATCTGACTGAAGATTGGCCCCATTTATTTGTGACGTTGCAAACTCTGCGGTACAAGGCACAAGTGATGTGAAGCTCATAAAGCGAGGCAAATAGAAATAATCAGCTGATGGAGTGTAGATGTGGAAATAGGTGCATTCGATCAGCTGACTATGTTTTTCGTCACACTTTATAAGCCTGACTATAACCACCCCTTCTCTGAGGTGCTGGCAGTGTCACAAACAAATGATGGTCCTGATAGACTACAAAAATATTCGGTGTGCAGATCTTTGTTTTCACAATAAAAGTAGTTTCTTAGTGAATGTCCTGTACTGGTCTTAAAATGTCATAACATCAGCTTTTAATGTTCCTCTTGGATGTTCTTCTTGACCCTCAGAGAAGGAGAAGATGTCGTGTCTTTCGGGCATGTCCTTTCCTAACAAAAATTACAGGAAACATAAAACATTATTGCAGAACAAGTGTGTTATTTATGAAAGAGGTGTGTTTAGGGGCTGTTGATATAATTATTTTTTAATTGTAATCAGATTATGAATGAACAGTATGAAATTCATCAACATTGAAATATATGTTATTATCAAAATAATATGTAACTGTTATCAAAACGTAGTGCAACTGTAGAAGCTTGCTCTGTTGTCTCACTGAAAGAATAACTTTTACCACGTTTTTTACAGACAATATTGAGAGATAAATAGTAGCAGTTCTGACTATGTGTTAAATATCTTGCCTTCAATACATTAAATTATAAAGCTGACAAAGTCATATTGCTTGTTAACATCTAAATGTAACTTTTTGCATGGAAAAAACCCTCAACTTAACTGATGTGTAGGTGATCTAGTATTTAGTATTGTTTAATGGAATGTATATCAGTGTATTCAAGTCAATACTTCATTCATTTAAACCAATATCTTTCTTGATTCTTTGTACAG
Organism: Champsocephalus esox; assembly: GCA_036324585.1. Taxonomy (NCBI): domain Eukaryota; kingdom Metazoa; phylum Chordata; class Actinopteri; order Perciformes; family Channichthyidae; genus Champsocephalus; species Champsocephalus esox. Next base: position 43,585,790 of record CM070478.1, read on the forward strand.
TATGAAAAAAGAGTCTTAGTACCTGTGCTGAAGTTCACTGCTGTGAGGAGTCCAGTTCTGTCTCTCACTCTCTGGTCCAGCCTGTCTGCATCACCTGGACACAAACAGATATATATATGTAAAGTACCATGTGTACAACAATATAACTGATTCTCTTCTGTTGAACATGTTGGATTGTGTATTGTCCGAGTCAGGGTCCTTTTTATTTTACTGTAACTTTGGAAATTGTCTTACCAATGCTTACTGTTTATTTGATATCAATTTGTAATACAATTAATAAAAACAACAAGGTTTGGGTTCGTTCTTCAGATGACTGACGTTAACTTGTAAGCTCAATAATGAACTCCAGCTCAACCAATATCTAATATCTAAGTAATCATCTTGAAATATGACATTAATAATTGTAATATACACACATCTTATTGTGAGGTTGATTTCACATACACTACACTAAATAGAAAATAGCATGGATAATTTACAAAGGCTTTAAAAACAGAGCAGGAGCCCAAGACAATTATAAAACTTGTCATTATTTCAGTACAGTTCAATTGGTTTTATTTTCATAAACGGTTATCAACCGTTAGTGCCAAAGCAGTAGGCTATAATATATTAATTACTGCTGTATAGACCACAACCACTACTTGTTTAGCTAGCATAAACTCAACAAAGCTAGCGTTAGCTGGCTGACTGACGTTATTTCGCCGCTAAACTGCACGATATAAAACGGTGGTCTTCAAAGCGGATTTAATTCTCAATCACAATAATAATATTCAAAGTAATACTGGGCAAGTAATGGGAAAAACTTACCGTTGATTGACGCGCCATGTCAGCGGACTGGTAGCGACATGAACCGTTAGCGAACAGTTACGGCCTGTCTACACTACAGCGTCGACAGCGTCAAAAACTCCAATCTGCCCATTCACTTTCAATGGGGTGACGTCACGTAGCCTCGCTTTTTCGCCGAACTGAATTGTGGGTAGCAGAGCGGTCCGTCTCCGCCGTCTCCGGAGACGCCGGAGTAGCCAGCGCCAGCCAATCAAATCCCGTTTCCCAAAATCTGACAGCTGAAGCCGTAGCCAATCAAACCGCGTCTAAGCTGGGAGAGATATCCCGCCGTTCATTTCTATATTTCAAAAAAAGTCGGAGGAGAAACTAACTATCGCCGTAGCAAATCACCCGGTTTTGTATGACCAGACCCTCTTCACCTACCGGGATACAAACCGGAGGAACCAGGCATGGAGGGAGGTGGCAGAGACAGTGGGTGAAACTGGTAGGTTTTCGCCTGTTTGGGGAGTTTATATATATATATTGCTCTCATAAAATCCCCGGGGTTTTTTGCTCTGTATGTCGGGGGTGGGAGATTCATGTGATTGGTTGTTGGTCGTGTTGCTTGAATAAAATCCCCAAGCTCCAGACACGCCCAGCTCCAAGCTTTTTTTGAAGCTGTAGTGTGGACGCTCCGTTAGCCCCGCAGTCATCCGGTTCGACCTGACTGTGACTGTGACTGACCCAAGCCTTGTTGTTCTGATAGCTCCACCGCTTCGCTCCAACCCCCTCCCTTGAGATGGGTCTGGCTGCAGACCACAGCAAGGAGGCGGATCATATAGGACAGGGATCAGCAACTACATTTGTCCAAGGGCCGAAATGTAACCAATAGACACTATCGCGGGCCAGCGATATTTTTATAGCCCAGAATTTTATAAATAGTATTCAGATTGCTTTTGGAATACTTTCTTTTTCCATAACAGATGGGTATGTTTTGGTGAACAGGAGACACTTCTTTTACTGTTTTCATGGCTTATCAAGAACTCAAACACAACATCTTGGTGTCATTCTGGACAGCTCTCTCCTCTGCACCCCACATAAAAAATATCACCCGGACTGCATTCTTTGTACCGTCTTAAAACCTTTCCTTGGAATATGTTATGAATTGTACGGTGTCCTTGGGTGCTTTGAAAGGCGCCCCTAAATAGAATGAATTGTCATTATTATTTATTATCTGAAACGATGTAATAACCATGCATTCAGCAGCAGCAGGCCATTCACTTTGATTTGATCCCGTTATGAAATGTCATCATTTCGACAATAAAGAAATGCTACATAAACGTTATCTTGTACATTTTAGCTAACCATCTCCGTTTCTAACTTTCAATATATTTTAAAAGAGATCTCTCTCTCATCTGCGTGCGGGGGCGGGGCCTCACAGACACGCTGCATCTCTCTCTCGCTCACAGACATGCTGCAGCGCTGTGCAGTGTGCACACAGTTCTGTCGGTAATGAATATTACATTTTGTGAGGAAAATTTTCCACCAATAATTCCAATAAGTATTCCAAAATGTATTCACTTCAGGTTTACGAAAGTAACTGTAATCAAATTACTCGTTTTTCAAATGTAACGCCAGTAAGTATTCCGTTACAACCCAACCCTGTTTCTAGGCTACTGTCCCGCAGCTCCAGCCTCTCTGTAGCAGCGGGGCTACTGCTGTGGTGCGGAGCGCATTAATCAGACTCTTCACAACAAGGATCACTTCTTCTTCAGGGGAGGGAAGGTTTCGCAGTACACAGTCTACTGTTGTAGCTGCTGCCTCTCTGTTGGACTCCGGTACTGCACCTTACTCACGAGACGTTGTAAACAAATAAATGGGTGGGGGGCGAACGCAGTAACCACTCCGCTAACGCCACAGTCACTCCCGTCGTGCGGGCCGGATGAGAATGTCTGGCGGGCCGGATGTGGCCCGCGGGCCGCCAGTTGGTGGTCACTGGTATAGGAGATGGGTCTGGCAGCAGACCGCAGCAAGGAGGCGGATCGTATAGGGGCGGATCGTATAGGGGCGGATCGTATAGGGGCGGATCCTAAAAAAATGTATTCAATAGAATAATGACACTCAGCAGAAATACATACTGTAGGTGGCAGTAATGCAACTTAAGGGATTCCAGCTGCTTTTATAAATCCTCGCAGAAGAAGTCATTCGTTCTAGTGATGGGAATTCCGGCTCTTCTTGGTAAGCCGGATCATTTGGCTCGGCTCACCAAGAAGAGCCGGCTCTTTCGGCTCCCAAAGGGCTCTTCAGTTTACCACATATTATACCTTTTAATTAAATCAAATGTAGCCCTGTTTCGACTAATGATGTATATGTGTACACATATATCACTTAAATTATTCAAGACATCCTTTGTACTGTATTAAAAAGTAAAAATTACATGTTTAATATAAATGATTTGCTGTGGCCAATTGTTTTCATTGCATTCACAGACCCGTGTAACTCTCTGATACCACCCAATGAATGCATTGACTTGCTTGTAGAACCACGCTACACAAAACAGATAGCAACACCGATAAAAACTATTTAAAAAAAGGGGCTACTGTATCAACCTATATAAAGTATATAAATATAGTTTTTCTCCAGGAGAGGGGAGCGTGCTTTGAGACCAGCTGCTAGGCTGGTCGGGAGAAGAGGGGGACAAAAAGAGATCTCCGTCCTCCGTGTTTTATTCTTATAGAAGTAAGAAGAGAAGTAATGGGGCAGAAACCCTCCTTTTTACGCAGCGGTCCAGACATAGACATCAAACGGCAACACATATTCAGTTGCGAGTTACTTTTGGCATTAGGGCAGGGATATCTAGATACTTTCCAAGGTTTGACATAATGAATTGTGCTACTTTTAAAGCAAGCAACGATGTTTTCAACTCTGTAATCAAAAAGCTCCTCAAAAACACTATAGAAGCAGTTCCTGCCGTTGTTACGTTAGTTCAAACAGTAACAACGGACTACTTTTCTTAGCGGATGCATGTCAATTTAAATCAATACATAAAACTATTTTTTAAATCAATAAAATGTTTTTCTAAATCCATAAAAGCATTTCAATAATTATTGAGAGTCATGTCGTTACTTTGTTGAGAATGTGGCCATGTGTAATAAGCGGGATAATGTGCCTTCATGCCGATCTAGATCCCTCCACCAAAACAAAAAATGGCTCGTTCGCGGGTGAGAGCCGGCTCCCGTCGTTCACTATAGGATCCGCCCCTATACGATCCGCCCCTATACGATCCGCCCCTATACGATCCGCCTCCTTGCTGCGGTCTGCAGCCAGACTCGATTGCCTCTCTCCCCCCACATCTACAGGTGAAAATTACTTTTGCGACACATTTATCGCAAGAAGTGTAGCAAAATTCAAGACCGCAGATTCGTCGATTTATACTGCCACAGAGCAGAGAAATATGTATTTTTCTGCAAGTGAACATTTCATCTCTCAGTTCATTTTTTTTCTACAAGCTACAAAACTTTTTTTTTCTTCTGTGACTTCAAATTTGGTTCACAGTTACGTGGATATTTTTTACAAGTGTACATTTGGTTCACAGTTACGTGGATATTTTATACAAGTGTAAATGTAAGCACACAAACTCAGATATTTTTTCTGCAAGTGCTCACATCAGGTTTTACACGCTCTCACATTTTGCACCATATCTACCTTCATAGATAGCCCACTCCCTCTCCACACTCGTCGCTTTGCAACAGCCCTCAATATGGCGGACCCTCCGCGTGAACGCGCACACGGAGGGGTAGGGTGTAGGGGGCGGTTTGGGAATGGGCCTAAGAGACGGTAGGAGTTGTGTCGAGTGTGGGGAAAAGTCATAATGAGTGTTATACTATTGATTGGTTCTGGAAGGCGTGGCTGTGGCCGTCAATACCAGAAAATAAAGAAAACGTTTTCGACATTGAAGGCTCGAGTGATGCTATGATCTTGAATAGCGGTGAACGCTACAATATGAACAGGCTTGTGCTTGGCCCACTGGTATTGTTTGTTTATTTCTTTTGAAAATGAACTAGCAACGCCGTGCTGTCATATAGCAACTGCAAAGCTACTGCAGCAAAAAAAATCCTGGCGCCGCCCATGCTTCCAATTCCACCTTCCATATTCTTTTTTAGACCATTCCTATTGTTCGCCACAACGCCGGTCTTATTTCTAGTCGTTCTTTTATGTCTTATTTATGTTTTGTTGGAGGAACCTGTGATTCAAGATTTTCATTGCACAACTACACTGTCCCTGTGCATATGACAAATAGAAAATTTTAACCTTTGGATTTTCTTTGTGGCCTTTTACTTGGAGTACTGCTTAACGAACACAGCTGGAGCAGTTATTGTTCCACAGCTGAAATAATGATGTGTGTGTTAAAGGTCTATCATGCAAAATGCACTTTTGTATGTCTTTTAAATAAATGTGTCCACTGGTCTGATGCTCCCTCTGTCACCCCTTAAAATTCTCTGAATATTCTGCGGTTTCATGGAGCAATCTCCAGGAGGCTCTGATTTTTTACTTACACAAAGAAAGTAAATAACAAAACCAACAAGTCATGTGCCTTAGTGCATGTAAGAGTAAATAAAATAATCAATAGTGAAAACGATTGTATTTGAAATGTGTGTTTGCAGATCAATCATTTCTTGCTTTGATTTTAAACAGCACCTTACCTTATACTTCTGTTGCTTTTTACCTTAGCTTCTTCACTGACATCCCATGTGAAAGAGACAGCATTGTAGGCAATTTCCTCCACGTTCCCAATCGTGCTGAAGCTCTCCTTGTAGTCAGCTGCATGTAGAGTGAAGAACAGAGAGAACTGTTTCAGTGGATGTTGGACTCGTCGACACCAAAACCAAGTAAGTTCCACAATTCTCTACGCTAACACTGAAAAACAGTCATTAATCCTAAACAATTCAACAGTCCCTTTTGCATACTGGTTTCTGTTGATAGTTTAAACGATCATAGTTCCCTCGCCAATATCTTATTTTGAATAGCTGTGAAATTATATTTTGTTCAAGTTGCCCAAAATTTCACACAGATCATGATAATGTTTAAAAAAAATGTTTAAGTTATATACAGTGGAGGAAATAAGTATTTGATCCCTTGTCGATTTTGTAAGTTCACCCACTTACAAAGAAATTAAAAGTCTATAATTGTTATGTTAGGTTTATTTTAACAATGAGAGTAAGAATATAAAAAAGAAAATCCAGAAATTGACATTATATAAAAGATATAAATTAATTTGCATTTACAGTGGGGCACAAAAGTATTTAGTCAGCCACCAATTGTGCAAGTTATCCCACTTAAAAAGATGAGAGAGGCCTGTAATTTTCATCCTAGGTATACCTCAACTATGAGAGACAAAATGAGAAGAAAAAATATCCAGAAAATCACAGTCTGATTTTTAAAGAATTTATTTTCAAATGATGGTGGAAAATAAGTATTTGGTCAATAACAGAAGTTAATCTCAATACTTTGTTATATACCCTTTATTGGCAATGACAGAGGTCAAACGTTTTCTGTAAGTCTTCACAAGGTGTTCACACACTGTTGCTGGTATTTTGGCCCATTCCTCCATGCAGATCTCCTCTAGAGCAGTGATGTTTTGGGGCTGTCGCTGGGCAACACGGACTTTCAACTCCCTCCAAAGATTTTCTATGGGGTTGAGATCTGGAGACTGGCGAGGCCACTCCAGGACCTTGAAATGCTTCTTACGAAGCCACTCCTTCGTTGCCCGGGTGGTGTGTTTGGGATCATTGTCATGCTGAAAGACCCAGCCACGTTTCATCTTCGATGCCCTTGCTGATGGAAGGAGGTTGTATCGTGTATGTATCGTGACATGTTGAGTGACTCAACATGTCACGATACATGGCCCCATTCATTCTTTCCTTTACACGGATCAGTCGTCCTGGTCCCTTTGCAGAAAGCCCCAAAGCATGATGTTTCCACCCCCATGTTTCACAGTAGGTGTTCTTTGGATGCAACTCAGCATTCTTTCTCCTCCAAACACGTCTAGTTGAGTTTTTACCAAAACGTTCTATTTTGGTTTCATCTGACCATATGACATTCTCCCAATCCTCTTCTGGATCATCTAAATGCTCTCTATCACACTTCAGACGGGCCTGGACATGTACTGGCTTAAGCAGGGGGACACGTCTGGCACTGCAGGACTTGAGTCCCTGGCGGCGTAGTGTGTTACTGATGGTAGCCTTTGTTACTTTGGTCCCAGCTCTCTGCAGGTCATGGACTCGGTCTCCCCGTGTGGTTCTGGGATCTTTGCTCACCGTTCTTGTGATCATGTTGACCCCACGGGGTGAGATCTTGCGTGGAGCCCCAGATCGAGGGAGATTATCAGTGGTCTTGTATGTCTTCCATTTTCTAATAATTGCTCCCACAGTAGATTTCTTCACACCAAGCTGCTTACCTATTGCAGATTCAGTCTTCCCAGCCTGGTGCAGGTCTACCATGTTGTTTCTGGTGTCCTTTGACAGCTCTTTGGTCTTGGCCATAGTGGAGTTGGGAGTGTGACTGTTTGAGGTTGTGGACAGGTGTCTTTTATACTGATAACGAGTTCAAACACGTGCCATTAATACAGTTAACAAGTGGAGGACAGAGGAGGCTCTTAAAGAAGAAGTTACAGGTCTGTGAGAGCCAGACATCTTGTTTGTTTGTAGGTGACCAAATACTTATTTTACCGAGGAATTTACCAATTCATTCATTAAAAATCCTACAATGTGATTTCCTGGATTCTTTCCCCCCCATTCTGTCTCTCAGAGTTGAAGTGTACCTAGGATGAAAATTACAGGCCTCTCATCTTTTTAAGTGGGAGAACTTGTACAATTGGTGGCTGACTAAATACTTTTTTGCCCCACTGTAACTGTGGGAAACAAGTATTTGATCCCCTTGCAACCAACAAGAATTCTGGCTCCCACAGACCAGTTACATGAGTCCATTTCCTTTAAAAAATGTACTCATAATATCAACTGTCAATTTCAGCTGTCTAAGGACCTCAGGCACGAGGCTGTAGACCTGCACCAGGCTGGGATTGGCTACAAGACCATCAGAAAGCAGCTTGGTGAGAAGGAGACCACTGTTGGTGCGATAATTTGAAAATGGAAGAAAAGTAAAATGGACATCAATCAACAATCAATCGCCCTCGGTCTGGGGCTCCACATCTGGCCCCGCGGGGTTTGATGATCATGAGAAAAGTGAGGGATCAGCGAAAAACTACACGGGGGAACTTGTTAATAATCTCAAAGCAGCTGGGACCACAGTCACCAAGAAAACTATTGGTAACACACTACACTATAATGGATCAAATCCTGCAGCGCCTCAAGAAGAACACGAAGGGCCGTCTGAAGTTTGACAATGAACATCTGGATGATGCAGAGAAGGCTTGGGAGAAGGTGGTGTGGTCGGAAGAGACCAACATCGAGATCTTTGGCATCAGCTCGACACGCCGTGTTTGGAGGAAGAGAAATGCTGACTATAACCCAGAACACCATCTCCCCGTCCGCATGGAGGTGGAAACATTCTGCTGTGGGGTGTTTCTCTGCTAAGGGGACAGGACCACTTCCCTGCATCGAGGACAGGATGGACGGGGCCATGCACCGTCCATCCTGTCCGATAGCCTCCTTCCCTCAGACACTGAACATGGGTCATGGAGGGGTCTTCCAGCAGGACGATGACCCTGAACATACGGCCAAGGCAACACAGGAGGGGCTAAAGAAGAAGCACATTGAGGAGAGGGAGGGGCCTAGCCAGTCTCCAGACCTTAATCCCATAGAACATCTGTGGAGGGAGCTGAAGCTTCCAGATGCCAGGCATCAGCCTCAACACCTGAAGGTTGTGGACTGGAGAGGGTCTTCAGAGAGGAGTGGACCAGCATCCTTCCTGAGATGTGCACAGACCTGAGACCAGCTACAAGAAGCGTCTGACCTCTGTGTGTCCAACAAGGGTTTCTCCACCAAGTCCTAACACATGTTCTGCAATGGCTCAAATACCTGATGGCTAGGGATGCACGATAATTATAGGAATTATGACGTCATCCCGATAAACCGATAACAGTATTAATAGCCCCGATAATATACAATATATTTTTTGGGTATCCTGCGGTGTGGGTGGATTGGGGTGAGGAGCGCTTGTTTTTCACTCGGCTCCTCCCGTTTTGCCAGTACTGTGGTGTTAGTGGTTTAGGAAGAGGGGAGTTCTTCACAAATCCAGCGCTCCCTAATACTTCGAACCTGATCAGTCACCTGAAACATCGCCATCGCTACGATGGTGTGTTAAAAGCGTACGAAGACAATAATACAATACAGTGTGTGTGTGTGTGTGTGTGTGTGTGTGTGTGTGTGTGTGTGTGTGTGTGTGTGTGTGTGTGTGTGTGTGTGTGTGTGTGTGTGTGTGTGTGTGTGTGTGTGTGTGTGTGTGTGTGTGTGTGTGTGTCTGCGCGCGCGCGCGTTGGAGCTATGGGCAACTCAAGGTATATGCTCGAACCGGAGCTGCCTGGACGCTGCAATCATGTTGCTGAGTGTGCTGACTTCTCCTACAATGTCCCGCTGTCTGCTTCCTGCATCAAGTCAAGTGCTCGGCGCAGTTGTGGCGAAATGTCGCTCCTCTGTTTTCATTTAAACAGCTCCTTATATCCGTTAGCGCAGCTAGCTAGCACCAGATGCTAACAACAACAATGCACGTAAGGTCTCTCTCTTGCTCGCTCGGACCACACGTACACACACCCTCCCGGTCCTCCAGATGGCCAGTCGGTGCCTGCCGGTGAGCGTGGAAGTGTGGTCTGCCACAAGCGGGCGGCAGGAGCGGGGCTGTCAGCATCAGCTTGTAGATGGTATTTTAAACTCGATGCGCTCTGAAGCTACGGGGCGGCCGAGGAAAAAAAAATACACATGCGTTAATCGCATTAAAATAATTAGTGGCGTAATTTTAATATTTATTATCGGTTATCGGTATCGGTATCGGTCTTGAGAAGCAGGAAGTTATCGGTATCGGTATCGGTTTCAAAAAACCAATATCGTGCATCCCTACTGATGGCACTACAAAATATTATGGTGCATGCAGTTCTGTAGGAACAATATTACTGTCAAGTTTTTTTTAAATGTTAGCATCGACGAGGTACCCATAAATTGGTTCTTGTGATATCCCTACAAACAACAACAGAAGCTATTTTACTCATTATTAAGCATAAGCAGGCGGTTTTATTTTGTGTTGCTGCATGGTGGAACCGTTATACTTGTTGGCAGCTGAGACTCGTGTTTCCTATACCCTGAAGATCTGTCTCTCTAAAAAGGTCACAAAACCAGTCGGAGGGGATGTACTAACTATTTATGTTTACTCTTTGCTTTTTGGGAAATATTGGAGACCCCTTTGGAACTTGAGCCCTTTCTTTTAATGAAAATAAACCAAGTGGAACTACTACCAACATCTGGTTTCATTTCCAGTTCATCAGTTTACATTGATATTTTTAAGTTCATCTATCATATTTCTTCGGTCAAACAATTTAACCACCAAATCAAGTTGCAAATTAGCAAACATTTCAACATTGAAATTGTTACCTCCAAAAAGTCTCAACTCCTCATCAAATGGGCCTATTTTCACCCACATAAGAAAGATTATATATTTTAAAGTTAATACTATTCTGGCATGAACTTACAACAGACAAAACCACCAGAGTCTGATACCTCTGCCACATTCCAACCACAGGTTGAGGCCTGCCTCTGGCTTCAGTCCAGGCCCCCACCTACTTCACCCGTTAACGTCTATGTGAATGCGACCCATTGGCTGTTTATTCATAGTGCTCTTGTGGGAATCGTGGATTGACAGTTATTCAAATTGTGTCGGGTTTCCCCTCAGGGTATGTGACAGGATCCTGTTGAAGGCTCCTCCAGGTTTACCACCTACTTACTCTCTTTTTAACTCTCTGATTTTGTGGAGCTCTGCTGTCATAATATCTGTAAGTGTGACATTAAATTCCTTTTGTAATTTAGTAATTCCGGTTTTACTTAAAACCCCATCAAGCCATGAGTGTAGCAGGAAGAGCTCACCAATGTCCAGGACCCTCTGTTTGGCAGTGTGCTGGCGGGAGTGCCAGTATTTCCAATTCTTCAGCTGCTCGTCTCTGCACTTGTCTTCTCCAAAGACAACCATGATAACACTCTGAAGTAGAAACACATGTATCCAAGATATAATACATTAAAACAAGTTCAAAGGAGTAACAATTTATAAAAACTAATATTACATTTGTAAGTTTAACAAGATCTAAAGCTACTCAACAATAAGCTGAAAGTAAAACCCTGAACTGTAACCTATGCTTCCTCTACATGACCCCCCCCCCTCCCTCCTCCCTCCTCCCTCACCTGAACAATACTGTCCCGCTGCAGCTCAGAGCCTCCCCTGGCGCATTGCTCATTACTGGACGGGCCCCCATCAGGCGCTGGTCCACTCACCCGCACTTTTCCTTTGGGCTGATTTATTGACGATTTGCAGTTGGCCTTGGACAGTGTCAAAGCGTAGAACTGGCCCCGGTTCATGTAGGCCATGGGCCCTTCCCCCTGCCGCGGCCGCAGCGACATGCTAGCCTCCACACAGTACTGGAAGTCGTCACTGAACACGAACATGTGAGGAGCAGATTTAATAAAAATACAGTATCTCTTGGTACAAGAACAAACAGCATTCAAAGAAAGCAAGAAATGGACCATGAGGCTCTAAACAAACTGATGTTGTTATGTATTAAAAAGGTTCTCCCATACAACAGCAACTCTTTATTTGACAAGTCTGGTATTTTTTATTCTTTTGTCGGCAAATACCCAGGAAAATCCCAGAACCAAAAAGTATTTTGTGAGTATTGAAAGCTTGATATATCTCATTCCTCTGGGCCATAGAACAAAAAATGGTCTCCAAAACAAGACCGCACGTACACTGATCCATGCATGCTGGGCAATATGATGATTTTCATATTTATATATATTTTCTATTGTGATATTCATTTCTCAACATTTTCATTTTCATTTTGTGCTTATGTCCCTGAAAAATATTTTATGTGTTAAATATGTTTAACGTTTGTACCTATCCGTGAATTTTTACTTACGTCGGTGTGCTGTAGTGGAATTCATCTCCTGAGGAGGGACTTCTGTTGTACATCTGTTAAAAAAGAATATGTACTGTGCTTCAGAAGAAGACATGCTGCTTACTGCCACTGATGGAGCAAAACAATCCTACAAATGGGATCCTTGTTTACAAAGCGAGACACATGATCACCTCCACCTCACCCCCTTGTATGACAAGTCTCACCTCTCCTTCCACAGCGTCCTCATATATATTGTCTGGATTGCTTCTTTGTTCATTTTTCAAGAACCCAGCACGGGACAAATAGTAGTGGCTCTGCTCGTAAAGCATCCTTGTCTGCTCTCCGGGTTCTTCTCTGTAGGAACCTCCAAAGCAGGGAACTCCCATAGATGTGTGGCCCTCGGTCTTGACCAGAGGCAGAGCTGAACCACCTTTACCATTTCCTCCTCTGGTCTCTCCAAACCTGGAGCCCTGGTGTTCTGCAGTGTTGCTGTTGTTTAGTGAGAGGTTGACAGGCATGGATCTGAGAGCCTGAACATGGGGATCTAACATCTCCAAGCTGCCGCCTTCATCTGGCCCATCAGCAGAGGGGTCTGTGGGTTTGACTCCGCTGGGGCCCTCTCTCCTCTCTCTGTGTACCTGGTTTAAAGCAAACACACAAAACGTGTTAAAAACAAATCAGAATGTATTTAGACACTTTATATTTGGAATAAATGAGAAACCATACGTTCAAAGTCCGTCAATTAGTGAGCACAGTAAGTGCACGAGAGTAAAAGCATATGCAACGTTGTCTGGTTTCAGTAACACCACATACAGTATGTATTTTGAAGTCCATATTTGCCACTGATGTCAACCATTGGCCAGTAATTGTTTGCCAATTAATTTAAAAGTGTACAAAGGCAACCTGGAAACTGTTATTGTGAAGCCCAGTTATGTCATTGGTAAATTGGCTGTGATGTCACACTTTCCACACCTTGTAGTAGTCGTACAGCAGTCCCAGAGCTGCGGCACTGTCCTCGTCTCCGTTGATGCTCATCATGGCCTTGGTGGCAGCAGTCAGGGGGTTCTCTAGGTAGCTCTTCCACGCCTCATCCTCGCCACTGAACACTCTGCGAGACGGCGCCAGCACTTCATTTGGTACCACCACCACCAGCCGTTTACTGAGACAGGACAACGGGGAGAGAGCGATCAAGCCATGATGTCACTGCAAAGCCAGTCTGTCATTACCAGCTGCTGCGTCTGCCAAGCCACCAATTGTGCCCCAGGCTGTTTCTCACCAAACTAACTTCAATGCAATTGTCTGCTCTATGTGAGGGGAGTTTATGTTATGTTCACTTCAGTATATTATAAATACACAACAAAAACGTGTTCTGTACACATCAGGGTGACACAAGAGTTATTTATATATATATCTATATATATATAGATATATATATCTATATATATATAGATATATATAGATATGTTGTAATCATTCAGGGAGGGTAGCAAGAAGAGCAAACATTCAACAGTCTTTTTATTTACTGTAAAGTAAAAGGTTTTTCTACTAATAATTGAACGTATCAAAAAGATATCGCTTAACTAGAGCCCATTCAATTAAAAAAAATACACTTTACTATAATAGTTATATTCATTATGTGATTAATTAAATAATTAACTTTATATGTAGTACCACAGCTTGATAAGACAGGATTCTTATCAAGCTGTGGTACTACATATAAAATGAGTTGATTAATTAATCCTATTAAATACATGTCAGGCTATGAGAGAACAAAGAGACAAAAGACATCTAAAATATTCCTAGCACTAGTAAATGTTGCAGTAAAACTGACAGAGGTTATTGCTCGCAATTTGAATGTAATATGTCTTACCTGTCCAGGTCCATGTTGCCTCCAGGACTCTCCGGTGTTCTCTGGGACTTGCTGGAGAAACTGGACTTTCAAGTTAGTGCAGGTAAGTTTGTGTGGGAGACTGAGAAAACTAGGCATGTAAGAGGCTGGTTCTATTGAACCTCTTAGGCAAAACAAGCAATTAAGTCCTCTGTTACCTACGTGCTTACATGCATTTAACTATATTTGATAGCAGTTCAAATGTAAGCATCTGTTAATAAATAAAAAAACAGCTCCATTTCTTGCTCTTGTCAGGTTGGTAGGCTATCCTGGTGAGTGAAGGAATGGATCCTGCAGCATGTAAGGAGCGGAAAGCTGCCTCTTCGATTTAACACATGTTTATCTCCACGGGTGACACAGTGATATCCCCATTGGTGAACAGGTAGGGGAGGGCAGGGCGGTAAATTAGGAAAAAGGTGGACAGACCAGTTTCTGTCAACACTGGATAATTTCTTCAAAGCTTCACTCCGGGTAATGGGCCGAATTGAGGATATGCATCAGCTTGGCCACAGTGTAAGGGACATTTTGCGTTCTAAGACGTTACGTTAGAACCATGGTTAGAACCAGGTTTGAACCATAGATTTGAACCATAGACTGTATAGACTACTAGAGGCTTCCTAATGACGTCACGGGATTTCCCTGCAGACATCTGTGTTCAACCTGTGTTTACGCCTATTCCATTGTACACCATGGAGGAAATGAAGGCGTACAAAAGACTCTAGGTACATACAGAGTTCACATCCGGGTGGATCCGCGACGTCTGCGTTGCATATCAAGGAGATGTAGCTGTAATAGCTGGAAAAGTGAGTAAATATTTTGTGAAGTCCTCTTCAGCTGGCTTTTTAAATATCCCTAAACTCCCCCAAAACAAAATGGGGGAGGCTGCTTTTATCCACTACGCTACCAAGAAATATCAGAGGCCAACTCAGTGGACATTTTTAAACACCAGCTTTTATTTGTGTTGTACCTATATCTATATGTTTACTTTATTTTATAGGGTTTTATATAGTTGCATCAATTAACTTAGTCTTGTGTCTTATTATGTATTTGTATTATCATACCTTTTACCTCGCCGTGTCTCTTAACCTTTTAAAATGTTATATATATATATATATATATATATGTTGTTGCTATGTAGCCTACCTGTAAAGGTCTTAACATCTGATCTGAGGGGAATTTCTCGTGGTTTATTTTTAACTTGTGATTGTAAAGCACTTTGAGCTACACGTGCTTTATGAAAAGGGCTTTATAAATAAAGCTTTATTATATATTTAAATTCCAAAAGTTGTGAACCTATTCTTGGTTGTCAGCTTCTGTTATGTGCTACCTAGCATATGACAAAGTGGTTCTAAATAGTCCACAATCCAATAATATTTTTGTATTTTATTTTTCAGGTATTGCATTCTGAGAGTATTGGGCAACATGTCCGTGGGTACTGATGAAGAAGGATGGTGCAGTCATCACAGCTAACTGCAACTGCAAGGCTGGTTTGGGATCAACATGTACCCATGTTGCATCGCTCCTTTTCTACATAGAAACATCTGTACGGATACGTGGTGCCAAGACAGTTACCCTCTCAAAAGAAACAGAAGTACTAATCAATCTGAATGACAGTGTATATATTTATTTTATTGAACTTGTTTCTTTGACATCAAATCTATATAAAGAACATGTAAGTACACGGCACCTCTGTTGTTTCCCCGACTCAGACTACAAGGACTCTGGGTGACCCTAGATAACAAACTGTCCTTCACTGCAAACATCGCTGCTACAACCCGCTGCTGCAGATACACACTTTACAGCATCAGGAGGATGCGTCCCCAGCTGACCCAGAAAGCCACGCAGGTTCTGGTCCAGGCTCTCGTCACCTCACGCCTAGACTACTGCAACTCCCTCTGGCTGGTCTACCTGCATGTGCCATCCGACTTCTGCAGCTCATCCAGAATGCAGCGGCTCGTCTGGTCTTCAACCTTCCTAAATGTTCCCACACCACGCCGCTCCTCCGCTCCCTCCACTGGCTTCCGGTAACTGCTAGAATCCACTTCAAGACACTGGTACTTGCGTACCATGCTGCGAATGGATCTGGCCCTTCCTTCATCCAGGACATGGTTAAACCGTGCACCCCAGCACGTGCACTCCGCTCTGCATCAGCCAAACGACTCGCTGCACCCTCGCTGCGAGGGGGACCCAAGTTCCCATCAGCAGAAACACGTGGGTTTGCTATCCTGGCTCCAAGATGGTGGAATGAGCTCCCATTGACATCAGGACAGCAGAAAGCTTACACACCTTCCAGACTGAAAACTCTCTTTGGACTCCGAGCGATAGAACTATTAACAAAGCACTTCTATACAAATAAAGGACTGGCTCCTCTAAAGCCAGTTGAGTAGCACTTGAAATGTTTGGCTCTATGAAACCTGATGTACTTATATGATTCTGTTTTCTTCAAGTTTGTATTTTGTTGGTCGAACGCACTTATTGTAAGTCGCTTTGGATAAAAGCGTCAGCTAAATGCAATGTAATGTAACAATCAAAACAAGGTGTGCACACTAAAATGACAAAAATCATCATTATTTAAACTGACACTCAAAGAGCAAACCTCAGCTCAAATCTCCAAAACTCTAAACACATGTTCAGCTCTGCACCCAATTTGCAATTCAACTTTCCACTTTTTGAAAAGTAAAAGTATAACAACAGTATATTTGTGTTTCTGCACATATTTTGGAGACTTGAACAATCTTTATTTGCAGAATTCTCTATCAAACGCCATGAAACAGTGTGCTTGAGCACGATGGTGTGTAGTTGGTTTTACAAAATGTCTTGTACTATGAATGAAGTGTGTGCCATGTGGTGCAACAGCTTGGTTAGGTGAGTGTTTCTGTAGTTCTGGGTGCAGTGCTTTAGTCTGCAGTATATATGAGGTGTTTTTGCACTGTGTGTGTGTATGATGTTTTGAGAAAATAAGCCCTGCTTTAAAAAATGTGTTTTAGCATTGAAAAAAACTGTAATATGAACACAATGTTAATCTATCTGTTATGTGAGGTGATCTCTGCAGCTTACAGTTAAAGAAGCATGCACTTGTTTTTCACTGGGTAAATTGGAAACCTGTAATAAATATAATACTTTGCCCTTTCAATTGTTTTTTTCAAAATGTATTTACCCAAGCTTAATCAGTCTGAGTTGCAGTGCCAGTCTGGTTTAATCAGTCCTTCTTCTTCCCCAGTGGCTCCCAAGACCGGTGCGGGCTCTTCTGGAGATGGTATATCAGACACCATGCTGTAGAGATCAAGTAGTGCGATGGATGACCTTTTTCTGGCGTGTTTATAACTGGCATGTGTAGCAGGGGAAGGTGCTGTAATGTTCTCGTGGCCCAATTTGGCAGACGGTGCCCAGTCAGGATGATTTTTGTCAAAAAGTTATATCCTGGGTGAACTGTTAATTAATACAAATTTGACCTCTTTTGACAGGACAAGTCAGACTTTAGATATATTTTAAATGCTGGTGTCAAGACATTGGAACATGACAAATAATTGAGGAAACCAAAAGCCTCTGAAAAGGTGCCAGGGACTGTACAGCCTTCACTGTTTACATATAATCAAATGGCCGGTAGGGGGAGACATTTCTTTAAATTACAGTTAAACGAAGCGCTGCAGGGGATTGACAGACTGGTGTGAAGATGACCAAGGGATGACTTTACTTTGTAGATACTCCACAATCTGAAATGTTGATTGATGACAGACTCCAGAATTCCTATTTCCTTGTTAAGATGCATGTCTTAGTACGTGGGTTATATGTTCATTTTGAATGTTCCCGACACTTACCTGACGTGAAATGATCCCGTATAGTTGTGGTTGGATCAATCAATCAATCAATGTTTATTTATATAGCCCAATATCACAAATGTTACATTTGTCTCAGTGGTCTTCACAGTGTGTACAGAATATCAGTATGACAATACGACACCCTCTGTCCTTAGACCCTCACATCGTACAAGGAAAAACTTCCAAAGAAAACCCAGTTTAAAGGGAAAAATGGGAGAAACCTCAGGGAGAGCAACAGAGGAGGGATCCCTCTCCCAGGACGGACAGACGTGCAATAGATGCCGTGTGTAAATTGAAAAGATAATACATTTGCAACAGAGGTAGTCCAAATGTTTGGAAATGCATGTGTGTATAATAGGAAGATGAATCCACGAGGATATCCATCCAGGACCGATGATCCAGGACCACAGCCACGACTCAAGATCCAGCGCTCGCGATCCAGGACACAAGACCGCAGGATCATCCATGACTCCAGATCCCAGCATATATAGACCCCAAAAAGAAAGACATTTGGGGAAGCTGGGTTAATCGGAACATGAGAGTACACAGGTATAGACAGAGAGAAGGAAGAAGTAAGATGTCCCCCGACAAACTAAGCCTATATCAGCAAAACTAGGGGCTGAATCTAATCAGCCCTAACTATAAGCTTTATCAAAAAGGAAGGTCTTAAGCGCACTCTTAAAAACGGATAGGGTGTCTGCCGCCCGAACACAAACTGGAAGCTGATTCCACAAATGTGGAGCTTGATAAGAAAAGGCTCTGGCTCCCATTGTACTTTTAGAGACTCTAGGAACAACCAACAACCCTGCATTCTTGGAACGCAATGCCCTAGTAGGACAGTAGGGTATAATGAGTTCTTTAAGGTAAGATGGCGCCTGCCCATTAAGGGCTTTGTAGGCGAGAAGAAGAATTTTAAATTCTATCCTATGTTCTATAGGGAGCCAGTGTAAGGCAGCCAGAACAGGAGTAATGTGGTCCCTTCTCCTAACTCTGGTTAGTACACGAGCCGCAGCATTTTGAATCAGCTGAAGCGACTTGATTGACTTTTTGGTACTCCCTGATAGTAAAGAGTTACAATAATCCAGCCTAGAAGTAACAAATGCATGGACTAGTTTCTCTGCATCGTTTTGAGGCAAGATATGCCTGATTTTTGCAATGTTACGTAGATGGAAGTAGGCGGTCCTTGAAATTGATTTTATGTGGGCGTTAAAGGATAAATCCTGATCAAATATAACACCAAGATTCCTTACAGTCTCACTGGAGGCCAAATGAATGCCATCCATAGTTAGTATATCTTTAGATAATTTGTTTCGTAGATTCTTCGGGCCAAGTACAATAACTTCAGTTTTGGTCGTGTTTAACATCAAAAAGTTTAAGGTCATCCACGTTTTTAAGTCCTTAAGGCAGTCTTGAATTTTATTTTGATGATTAATTTCATCAGGCTTAATTGATAAATATAGTTGAGTATCATCCGCATAACAATGAAAGTTTACAGAATGATTCCTTATAATATTGCCTAACGGAAGCATATATAATGTGAACAAAATAGGTCCGAGCACTGAGCCCTGTGGCACTCCATGGCTAACTTTGGTTTGCGTGGAAGATTCATCGTTGACACGTACAAACTGAGAGCGTTCAGATAGATAGGACCTAAACCAGCCTAAAGCAGTTCCCTGTATGCCAACCAAGTGCTCTAGTCTTTGCAATAGGATATCATGGTCGATAGTATCAAATGCAGCACTGAGATCGAGCAAAACAAGAATAGAGACAAGTCCCTTGTCTGAGGCTATTAGAATATCATTTGTGACTTTAACCAGAGCTGTCTCTGTGCTATGATGTGTTCTAAAGCCAGACTGAAAATCTTCAAATAAATCATTGTTTTTTAAGTAATCACACAACTGTTTTGCGACCGCTTTCTCAAGAATCTTTGAGAGGAACGGAAGATTAGAAATAGGTCTATAGTTGGCTAAAACCTCTGGATCGAGGTTGTGCTTTTTAAGAAGCGGTTTTATCACTGCTACTTTGAATGATTGTGGAACATAGCCTGATAATAAAGACATATTCATAATATTTAATAAAGAAGTGCTAATTAATGGAAAGACTTCCTTCAACAGCTTAGTTGGAATTGGGTCTAACATGCACGTTGATGGTTTAGAAGAGAGAATCATTGAATGTAATTGTTCAAGGTTAATGGCTGAAAAGCATTCTAGTTTACTATCTCGTGTAATATTAGAACTTACGATTCCAGGAGCTGTTGATAACATTATACTGGTCGAAGGCAAGAGGTCATTAATTTTGTTTCTAAGAGTAACAATTTTATCGTTAAAAAAGCACATAAAATCATTACTACTGAGTGCTATGGGAATAGAAGGCTCAATGGAGCTGTGGCTCTCTGTCAGCCTGGCTACAGTGCTGAAAAGAAATCTTGCATTATTCTTATTCTCATCTATTAATGAAGAGTAGTATGCTGCTCTCGCTTTACGCAGTGCTTTCTTATATTCATTGAGAGTAATATGCCAAATTAAACGAGATTCTTCAAGTTTGGTGGAACGCCATATCCTTTCAAGTTGTCTAGACTTTTGCTTTATTTTGCGGGTTTCGGCATTATGCCATGGAGCTAATCTATGTTGCTTTATTTTCTTCTTTTTCAAAGGAGCATTTTATTCGCAGCGCATCTATAGCACTATCAACAACATGATCAATTTGGGGTGGTGTACATTTTGTATAAGTTTCCTCCCTTACATGCAGACATGCTATCGAGTTAAGTATTGGTGGAATCTCTTCCTTAAATGTGGCTATAGCACTAACGGATAGGTTTCTGCTGCAAGAGCTTTTGACTAATGCTTTGTAGTCTAGTAACAGTACTTCAAAAGTTACTAAGAAATGGTCGGATAAAGCAGGATTATGCGGTTCGACTAATAGTTGCTCAATTTCAATACCATAAGTCAGAACAAGGTCGAGAGTGTGATTATAACAGTGGGTTGGTTTATTTACACTCTGACAGAAACCAACAGAATCTAATATAGAGTTAAATGCAACAGTAAGGCTATTTTTATCATCGTCAACATGAATATTAAAGTCACCTACGATAATTACTTTGTCTGTTTTAAGAACCAAAGTTGATAAAAACACAGAGAATTCTGATAAGAATTCTGAATAAGGACCTGGTGCACGATACACTGTAACAAATAAGATTGGCTGCAAAGTTTTCCAGGTTGGATGCGTAAGACTAAAAACGAGGCTTTCAAAAGAGGTATAATTACATTTTGGTTTAGTATTGATAAGTAAACTTGAGTCAAAGATTGCTGCAACTCCACCTCCTCGGCCCGTGCCTCGAGCAATATGAGTGTTGACATGGCTGGGTGGAGTGGCCTCATTTATGCTGACATATTCTTCATGTCTCAACCAAGTTTCAGTGAGACAGCATATATCAATATTATAATCTGATATTAAATCATTTCCCAATATTGCTTTAGATGCTAGAGATCTTATGTTTAAGAGACCACATTTAATCTTCCTGTTTTGTTGCACTGTAGTAGTTGTTACATTTACTTTTATTAGGTTATTATGTATGACACCTCTATTAGGTTGTACCTTAAATTGTCCTTGGGCAGACACACACACCGCTAATATTGGGTATTTTATTGGGTTCGGGATTCCTATGGGTGACTGCCTAGGTTGGATGGTTTGAGATCCTCCCGTCCGATCCTATTGAGCAATTTTTCCTGGCGACGCTTTCATTTCATGTGTTGCTTCATCCTGGTGTGTTATAATCAGGGCCGCCTTAATGCACGGGCTGACCTGGGCTGAAGCCCAGGGGCCTACGGAGATCAAGGGCCTATCATGAGCCAATAAAAAAGTTTTTAAAAAAAAGTAAATAAAAAAAAAGTTTTTTATTTCGGATGTTTTTAAAAAACATTTAAATAAACAAAGTCTTGGCTTTCAGAATATGAAACTTTTATTTCCAAAATCACACGATAAATACATTTTTGAAGCTTGTAAAGGGAAGATGACAGCTCTCACTCGCCACTCACTCCCCCTCCCTCCGGCTGAAATTATGAATGTAAGGCGTATAGTAATCATAGATAACACGGCAGGGCCCGTTACAGTTTGTTTTCATCTGGTTTCAAATAAACAAAGTCTTGGCTTTCAGGATATTAAACTTGTTTCGGCAAATTCAGATGATAAATACAACTTTGAAGCTTTGGCATAATTACAAGCAGAGAACGGAGTAGCTTAACGTCACAGCAGGCACAACAACAGCCGGTGTTTCTCGTGAGTGTTTTCCTCTGGGAACAAACACAACACACACAAATGCAAAATTACACACACACACACACACACACACACACACACACACACACACACACACAGTAATCCAAACGAAAATATCTTCCCTCATGTAGTATTTTGATCATTTGCTCCGCTAACCAATCAGATCGATGGATTCCAGAGATTTTTCTTATGACTACGACATAGTCAGTGGGCACCACTTAACAGCCAATCAGAATGAGAATATGTTTCACATGTGACTTATTCAAACTGCCTGGTTATAATAACCGCCGGCAGCCTGTAAAATGACTTCGGCCCCCTGTTTCGATCACCTCTGTTGCCGCAGCCAACAATGGCACAGAAGTTAACCATTGTATGTCCGGTAAAAAAACAAACATTGAACATGTATAACGTATTACGGTGTCTGTTTTGGTACTCCAGTATGGCCGTTGCGCTGACGTCACGGGTAACGTGACGTCATATGCAAAGCCTTTTAGCGATCACAACGAAAACAGCCATGACACATATTGAGACCAGAAAATGAATGTTATTAGGGCTGTAAATATAATAAGCCTTTGTCTAAAATGGACAACATTGTAAGGAGATTCATTTAAACTGGACAGCGATTCTGCACTCGGTCAATCAGCTGTTCTTCATTTTCTTTCCTGCTATATTCAATGAGTGATGCAAATATTTTTTACCATAAGTCCTGAATAAAACTGACACTGTTGGACTCGGTACTAGTTGACTGCTACCAGAAATAAAAGGAAGTACTTTACTGTGTACTTTGTGAGTAATCCTCTGTTCAGAGTCCGCTCCGTATAATGCATGTTTTCTGCTATCTTTGATGAGTGATAAAAAGACAATTTTACCATAAGTTCTTAATGATATTGAGACTGCTGGACTCAGTATTCTTACACCTAAAAAAAGTTATCACAATACATTGAAGTACTTCTAGTGTGTGTGTGTTTTTTTAATCCTCTGTCAAAGTCCCCTCCTGAGAACCTAATCAAGCCACTTCTGCTAAGTTTGATGAGGGAACTTTTTTTGTGTTGCCATTAGTTCTTTGTGAGATTGACACTGTTGGACTCAGTACTAGTCCCACAAGTACTATGAAGTACTTTTACTGTGTACTTTTTGAGTAATCCTCTGTCAATGTCCCCTCCTGAGTCCTGAGTACAATAATGCATGTTTCTCTGCTATTTTGAATAAGCGTTAAAACACCTTTCTTATGAGACTGATATTGTTGGACAGAGTACTTTAGGATAGTAGACATGATATCAGCAATACTTCCAGTCAGTACTCCGGCAGCAGCATTTTACCCCTTGGAAAGTCTTTAGAGACTGGCCTGGATAGCTGGTCACAAATATCCTTCAGCAAAGTGGCAAACCCATCTTGTTGGCCTCTTATGACTATATTGTCTTTTAAATATGATTATTTATCTGCTCCTAGTTAATTCCTCGCAGATTCTTCCATCAGTCCCAGTCATCGCATGTCAGCCAATAGAGCTTCGAAAAATGTGTCCAATTCAACAAAATGTTTTTGTGAAGGTCAGAGCTAAATTATAGATTGTTTGATTGTGTAATTACAA
Source organism: Champsocephalus esox (assembly GCA_036324585.1). Lineage (NCBI taxonomy): Eukaryota > Metazoa > Chordata > Actinopteri > Perciformes > Channichthyidae > Champsocephalus > Champsocephalus esox. The sequence goes on from CM070478.1 coordinate 43,609,234, forward strand.
GGTGAGAGAAAATAAATCCACATCCTATTACATTTATTTTATTTACTTTTCCATGTTGTACATATACATACTTGTATTACATGTTGAACCACATCTTGGATATCTTCCCCAGCCTCAAGGAAATACAATACATGGATTCATAATTGAAAAAAAATGTAAAAATGTATAAATTAATAATGTTGTGTGCAAACATTTCAAATTGAAATATAAAATGAAAAATAAGTTTACTTTTGAAATGATTTCTCATAAAAACCTTTCTAAATTATAGTAAATTATTACAAAAGGTTTCGTCAATATAGGCTTTTCTGCCTAAAATAGTTCAAATTGAACGTAACCTATATCAAACACCACATCCATGGCAATTAACCCACTTTTGCCTGCTATTTAAATTGACTTTGGTTGAAGTTAATAACAATAGCCTATTGATAATGCGGATTTTGTTAAACGAATACGTTTGCGCTGTGGACCAACACTATACATTGACGGGGAAGGGGGTAGCAATAAAGATTACACCATTAAACTGTTACACAACATAACATAAATAATATCGATAGCAGCATACCTAGCAACCACCTTGGTAACAATGAAAACGTTTCGACACAATTTCCTGAAGTAATCTTCGTAATAACTAGCAAACTAAAGATCATGTGCATCAACTGCACACATAATCTGAAATAACAACTCATATTTCTCGCATCAAATGACATCAAAACGCATTTTAATGGCCAAACTAACTTTAAAATAGGCATTTTACACCGAGAATAAAACGAAGTTCAGCCATGTTTTTTTTTCTGCAGGGAGAAATGTGAAGATCACGTGACATAGACGCCAGCCATTGGAATGAATGGTGACAAAAAACGTAGGGATCTTACAATTTCAGAGGCGTTTTTGTAGAAATACTACTCAAACGAATGTTCAAAGTGATTCAACTGATGAACCTGAACGAAAGCAAAGAGGAAACGTGTAAAATCTTGGGAGGCGAAATATGCACATTCTGCTCCGTTGTGCATTCACTTCCGGTAAAAGTTCCTTCAAAATAAGAGTCCCGATCTTATTAGGCTACTACCAAAATAAAAGTGCTAAACGAAACTTTACCATAGGAAAATATTGGCATACAAATATAATCACTTCTATAAAAAGGTAACACATTTTAAATATAGTTAGACATATTAAAGGTGATTTGCAGCATTAATAATGAATATCTAATTCTTAACTGTGAATGGTTTTCATTTATTTAACTTTAGAAATGTATTAGTCTGGCCAATGACAGAACCACAATCAAGACTTCAATGCTGAAGGGCCAGTGGATCTAGTGGGGGTCAGCACAAAGGTCAAGAAACTAGTGAGTTGCTCAATTCATTTGTGAGAGATCTGTGTAGAACAGGACAACAGCTGCACTACTGGTGTTTTGTATACCAGCAATTGAGGGTGGACAAGTTTACTACCACTTAGGTTTCAAATAATTGTATTAATTACTTATTGTAAAACATTTGAACATTCTTTTGTTTCACATTTTCATTATTAAGTTGATGTATAACTGTATAGTATCTTAATTATTTAATATAAGGTGAATAAAAATGGCAACCGTATTTTCAGTTTTGGCAAACAAAAGCTGATGCCTGGTTGCCAGCCTGGCAACCCCTTTTAAAAGTTAGCGTTGAGCCCTGGCAGGAGGGAAAAAGCTTCCGCGATTACCGTCTCCACTGTTCCTCCAAACCCCGCCCCCTCCCTAAAAATAATGAGTGACAGGCTGATAGTAACCTGATAGAAACATTATTATTCACTTAAAGGTGGGGTAGGTAAGTTTGAGAAAGCGGCTCGAGATACACTTTTTGTTATATTCCATGGAATGCTCTTAACATCCCGAAGCCGTAGTACTGTAAAAAGTACGACCAATCATTTTAGCTGGATGGCCTACCTGCCTGTCAGCCTTCCATCTGTGCACAAACTTATCTCGTGCCCTCATTGGTCATGTGCGTGTTTGTGTGTGTTGGAGGAGGGGCTCTGTAAGGAAGTGGAAGATTTTTTCCGGCTGTGTATTTTCAAATTCTATCCACTCGAGCTGGTTTCTCCAAAATTACATACCCCACCTTTAATCACTGATTGAGATATGATGAAGCTAACTTAATCTCATATATTCATGGGATTTATGCATGGGCATCGCAGCCATTATATGAGGCTGGGACAAGTCCCCCCCACCTTTTAAAATGATTAGTTCAGACCCCCCCACTTTTACCATGTGGAAAGTCGTGCATCGGTCTATCCACTCGCCGCTCTTTGTAGAGCGCTGTGTCAGTGCTTCATTATCAAATCCATTTTACTTGCTTATTGTGAGAATGCCCAAACAATGAAATTCCGTACCATGTTTTCACAACTACTTTGTACCAAGGCAGATTCTCAGAGCCGTACATATGAGCTGTACACATGCTGTGAGTTTTGCGTAGCTGTTTCTTTAGTTGTAAGCCCAGTGGCGATCTCTTCATCTGTCATATCATACAATAAAGCCATAGAAAATAATAGGATGATGTATTTAGCTTCAACATTTAAAAAAAAATCTTCCCGGGGGAGCATGCCCCGGACACCCCTAGAGGATGTTAAGTCCACCACCTGCCCACACCCCCTGTAAAATTGTCCCACCCACATTGAAGATGCTTCCTACTCCCATGGATCTATGTAATAGTAAGGCCCATTCCCAAACCGCCCCCTACACCCTACCCCTCCATTTGCGCATTCACCCGGAGGGTCCGCCATATTGAGGGCTGTTCCAAACCAACGAGTGTGGAGCGGTGTGGAGGGGGAGTGGGCTATCGAGCCCTCAAACAGCGAGTCTGCAGCGGTGCTGACTTAAGACCGGTCTCTACCTGACCCGTCTCCACGCTGTGTGTGTCCGTCAGGAAACAAGCTGTTTACAAATAGTTCCAGCCAACATCCACTGATAAACTGCGATGTTAACAACCTCATGATAACCTCATATGTTTTAACTTAGGATCATACCTGTGTTTAGTCTAGAAGAGCTTTACCAAAAAGTAACACGAGTAGACTGACGTTCGGCTACTCCCTATCCCCACGCACGCTACGGCGCTGCAACCGCTGCGGGACCATGACATGAGGGTGTTCTTTTATCTGGGCGACCTCATAGTCATGGCCAGGTCCAGGGAATGGGCAATGTTTCACACAGCCCAATTGATCCTACACCTAACCAAGTTGGGTTGAAAAAGATTTGCGGTCAATTGGAAGAAGAGCTCCCCCATACCTCACCAGCAGGTAGAATATCTGGGGGTGATGCTCGATGCAGGCAGACTACGTGCCACCCTGACAGAAAGCAGACAGGCATCCCTGCTGCGGGCAGTCTGCAGGCTGCGTCAGGGGGCGACGGTGACAGCTTTGATCATCATGCAGACTTTGGGTCTCATGACGGCTGCTCACTCCGTAGTGCCACTCGGACTCCTGCATGCACGTCGCATACAGAGGTGGCTTACCGGCCTTCGTTTAGATCTCAAGACACAAACGACGTCTGGTGATCATCCCCCCCTCAGTAGAGAGCAACCTCCGATTCTGGGGGTCCCCAGAGAATCTGCGGAGGGGAGCTCCACTACTAGTAGCCTATAGTCCAACAGTGTCAGTTTTATTAAGAACTTGTGGTAACAAATATTTGGATCACTCATTGAATATAGCAGGAAAGAAAATGAAGAGTGCAGAATCACTGTGTGGTTTAAATCTCCTTAGTTACAATGTTGTCCATTTTAGACAAAGGCTTATTATATTTACAGCCATAATAACATTAATGTTCTGGTCTCAATATGTGTCTTGGCTGTTTTCGTTGTGATCGTTAAATTCAACTTGTTTATTATCACTATAACACTGACCCAGATCGCTGGATCGCTAGCATACTTGCCAACCCTCCCGATTTTCGAGGGTCATATTTCTCCCGCATTTCTCCCAATTTCTGACAAAATTGGATTTACTCACGACTGTTTCCACTGGGACTTTAATACAGCTACACCATTGTTTGGTTTCCATGGTAGCGCGTTTCTTTAGTTGCGCGCAACTGAAAGTCTGAGAGAGTGAGGAAGATAAGTCACAGAAAACAGAACAAGAGTCGACAAAACTCCCCCCTGCTCACTCCTTTCCTGTATAACACAAAAAGCCCACACATCTGCTCCATCAAGACAGTGCACTTACAACTACAATAAGCATGTTAAGCTCATACAGCTCCGGCGATCCACTAGCACCCCGCGCGCGGTGGTTCTGAAATGCTCCCGATTTCTGAAGTCTCAAGGTTGGCAAGGATAATCGCTAGAAACACCGCTGTCATCAGGCTGGCAAGGGCTGTTCCATGCTATGCTCAACCTCCCGGCGGGACTCAGTAGCACCCCCTGCTGCCGTTGAGCATGTGCCAGCCACGGCGGAATATTTACAAAGTCACGTGACTTTTGGCAGTAATATGAGAAAAAAAAGTGTTGTAATTGTAAAAAAATGTGTGTACTATGTAAAACCTATGCTGAATTTGTCTCTGAAACATGATTTATTAGAAAAATGTTATGTGTTTATTTGATAGATACGTTTTTTCTTTGCAAAACTAAATGCATTAGTTTGTAGATGGTGTTTTGTATTTGCAAACCACATTGTGTTTGTTCGTGAATCATGAGGCATTTGTAAAACCTGTTTAGTTTGTTTGTGGAGTTATGGCAGGAAATTAGCTCCATGTAGTTCAGGCATTTATCAAACCTGGCAACTCCGGGCTTCCTGGCAGCTGTCAATCAAAGTCCAGTGGCTCCGCCCCAAAGTGTAAGAAACTTTTCACGCGAGCTCAGACAGACTCCGCGAGCGAGTGAGGCTGACACTCCCGCGAGCGAGCAAGAGGGCTGTCTCTAATAAGACCAGGCAGTTCAGAGAGAATCAAAGGAAGGCAGGCAGGCAGCTTTGCATGACATTCTTCTGGACGTGTTTCATTGTGGTGATAGTGAGGGTAGTCAATCCTTTTGTTGACAAGACGGTAGTGACGGCCATCTTGGTGACGTGTGTTGTTCTGCGAGACCAGAGATATAGTTCATTGAGCGTTTCACACAAACAAATGTGTTACTTCACAGTTTTACGATACATTATTTTTGTTTTGACTTGCAAAATTATCTTTTAAATTGACAAACATCATATTTGTAATTCGTGGCACAATTCAAACGGGATCGAAAGATAATCTTTCTCTCTCCATTGACTTCAATACATAATGTTTTCGAAATAAGGTCCCATGGAGGTCCACCGTGCATACATTTATCTCGTGCCCTCATTGGTCATGTGCGCGTTCGTGTGTGTTGGAGGAGGGGCTCTGTAAGGAAGTCTGAAGGAAGGGGCAGATTTTTTCCGGTTGTGTATTTTCAAATACTAGCGCACTTGAGCTGGTTTCTCCAAAATTACATACCCCACCTTTAGTCTGTACAGTCTATGGTCTGTACTGACAACCAGCCATGTTTTTAAATTATAATTTCTTTATTGCCAACATGTCATGTATAACCTTTAAATAAAGATGATACTTTTAATTGTAACATTACTCAAATGTCTTTTTATCGTGTAGAAATGTCCAAATGCATAACTTTAATGCATAACTTTAAATTTGAATATGAAAGAGTGAGCGCTGATGTTGAATTGTGCTTTACACTTCCACCTACTCTATTGATTATTAGTATAATTGTGGTACACCCCAAAAATGGTACAATTATTTGTGTATTTACTTTTATTTATTTTTGCTAAACAGTGAATTTATTGTTTTGAAAAGCTCAACATTATCTGTATTTATTTTGATGACATTCATATCATTTTATGGTTTACCTGGACTGTTTGAGAAACAGTAAGAGTAAGTAGCGCCAAGGTGGGACCTTTGGCAGGTGAGCAGTGACGCCTGGGTTATCTTAGGGGGGGACACTTCCACCCCCTCCTCAGAAGCAATCCAAACGATCAACCGGATCCTTTGTCTAATTCTTGCTGCTGCACTTTTCTGTTTTCTACAGATATCATGTATTGTTGTTGTGGTACCCAAGCTTTTGAGACCCGTAACATAATGCTTATTCTAACCTCACCTGCTTGAAACTAATTTGTGATGGAATAATTGTTAATCCGTCATAAACACTATTAAATAATAGAAAGCAATCACGTGCACCATGTATGAACCATTCAATGAAGTTAGGAATTCATAAGTGTCACACTTCCTTTTTTCCATCTTGCACTTCAGTCCTTGAAGTTAGTGCTCTTGACCCCATAAATTATTATAATCTGTTGAAAATGTGTTGCCACTATCTGATCTGACCTTTATATGCTTGACATATGGCCATAGGGGGAACCATGTGACAAGGCAAAACATAGCTTCACCTTGGAAACATACCACAATGCAGAAATAGTTGTTTTGATTAGGCTAAATAATATACTGTTGCACTTTGTCCTCTGTTCTAGTTTGTGAGGCCTTCATCATCCCAATTTTGATAGAGAAATGTCACTAGTTTAGGAGCTTATCGGTCTCTAGATAATGTGCAGCATTACCATCAGCTCCACAGACCCGCGATCTGGGTCACAGCACCCATATCATGAGCTGCATTCATTTGAGGTTTAACAATTCCTCTCAGTGATAGTCACCATACAGCATGCCTATGTGATGTCTCTGCCTCTGTTCTGATAAAAATAAGATCTGCAGTAAGACAAAGGACCTCGGCTTGGTGGACTTCCATATCATTTACTGTGTTGTTACAAGTTGAGGTTTTCATAAATGTGTTTCTCCACTTGCTCAGATAACATGCTAATATTCTGGGATGCTTTCCAGTGTAAGGGAAACTTCTGCTTCAATGGAGAGTCAGGACTCAGAGAGACACGGGACGAGCAGGAGTTCTGATGTCAAACACTGGGATTTAATACAAGCATCGGCCGGAGAATTTCACATCACAAGTCACACAGTCAAAGATTCTGACTGCACGGGTGGGTTGCCATGTCAATTCTGATCTGCCTCGCACCTTGGTAGACCCTTTAACTAGTTTACCGAGAGCTAATCAGCATATTGGGGGAAGGTATACGTGAAGACCTGGAGACACTGAATCACTTTATCTGACTCTATGGCTCTTGTGACCGAGAGTTGACCGGTCATAACACTGATAATGTCAGCAATAGCTGAGACTTCCCATTCCTTAAGACAGATAACAGACTTCGTCATAAATGTCAACAGGCCGAAAGGTCAAATATCTTAAGTAAAGACAAAATGAATCCCTAACATCCAGTATTAGTAAACTTACAATGAGCAAAACAATCTGGTCTGAACATATGATAATTTAAAATGTGGCCTTAAATTTGAAAACATTAGGATTTGGAATTAGACATTTCACATCCACAAATGTCACTTCCTCAAAATGTCTACAGTATTTATTGATTAAAGATTCAAAGATGTATTGTCATGTCATATGCATAACTACGGTGTAACTCCTGAAAAACGTAGGTCACAGGTTCCTCAACAGTGCAACTGTGTAATTTCAAGACATACTATTGGATTTCTTAATGACATGGAATTATACCAAAAAAAAGTCATTTGACTTAAGTTGACTTATAAGTTTATTTTATAGAATAAACTTAATTCTGAATTGACCACTTTGTTTTTAGTTTGTTTACCTACGTTTTCTGTTCATAATGCCCTCATTCATTTAATGAACACTGATGGATTGCCTTTTTTATGTTTTTCATAAATTGTTCAATAAAGTTGGAAAAACAACATGCAAATATGACTAATGGATATATGGATGGAGATACTTGTACTTTACTTGATTATTTAAATAGTTAGATACTTTGTACTCCTCTACAGTTCAGAGGTAAATTGTGCACTTTTACTCCATTACATTTATTTAATACCTTTTATTTAGTTTACTTTACGGATCTGGATGAATGATGTGAGATATATTCAAGTGTTAAATCAGACTTTAGTTCCACCTGGAGTAAATTCACAAGCTACCCTGCAGTCTACAAAGCCATTCAAACTATCTGCACCTTTACCCGCGTCGATAACACTTTATTGATCAATAATTACAAAACATATCATATATATTATTCTGAAATGGACCAATCTGCAAAATGACTACTTTTACTTTTGCTACTTTAACTATATTTTGATGCTAATACTTTTGTACTTTTACTTGAGTAACATTTTTAATGCAGGACTTTTACTGTACCAGAGTATTACATTCTGGTACTTCTACTTTTACTGAAGTATAAGATCTGTGTACTTCTCCCACCTCTGCTCCCTTTAATATATATTTGTGTATCATGCATGCTTTTTGAGTGATATATATTAAAGATGCTCTTTGCTGTAAAAATGGTAAATGCCCGGGACGAATAAATTCAGTATTCTGATTCAGATTCTCCCAAGATATCTCGAGTAAGGTTGCCATGATAACGTCTGACGTCAGCCCACCAACCCTACCCGCCCCCCCCAACGCCCCGGCCCTGCCCTGGACTGGTTTCATTGGAGGGAAACCCCGTGGATTTCATTCAGACAGACGGGCTGAGAGAAGAAGCTGTAGCTTCGCACGACGAAATCACTGCTATCTACCAGAACTCAGGTATGAAATGAGTTTCACCCTTTTAAACGGCTTTTACGATTGCATTATGTATCGCTAGGTCTTCTAACGCTTCGTAAAATATAGTTATCATCGAAACGCACCGCCTTCGATTACCCGTGGGGCTGCGTTTAGCGACGACAATCACCAGACCATAGAACAATAGCTAGCTTGGCTACAGTGGGATATGTCTAATGGCTGGTTTTAAAATGGAAGAGCAGCCGTGAAAGGCGGGTCGAAGGTTGAAGCGCTGATATTTTGTTGTATGGAGTACAAACGTCAAACCTGCTAACAAAAGTCACTTGTCACGTTGTGCTTACTGGTTTCGTTTGTATGTCGCCTGTTAGCTAATAACGTCAAGTATTACCAGGCATCTGTATAGGGATACATTGTTTATAAGATATAATATCTGTTGCGTGTAAATGTGTATGTTATTATCCAAAGATTAGTTGGATGTTAGCGTCTGCAATACTACATATTTGGTACAACAGCACCGTGGCACGAAATGTAACGTTAGTATATCCGTTTGCTGACGTAATGTGTCAAGAATGTGTCATTAACGTTTGAAAAATTAGCAATGCGTGAGGAAGTGAGATACACTATGCCAAAGGACAGCCAGCCAAGATGCACACCTTTTTATAATATAAAATAAGGATGGCGTCGTGCTTCAAAACCAACTAAAGCATTGGTGATTAAGTGAAAAGTAAAGTTTGAAATGGTTTAAACACGTTATGAGGTAATCAGGAAAGATACACAATTGGTTAAAACCCTAGCACATTAGTAAAATATGGCTTGTTCGGAATGCTACGTTTCAGGAAATAGTTGGTGTCATTCTGGAAACGGGTCACGAGGGCCTAACAGTAGTGTTGGGCTTTCCTTCGTCGGATGTTGTTTTTCTTTAGAAAATATTTGCATTTAACTAAACATACATTTCATTAAAGCTCTTCTGTGTTATTGTCGGCCAGATATTGTAACATTTATCACAGTAATCGTCTTTTATCCGGACTGTAGTTTCCGTGTTCTCGCATGTTGCCGCAGGTACAGGATTGGGTGTGGTGTGTATGCGTGCTTGTGGGTGTGTGTGTCTGTACAGGACAGAGAGCGAGCGGGGGTGGGGGGCTCATCTGCCCTAGATTCTAGCTAGAGATACATAGTAATCGTAGATAATGTGTATGCACAGGAGGAAAAAGTACTCGGATCTTTTAAAAGTAAAATGACCAAAGTGTAAGAATACTCTGTTACTAGTCCTGCAATCCAAATGTTACTCAAGTAAAAGTAGAACAGTATTGGCATCAGCATATACTTTAAAAGTACTCAGTTATTCAGATTGGTCCATTTCAGAATAATATATATGACATGTTTTATAATGATTGATCATTAAAGTGTTCTCAAAGATGGTAAAGGTGCAGCTAGTTTGAATGACTTTGTATACTGCTATACTTTATATAGCTTGTGAATGTACTCCAGGTGGAACTACAGTCTGATTTAAGACTTGATTATATTTCACATCATTCATCCACATCTGTAAATTAACTAAAGGTATTAAGTAAATAGTAGCAATAAAGGAAAGTTCCTCAAAACTATACTTAAGTATACTGCACTTGAATACATGTACTTAGGTACTTTACACCCCTGTGTATATGTACTATGACTGCTACATGCATGTTTCGGCAAATAGTCTCTCACAACCAAACATACCTTAACTGGTATATGACTTTGCAGCATAGTAATTTTTCAATTGAAATGCAAACACACTGGTCTACCCATAGGTCATGAGGGGCATGGGTACATCTGTCATTGCTGAAACTATACCTATAAATTGGCCAAACCCCCAATGGCATTGTATCTTTAGTAGTTTGAAAACACTTTTTGTGATTTCAAATGTGTTGTGTGTCTAAACAACATTACTAATATATATTTGGTGATTTTTTTTCATTTGTCACATAGTTCATTTAGTTGAACTTTATTTGGGGTGCACCTCGTTATATCAGGATGGAGCTTGTGCATGCATCACTACTTGCACTCTGGAATGGAAATCATCTGATTGATTCTTTGGATTCCCGCTGGCTATTTTGGATAGGTCAAACGGATATAGGCTATTGATTTAGTAATGAGAATTATTTTGTGTTGGTGGTAGGGGTGTAACGGTTCACAAACATTTCAGTTTGGTACGTACATCGGTTTTTAGGTCTCGGTACGTTTTCGGTACAGCAGACAAAATTATCACAAAACATAAAATATATATATATACTTTTTTACTTATTATTAAACTGTGAATAATGTATTCACTCAAATAAATACAAAATGTTATAAAATAAACATTAAAGTGCAGCATTTCGCTGAACTGAAATAATCTGTATTTGAACTTTACTCTACTCGTACTCACAAAACATAAACTATTAGTTTCGGGGTTTTAATTATTATTAAACTGTGAATATTCACTCAAATAAATACAAAATATAATAAAATAAACATTAAGGTGCAGCATTTCGATGAACTGAAATAATCTGTATTTGAACTGTACTGTACTAGTACCTAAGCAGCCAGCTTGACATTAGGACTTGCTTGTCCGTATTTTCATGTATTTTTAAAGAAAAATTAACTTGTCCACATTGCTTGCCGAAAGGGAAGATCTGCTGGCACTGGCAATGCCTTCTGCTGTGGAGAACACCCTCTCTCTAGGGACAGAGGTAGCAGATACAGCCAGGTAGCGCTTTGCTGACATGGCAACATAAGGATATTTTGCGTTTGTAATATCTTTGGCTCGGTCTGAAGTTGTTGCGAGTGGTGGAGGTTTAAATGCTAGCGGGAGTTGGGTTTGCAATTCAGTCTTTTTTCTTTTGGTACCAGTAATATTCACGTTCGGGTGATGCCTTTTCAAATGAGTGTGCAAGTACCGTTACACCCCAAGTTGGTGGGTGTCAAGTCAACACAAACTGCATTTACAATACATCTGCTGGTACTACGTTTTTTTTTCTTTTACCAATTCATAGCACTCAACATTGCCAAGTGATTTGTTCAGAGCCTTTTGTAGGTACATGTTTGAATCCAGCTGCATCTCTACTAGGGAACCACCAATATGGCTTTTTCAAGGCCGATACCGATTATTAGTAATCAAGGAGACCAATAACAGATATTTGGAACCGATATACATTTGCACTAAAATCAGAAAATCTTGGTGTCAAAATGTAGAATAACACAAACTCCAACACAACTCAACACAACTCTTTGAAATGCATTTAAGCATATATTATGTTTAATTAACATCTTACAACTGGTTTCCTCTCTGTGTCCTTTTCTTTAGTGCAGCCATCTGCAATGAGTTAGAGAGTTAAAAGTGGGGCTGCAGGGTGACATGCTTAACTAACAATAATGCTTAATTTATTATATCAAAACAATGGCTGTCTATCTAGTATACAATCCCAATAAGCTGCGAGCAACTGCAAAACACTAGTGGTAGCTGATGTTTTGCAAACTATTAAAAGTGAGGCTATTACAGTAGACCTAACGTTAGTCTAGTAGCCTAACTTCTAATATACTACTACTTTTATCGATGCCGCTTATCGGTCCGGTCTTTTAACGGTACTCTTATCGGTTCTTTTGAAGAAAAAAAAGGTTAACTAAAAAAATTGTGAACAAAACTAACATTGCTTTTTATTTAAATGAAATGCATAATATTTCACATCAAAAAGAAACAACAATGTTTTAACAAATCGTATTAAATAATCTGATGACAGAACTGTAAACAGAATAGCTGAAACTTTAACAAAATAAATAACTCAGTTACCTCTAATCATTAACCCATGTTTGTATAATTGAGTTAACTAACTCCGCGTGTTGTTAATAACAATACTTTTAATAACATAGCCGTAACAGTATGCCTAACAGTGTAATACTTGTTACCGATACAGTAAACAGTATTTAAATAAATGAGGAACGAAAAATAAATGCACAAACTGTATGCCAATAATTGCCTTAGCCCCAGATGTTCCCACATTGCTCCTATTATTTTCACTATTCGGATAAAATTGAAAAACTAATATAAAAAAACTATTTGCTTGCTTGCAACTATTTTCCAAGCAAAGTAAGTGCACGATGTTATCATGTGTAAGGTTACTGTTTAAACGGCGGATAAAGCTGCTTCATCGGCGGATAAAGCAGCTTCATCATGGCAACTTGACAACAGCTAAGCTAGGCTAGTATTTACAGCATCCGGTGACTTTTCAGAGTTGTTGTGCCACCGTGGTAGGCCAGTTTCCTGTCGCATATTTGGTACACTGCCTTCTTCTTACGGTTGTCCAATTTTAAAATGGTCCCACACAGCTGAAGTCTTCGGTATTTTGTGTTCAGGTGTGTGAAACGAGGTGAAGCGTGCTATTTGCGTTTGTGACTGTGAGTGAACGCGATGTCAGGAGCCCAGGCTGATATTGTATATATTTCCGCATTTTAACAGTGCAATTCAAAAGTATAAATATAGTATAAGAATATGGCAATTCGCCTTTATTGATGGAATACATTTAGGGGGAAAAAAATATTTTTTGGAGAAAAAAACAAATATCCGAATAATGAAACGAATAGTCGAATATTCGGGTACAGCCCTAGTTACCGCCCTTACATGCTAAACTCTTATTGCACTTTTGGTAACGAGCATTGTCCACATCGAGACGGGTAAAGTTTAACCACACCTCGGAGCGCGTTCTCTCCGCCATCTCCTCCTCCGTGTGTGTGTGTTGCATGTAGCAGCCACGTGTGTGTAAACTGCCCCGCCCCCTCCCACGCAGGCGGGGGATCAAAAATAATCATGGAAGCATTTTGTCTTTTTGCTTATTAGAAACGGAGTTGGCGACACTAAAACTGCAATATAATGTTTGTCTAGCAATAATACATATGACATATATTTCTTTAGATATCTCCAGTACCGATAAAAAGACCGATAACGTTGGAGCTTAACGGTACCACAGTCTTTAATAATTCAGCCCTGGGGCCCGGTACCCATCCCTACTATTACAGTAGACCAAACGTTAGTCTAGTAGCCTCACTTCTAATATTTTGCTAAACATTTGCTAGATACATGTTGGCTAGCTAATGAGCTTCACATATCAACCTGAAAAACTGCGAGGCTCCACTCGCAGTTTTGTGTAACTGGGAAACTGATAGAATTGGATCATAAGATCGTGGTGTTTTTGCAACTTCAGCATAGGGGATTGGGATGTTTATTGAACTTCGGCTTTCAACTGACTTACCTTCGAAACACATGTATGGCTCTGCCGCTCAGTGCTGCTGCTTGCTTCATATGTATGTAGTTCAAACGTAGAGTAACTTTACACTTTGTTGTGATCAACAATCAACAGTTAATTATTCCCTGTGTAATTACTCTTATCACTTTTATAACCATGGAATGAATCAGTTTTTCGCTGTAGAGGGCAGAAAGCCGCAGAAACATAATTTGCACCATATGCCATAGTTTCAGCTAAACCAACACAGAGGAGTTTGCTTTTACTGAGTGTTTCGACTCTTTAATTGTTCTCCATCTTAAATGCTTCAATTGTTCTTTCTCTACACATTTAGTAATCTTTCAAATAGGTACTGGTCCATATAAAAGAAATGTGTAATCGTCACTTATTTTACTTGCTTTTCTTTCTCCAGTAAGCAGTCATGGGAGATTCAAGCCGAACGGAACTTGTGCATAAGGCCAAACTGGCTGAGCAGGCTGAGCGTTATGACGACATGGCTGAGGCTATGAAGTCTGTGACGGAGAAAGGCGTGGAACTTTCGAACGAGGAGCGAAACCTGCTGTCAGTGGCATACAAGAATGTTGTGGGTGCCCGACGCTCCTCATGGCGAGTGGTTTCCAGCATTGAGCAGAAGGCCGACGGAACCGACAACAAGAAGACCATGTCCAAAGACTACAAGGATACGATTGAGAAGGAGCTGAATAAAATCTGCGAAGAAGTGCTGGTGAGTTTTTGAACGTTTACTTCGACAACATTGTTTGCTTAAGAATTCTGTTAACGCTTGTGTCATTTAGAAATTGTTTTCAACATCACTTTTACGTAAAACCGTGCAAGTCATGAAAGTGGCTACTTTTTCACATTAGGATTTACACTAGTTGTCTATGGCCCTATAGACAGACTGCATGTTAGTATTCATGATTGCAAATTAGTCGCTTTTCGGTGCCCCCCGCTTTTTTAACGCTGATTTGGGTGATTTGTGGAGAACCGAAGAGTTTCCGTTTTGGGCGGTACCCATAAGGAGTCGTACACATGCCGCAGTTTTTGCGTGGCTGTGTCTTTTAGTTGTAAGCCCAGTGGCGATCTGTTATTAGCATCTGGTTAGCTATCTATGCTAACAAATTTATGAGCTTTTTCTACAACCAGGTGGAAGAGAGCTCTCTCCTGAGAGGCTGAGAGGCTCAAATAATCTCATCTCAGTGAGGTTAAGGCACACCTTGATATGATCATTATAGTTCAGGGCTCAACGCTAACTTTTAAAAGGGGTTGCCAGGCTGGCAACCAGGCATCAGCTTTTGGTTACCAAAACTGAAAATACGGTTGCCATTTTTAGTCACCTTATATTTTAAATAATTAAGATACTATACAGTTATACATCAACACTTAATAATGAACATGTGACACAAAAGAATGTTCAAATGCTTTACAATAAGTAATTAACACAATTATTTGAAACTTAAGTGGTAGTAAACTTGTCCACCCTCAATTGCTGGTATACAAAATACCAGTAGTGCAGCTGTTGTCCTGTTCTTTACAGATCCCTCACAAATGAATTGAGCAAGTCACTAGTTTCACGCTTGCCATAAGCTTAAGGAAACCCCCTCCTTCTTCCTCTGTCCTTCACTATCATATTGGTGATTAGTGCAGTTATTTCATCTGCACGCATGTCATCACAACGACGTGGCCTTGAAGTGAAGTTGGTAATCGCCGGCTGTGCTGCGTCTTTCCCTGTAACCTCTTTGGCGTGCTTGGCACTCAAATGAGAACACATTGTTGAGGTTGGGCTGTGATGTGACCAACGTCTTTTCGCAGAGCTTGCATTTAACTTCCTTTGGACTTGTAAGTTCGAAGTAGTTCCACGAGGAGGAACTCTTTTTTACCTGCCGCTTTGTTCATCTTTAGTCGCACGTGTGAGGGAGAGGGGGGGGGGTGGAGGCGGGGTCGGTGTGTAGCGTGCTGCAGCGTGCTGCAGCAGCAGTCTGCTCTGCACGCAGGCTTCCTCCAAGTTTACAGTAAAACAAACTGGTGGTGTGACCAATGGCCATTTACAATTATTAATACTATTATTAGCATTAGTCTATATTTTTATTGAAACTAAGCCAGAAAAAAGAAAAAAAAACATAAATAATAATAAAAATATATATAAATAAAATAGATTTTTAAAAATAATATTCGATTATGGAGACTTTAACGAATAATCACTGGCATCCCTATTAGTTTATTGGTCATCTGTTGTTGGTAAACCCCATGCCCCCACCCCCGGGGGCTAATCACAACAATGTTCACGAAACTGTGTCTCAGGGCTTCTTAACATTTAACAACCTATTAATGTGTCATACCCACTTAACGGGAAGAAACTCAGCTAACGGACGATATGAACAATTTTTACCGAAACAAAAGTCTAACGCAGAGCCTCTGAATTAGCACTAAGCGAAAGAGTGCTAACGCACTTAGCACGTAACTCACGGTGTAAATATTGTATACTTCATTGGATCTGCACAAACAAGATATCATATGAAAGCTGAGATTCCAATGGTATAAGTATCATCACTGTGCGACCAGAACTCACGGCAGCGAAAGCCAGGAAAGACAACACACGACTTCACTTTACGTGGCAAAAACAACAAATACGTCTTACCTTTGCTGTCAAACGCTGTGTTCAAGGGCATTACAACGCATATAAACGCTGCTGAAGGTTAATCCAATGTGTCACTTTGAAATGATTACTGATAATCCATCATAACACTTTGTCAATAAGAGTAGTTTTCATATAGAGTAACCCAGCTTCCGCTTTTGGGCATGCTGGCTGCGCATCACTCTCATTCACCAATGCTAATGTTTAGATGGATTTAGGAACTCCCCCTTCGATTCTATTGGCTCTATCGGTTAAAAGGAGGTGTCAATCACCAAATTCGACCAATGGGTTCCAGAGATATGGCAAATACACCCAAATGACCCCAGAGGTGGGGTTTTTGTCTAAATCTTGATACAGGGTACTAATTATGTTATAGTTTGGATTCCTAAAGCTTTTAGTCTTATCCCATCATTCAAGGATAGTTTTCACTACAAGTAATGGTTGTTTTTTTTGGACGGACACTATAATTTAAATTTGTACATGTTCAATCGGAATTTACTTTAAAATAAAAACATCTATATTGATTCTGACCTTTCTACATTCAACTCACAGGTTTATCATTGCTTTGAGAAAAAAGATTATTAATGTGCCCCTTTTTAGAAGTGAATATATAGTCATTTGTTCTGGGAATGTCATTTTCGAGCCTGAAACCTGAAAAACAGGCGTGTGGTTTAACAGGTTAAGAGCAGGTCTGGGCTGGGTTATTATTTCTTTATTTAACCAGGTGGTCCCATTGAGATCATCAATCTCTTTTTCAAGAGAGACCTGTCCAACATGGCAGCAAGTAGGTCACAACATGAACATAAAACAGATAATACAAAAGGACATCGTATTTACAGGGCTACATTTACACACCTAGAGACATTGACAAGTACCAACAGTATATTTATATCTCGCCCTGTCAATAAGCCTCACCTTCTTGGCAAAAACTGTATTGTTTTTGAAGTGGTGGAGAGACAATGCACAGTTTGACCCACTGCTGTCATCCATGGCGAAAGCATATCTCTCCGTCCCACTGAGGTGGCGTTAGACTTTTTCGCTTTTTCGGTGGGCGGTGTTATGCCGTGTGTGCATGCACCTCCCGGGAGCGCGCACAGCGTGAAGCAAAACCTCCCAGACATGTGTTGATCTGTACGACAAAGTACGGTTTGGAAACTATATCATTCCCTTTTGGAGGGCATGCGTAACACGGCATAACACCAGAGCCTCGCTGCGGGGAAATGTTGGCGCTGTTCCGAGTTTGTTCTAATCTGTCAAAATGACTGCTTTCAGATTTTTCCGTCATTGTTAAATAACATATTCGGTTAACGCGACCACTGCTGTCCCGGCAACATCAGCACCAAGCGAGAGAGTTGTTTCCAGAGCAGGGGATATTGTAAACGCCCAAACATCCCAGCTTATAAATACCTGGAAATGTGGACATTCTCATATTCCTAAAAACCTGTCTGATGATGCTGAGTGAGTGAAGAGTGAGTTTGAGTTGAGTTACTTGAAAAACTAAAGTGAAACTTGATTTATTTTATTGCAGGGTCTGATTACTAAATGTCCTTGTTTATTTGTGAGATGCAGTGGCTCAAAGAAAATGCCTACTTTGTTTGGTAGTACTAGTAGGTACAAAAACACTGGTCTGTTACTGTCACTTTGTTTTTGACACTTTAAATACTGCTATCCTACTAAAATGCTGTTCAAATCAGATTTGTTATTTAATAAAGAAACACTTTTTTTTTACATTTTTTTTAATTTTTCTTTATTATTCAATATCGCAATAAATACCGTACCGTGGACTTGTTATCGCGATATTATCGTACCGTGAGTTTTTGGTATCGTTACTAGGGATGCTCCGGGGCCGATCGCCAGAATCAGTATCGGCCGATCCGATCGAGTGGGCGGGGCCTAAATGAAAGATTTAAACATCACTTTAAATCTTCCATTTAAAGTGATGTTTAAAACTCAGTTAATGGTGCTCATTCACTGGAGCTTCCACAAACAACAATCAACTTAATTATTACATTCAAATGATGTACATTATTCAAGTTTACATTCACTTTGGAGAATAACACGGGAGAGATGAGCGGAAGCGCTCTCTTTTCCTCTCTTCTCTCCCCCTCTCTCCCTCTCCTGACAGCCTGTCAGCATCTCATGCAGCTCACTGATCCAGTAATGAGTGACCCGACAGTGAAGAATAAATATATTTATTATAACTAGTTTAGCTTGTTCCAGAGGTAGATAACATAGCTAAGTGTGTTAGGTCTAACTCTTGTGTGTTTCATTCCGCTTACCGGTCCGGCGGGCGGAGCTGCAGGATTTCTGCTTCACACACGTTGCATACCGCCATTTTACTGTCTTTTTCCGACACCTTAACATAATGCCAGACCGGTGAAGCTATTTTGGCGAACTTGTTTTGCCGCACACAGAGAAAAGTGTCATGTATTTTACGTCATGCGATCGGCTCTCGCGATCGGCATGTTTAGAGAGCACCGATCGATCGGTAGAGAGTGAGTATCGGCCGATCTCGATCGGTGACCGATCGATCGGAGCATCCCTAATCGTTACATCCCTAATAATTTGTGATGAAGTCACACATCGGTTTGCCATTACACTGGCAGAGTAAAGTTCTCAGACAGACATCTGCCCACTATGTAGCTTAACTTTGGAAATGCCATGGAGACTTGCTGGGAAAGTGGCAGAATGTATCCCAGAAAATGCCCAGTCTCTCATAGACTTTATTTCCTGTGTTTTCCATTCAGCTGAAAATAAATAATGGATTAAGCTGTTTGTGCCTTTGTTGTGGTCGTACGTGAATTGCTTGTTACCCACTGAAACCATCCCTTGAATCAAGGCACTGATCGTCTTGGAAACAAATGGGTTAACATGAATCAGAAAAATGGACATCCTCAAATCAGACAGAAAAGCTGGACAGGCAGCGCAGCGGCAAGCTGTCAGTGTGGACATTACATGTGTGCGCCACAGCAGTTGAGCAAGGTAGATGTCCCACAAAGGTTGAGGCCCAGCCAGTGTAGCCCAGGCGTACAAATTACAAGTTAAAATCCACAGTTCAGCCGCCAACAGATCAAATTTGTTCTTTAAATGATGTATCAATTCATATTTCGTACACCGAAAGTATACTCTCATCGCTTGTGACAATAAGCGTGTCCCTGCCAGCTAGCTTTCCAATTAACAACAGGGAGAGTCTGAGTGGTGCATGCTTGTTATAACAGGGTGTCCGCGGGGTCTTAAAAAGTATTAAAAGTTGATAAATCAATTTATCGAAAATTAAGGCTATTAAAAAGTATTAAAGGGCATGTGGAGCCTCGCAGTTCTTCAGGTTGATATGTGAATTCAAATTGAAATCATTAGCTAGCCAACATGTATCTAGCAAATGTTTAGCAAAATATTAGAAGTGAGGCTACTAGACTAACGTTAGGTCTACTGTAATAGCCTCACTTTTAATATTTTGCAAAACATTAGCTAGCACTAGTGTTGTGCAGTTGCTAGCAGTTTATTGGGATGTTATGCTAGATAGACAGATATAATAAATTAAGCATTATTGTTAGTTAAGCATGTCAGCCCCACTTCTTGTCTCTCTCTCCAACTCATTGCAGATGACTGCACTAAAGAAAACATAATGTATGCTTAAATGCATTTCAAAGAAGTTGTGTTGAGTTGTGTTGGAGTTTGTGTTATTCTACATGTTGACACCAAGATTTTCCGATTTTACTGCAAATGTATGTCGGTTCCAAATATCGGTTATCGGTCTCCTTGATTACTAATAATCGGTATCGGCCTTGAAAAAGCCATATCGGTCGATCCCTAGTCCAAATGGTTGGAAGATAAGGATGAATGACAATCAATACTGTATATAGTCAATGTGAGGTTAAAGTGTGTCGCCAATGTAACCGGTTAAAACTCAAAGTGGCGATGAGGTCTTAAAAAGGTCTTGAAAGGTCTTACATTTGACTTCAGGAGTGGAGTGCACCAGCTGGGCGTAACTCTACGTCCGACGTAGAACCGAAGGTTAAGACCAAACTAAAGTTATGACTAGTGCACCACTTGGACTTAAGCCCTGTATGCGTTGCGCCTGGTTGTAACTGTCACGCCTAGTATGGAGCAGGCGTAAATCGGAAAGACGGACTAGTATCCATAGTAACGTAAAACGGGCAAGAAGGATATTAACGATGGCAGGGCGTCTTGTTTATAGGTTTAACAATGAAAGGGCATGAAGAAGAAAAAGAGTCGTCCGTGATGGAACAAACCCACTGGACATCTATTCAGACAGTGAACTGATGGAGGTTTCGGCAGACGAGCCCTTTTTGATTTAATCGAGGAGATCTCCCCTCAACTCCAGCACGGATCAGATCGAAACGCTGCGCTCTCCCCAACCTTGCAGGTGCTGATTGCGCTCAGATTCAGAATTGTTTTGTGTTCCACTCTCAATTTGACGGTCTCCACCTCCACACGAACGATTTCTTTCTCCGTCAGTTCCCGCTGTAGCTCTGACAAATCTCTCTTTCTCTTTCGGGGTGTGGCCATTTGGGATTCCCCTTGAGTCATCGCTGACGGTGTGGGAATTCCCTCTTCTCTGCGGTCCTCTGAGTCTGTAAAATGGTAAAATGGCGTTGCTTGGCAACAATTACTGTTTTGCGTGTATTCACGTGGACGTGCATCTTAAGACCAGGCGCATCTACGCCCGAGACTAGTCAGGCTTGGTGCACTCGGTGTAAATTCGAATCACTACGTCGGACGTAGCTAAGCCCGACGTTAGAGTTAAGCCCTACTTTTTTACCCAGTGGTGCACTCCAGGATTCCTGCATATACCCTGTTTAAGAGCTAACATGGGTTATATGATTGACCTACTTCCTCAGTGAAAATTCAACAGCCCTGCTCTCTCATCCTTCTTCACTCCTTGTGTCTTCTACACATAAACCCACCCTCTTTCTCCTCTTCTTCCTCCCCACTTCTCCACTCACCACCATCTTCAGTGGGTTTGGTGCTGTCATTCAAACAAGCCTATTAGTAATCTGTGTATAAAGTGCCGATTATTAATGTGTTAACACAATTTCAACCTGTAGTATCCAAGTAAATAAATCAATGCTGTTTCTGCTGATTTGCAAAGTCTGCCAAATATAGTTGAAACATTTGATTTAATATTCTAGAAAGTGAGTTATTTTGTAATAGTTAGATTTTTCTGTTTGTCTGCCACAGGAACTCTTGGACCAACATCTCATTCCAAAGGCCTCTGGAGCAGAGAGCAAAGTATTCTATTTGAAAATGAAAGGAGATTACTACCGCTACTTGGCTGAGGTCGCTAAAGTGGAAGGCAAACATGGTAAGTACTATGTCATTTATACGTGTATGTGTTCCTGTTTGGAGAGATGCATTGTAAAACCTTCAAATAAAAGTAACCAGACCCAAAGGAGGTTTTTCAGGGTCCCCACAGATCCTTAATAAGTCTTAAAAGTCCCATGACATGGCCATTTCTACTGATCATAATTCCATTGTTGAGGTCTACCAGAATAGATTTACATTAGGTTCTTTTCCCCGTACTTTTCCCTTTTAGTTCCGATAGTTCCTGGGATTTTGCGTTCACACCAAAAAGAGTACTTAGTTCATGAGAACTTTCCCCCATTTTCAGTCCCTGCTAGAGAGCAGGGACTTTCCTGGGGAGAAAAACGTTCCAATTTCTGATTGGCTGGGCGAATTACAAACCACGCCCCGTAAAACTCTGAAAAGTTTTGTGAAGCTGCCATTGTATTTGCTGGCATTAGCATTATTAGCATTAGCCCAGCGCATCAACGGAGAGAGAATAACTTATGGCAACACAAAAAAAACATGGGAGCAGTGGAGTGATGAGGTGTTGGCGTTCTGGCGATTTACTCGGAAGGCTTCCCAGCAGCTTCTTAATACAGCTTATATATATATATATTAGGGCTGTCAGTCGATTAAAACATTTAATCGCAAATTAATCGCACATTTTTTATAATGTACCTTAGAGGAATATTTTTCAAGTTTTTAATACTCTTATCAACATATGAGTGGACAAATATGCTTTATGCTAATGTTTATTATCGTTTGAACAATGACAAATATTCTCATGATTATTAAACACAACAACCTGGAATCTCTCATATAATACAAATGGTGTGTGTGTGATCGTGTGTGCAACTCAAGGCATATGCTCGAACGGGAGCTGCCTGGACGCTGCAATCATATTGCACTATCCATGCTGAGTGTGCTGACTTCTCCTACAATGTCCCGCTGTCTGCTTCCTGCATCAAGTCAAGTGCTCGGCGCAGTTGTGTGGATTGAGCGCTCCTCTGTTTTAATTTAAACAGCTCCTTATATCCGTTAGCGCAGCTAGCTAGCACCCGATGCTAACAACAACAATGCACGTAAGGTCTCTCTCTCGCTAACTCGCGGCACACATACACACACCCTCCCGGTCCTCCCGATGGCCAGTCGGTGCCTGCCGGTGAGCGTGGAAGTGTGGTCTGCCACAAGCAGGCGGCAGGAGCAGGGCTGTCAGCATCAGCTTGTAGATGGTATTTTAAACTCGATGCGCTCTGAAACTACGGGGCGGCCGAGGAAAAAAAATACACATGCGTTAATCGCGTTAAAATAATTTGTGGCGTTAATTTTTTTTTGCATTAATACGTTAATTTGACAGCCCTAATATATATATATATATATATATATATATATTAAATGTACCTGTAGTTTTTGCACACCTGGTGGTAAAACAAAGACTAGTAGTGAGCAAATGACATGAGCATTACTACTATAAACAAAACAAAGCCAAGAACAGTTTTGACTTCAAAGTGACCATATTTATTTCCCCAAACAAATCTGGCAAACTTCTTGCCTTTTCAAAAGCCTCGTGGATAGGTAAAAGCCCCGGTGCCTTTGCAGCTGGCTTTGGATTCGCCGCTCGTTTAGCAGCGCAGGCGTCTTCGTACGCTTTGAACACACCATCGTAGCCATGGCGATGTTTCAGGCGACTGATCAGGTTGAAAGTATTATAGCTCGTTGCCTTTTCCCTCCTCGTGGCATGTGTTAATACAAATAGCAAGCGAACTATCTAACTCTGAAACTTTGAAATAGTCCCATACTACCGACGACATGTTTGTTTGCTGTCCTGGCTTCACGGCCGCACGCCGTTTACGTCACAGCCAGGCGTGAGTTGGGGAGTGCTGGGTTTGTGAAGAACTCCCCTCTTCCTAAACC
This sequence comes from Champsocephalus esox, assembly GCA_036324585.1. Classification (NCBI taxonomy): domain Eukaryota; kingdom Metazoa; phylum Chordata; class Actinopteri; order Perciformes; family Channichthyidae; genus Champsocephalus; species Champsocephalus esox. Next base: position 43,632,900 of record CM070478.1, read on the forward strand.
GCTAATACCACAGTACTGGCAACACGGGAGGAGCGAGTGAAAAACAAACGCCCCTCATCCCAATCCACCCACACCGCAGTATTTATTCTTTTTTACCCAAAAAATATATTGTATATTATCGGGGCTATTAATACTTTTATCGGGTTTATCGGGATGACGTCATAATTCCTAATATCGGACTGATAATTATCGTGCACCATATATATATATATATATATATATATATATATATGTATATATGGTATGTATAGTAGAGTGTTCTACAATGTATAATAATCATAACACTGGTTTATTTTATTTAAATACAAATAATTGCATATTTCAAGTGTCTGTTATATCACAGCTCTTATGTGCCTTTTGTCCTCTGTCAGATGAAATCATTGCAAACTCAAGATCATCCTACGAAGCCGCCTATGTCACCAGCAAAGAGGAAATGCCCCCAACCCACCCAATCCGTCTTGGTCTTGCGCTCAATTTCTCTGTTTTCTACTATGAGATCCTCGGCTCACCTGAAGAAGCCTGCAAGCTGGCTAAAGAGGTGCGTTCATAACACTACATGTTCATACTTCTGCTTAATGTAATGCAAATGATTTAATGCAATACGTTTTGATTATTCAGCTAAAACAGTGTACTGACACTTAAGAGCTTGTTTAAGATCACCATCCTTACAGCAGTCTAAAACATATTTTTGAATCTGTTAGGCTTTTGATCAGGCCATCGCTGAGCTGGATACACTGGGCGAAGATTCCTACAAGGACAGTACACTAATCATGCAGCTACTGAGGGACAACTTGACAGTAAGTTTCCATTACCTCGACACAAACTCACTGCTACATATCGTGTGCAATTTGTCATGTTCTTCATTGATTAGTCTTGATTTATTTTCTCAATTGTAATGCAATTACAGCTTCCTAGAACCAATGGTAATGTTTCCAACTTTCAGTCTAAAAGAATAACAGATTCACTTAACTATTATAGGATAATTTAAGGTAATTGATTATCAAAATGGTTGAATATCATTTTTCAGTGGCAGCTCTAATTTAATAACATTCATTCATGGTTCATTATGTTTGATATAGGTTTGATTGAGTAGGTGGGGCTTACAGGACAATCTGTGACCAGAAAAATTACGCTTTAGAGTTTGGTAACTTTTTTGGAGTCATTCAAATGGCATACACTGTATAAGTAAGTCGCAGTGTAGAAGTTTATCATGCCCAAAGCATTTCAAAATAACATTAAATGAAACTGCATATTTCTGTCTAGAAATAATTTCTTGTTGACTGTGCAATGCAACAACTACCCATGTATGAGGGCAGGAGCCTTTTACCCTATTGTAGAGATGAGTACTGAAACCCGGTATTAAATGGGCTTTGGGGCTAAATTATTATAATACCGTGGTATCCATAAGCTTCAATGTTATCGGTTTTGCTATTGGTACTGGAGAAATGTCATAAACAATATCTTGCACGTTTTATCTCATCAACTCCGTTTCCAATTTGCAATAAGATTACAAAATGTGGATAAGCACCTTGCAGTGCACCAAAGCTGCATTCACATGATGCACAATGTGCTCTTTGCTCACCACTAGGTTAGACCACAGAGCATGTAAGTTCTGTTTCTATGCATACCCTTCTAGCTTGCGCCTCTTCATGCAACTGTTGTCTGATTGGTTGTGTGGTGAAAAGTCACCAATTAGGTCGAAGTTAAAATAATTTGAACTTCGAGCGCAGAAGTTACCAATGTTTACGAGCGATGCACAACACTACGAATTCAAGTGTGGTTACTCTTTACAAGTTTTATTTGGACAATGCTCGTTGCCACAAGTGCAATAAGGGATTTTTGTGTAATGGCGGAAACACGCAATCTGTCCAAACATCTGGCGCAAGTGCACTATATTCAGGCAGAGAAATGCACCTTTTGGAACTGCCTATCTCTTAGCTGTAGGTGCCCAAGCTACGAGTAATGTTACCAGTTAAGTATGTTATGTTGCTTGCAGCCTAGAGCCCACACAGAGTTTACTCAATTATACAAACATGGGTTGAGTATTAAATGTAAAAATGTTTTCATTAGTTTTACATTTCCATCATCACAACTATTATTATAGCATACTCTCTGAACTGAGGATGTAATTGACTGATTCTGAAGAAACGTGCATCATGCGGACTAAATTCTGCAGCATGTGCTTGTTCTGCAGCAGCAGCTCCTCACAGGGAGGAGAGAGAACTGCGACGTTAATGACTTCAAGCGTACAGCAGACTGCCATCAGTCATCTTTAAAATAACAAAGAGACTTTAGATTTTGTCCGTCATAACAGAAAATAAAGGATTACCGCGTCCTCTTCAACAGTGCTAAGTAACATGACAGTAAAACCTATTAACACCATTAGTACATGGGGAGAACATCGGCGAATGCATCGGTCATCCCTCCTAAGCATGGCTTGTTGGATTTGTACCACAATAGTCCCGAAAGCAATTTTTTGATTTTTTTTTAGAAGATTTGTTTTTAAAAGTTGAAGTTAAAAGCATCAATCTGGAGCACTTTGAAAGCAACATTAGGAGATCTATGGAAACATCTCTCAACACATATGAAACAGAACTGGAAGCAGATTTTCTTTTTCTTCATGGATATGTTACAAATCACTCACCTTTCAAACTGTATTCTTGTTTATTAGTAACAACTTTTGTTTACGGTCATATAGTATTTTATACCCGTTTACTTTCTCTTATTTTTTTATAAAGATGTGCCTCTGCCTCACTGGTTGTAGAAAAAGCTTCTTATATTCGTTAGCATAGCTAGCTAACCAGATGCTAATAACAACAAAGTTATTGACTGTATGACCGATGACCAGATCGTCACTGGGCTTTCAACTAAAGACACAGCCACGCAGAAACTGCAGCATGTGTACGGCTCCTTATGGGTACTGCCATTTCTGTGCCGGAGTGGCGTTCTGGTGCTCTCCGTCAGAACTGCACCCCTGTCAGACGAGACATATACCACGTGATGACAGTTAGGCTCATGTTGTGTTCAAGGACCAAACAGGCACTCGCTTGTTTAATTATTTTGCGGTTTAGATTTAAAAAAAAATAATAATAATTTAATTACCTTGAGGGCCGTGCCAAATGGTCTCGCGGGCCATATACGGCCCGGGGGCCGGAGGTTCCCCACCCCTGATCTAAACGATGGTTTATCACACACTGTTTATATCTGTATGGTCAGTTATTTAATAGTCCAGAATTGTTACTGAACAGGGGCTTTCTTTTTCTGGTCACTGGAGAGTAGAACTTTCTAATGAAATGAAAATCAAAAACATGTGAAGATGAAGTGTTAATTGGTGTATCCCTATTTTCCTTTACCTACTCTTTTATCCTTCTTTTTTCAGCTGTGGACTTCTGATAACCAGGCCGAAGAGGAACAAGAAGCAGCAGAATGAGCCTGACTGACCCCATACTCATCCCTGTCTGCCTGCCATCATTCCGGTTCATCTTCATCATGATTATCAACACTGAGACGACCACATTATTTCCAATTCTTCATCTTTTTTATATTGAGTCCCCTCAACACTTGTCTCATTCCTATCAGTTTACTATTCCTTCTTTAGTAACTGCATGGGAAGGGGGGTGGGGAGGTTTTAAATCTGTGATGTGAGGGTCCCGGTGAAAGCATAAAGGGTGTTTAGTGTTGGTTGCTTGTCAGCTGACCTTTTTTGTGTGGGAGAAATGGGGGTGTTGCATTATTGAGGTGCTGGGTGAAAGGGGAAGTACTTAACTCATGAAACATGCAGCTGTATGTATCATATTCATTTTGAAGCTCCTGTTCTTCATTAACACCATCTGTTGATGATACATCTGGGGTTTCACAAAATCAGGGGTCAGCTCCGTACACCTTAGGAGACAGCAGCTGTGACCGGTGGAGGTGTAAAGGAGACGGATGCAAGGTTTTGTTGGAACACAAAGGTAACATTCCATAAACTGTCAGTTTCTCAACTTTCTACTCTTTATTATTTGTATTTGTTTTCGGGTGACATGCTTTTGTATTTCTGTGTCAATTACGAGGTATAGAAAAAATTGAAAAACAAAAGAGCACACAAACTTGATTTTGTTTTTATGAGCACAGCAGTAAGAACAAGTCCTTATCTCGTTACTGCTTTTACAGATTTAGATTTGATTTGTCTTATTCTCGCTTTCCTTTCAATACTTGCCTTAACTGCATGTTGGTAAGAAGTAGTTTGTGGACTTGTAAGGATGGTTGTTGTTGGGCAGGCAAGCTTTGTTCATGTCTTTGGAATTTTCATACAGAACACCCAAGCATAGCTGTTATTTGGGGCGAAATGTGTCATTTCATGCAAGTGGAATAAAAAAATTATTTAAAAGGTCCAACTATTAGTCTCATTTGGCCAGGCAGCCATATTATTCAAAGTCTGGTATAAATGAATTGCACTCCGCTCTCAGGGTCTGGGAGGAGGAGGAGAACAAGTCACCTTACTTTATGGGAATAATGAAAACATTCTGCTCGTGTTCAATGTTGTTGTTTGCTCCTTTGTAATGTGTCCTTTAAATACATCATACAAGTGTGTTCTTGGTGGAAAAGCCAAACATATATAGGACCTCAAGCCACACATCTGAGTATGCTGGACCTTTAATGACCTTCATAAAAATTGCTACTAAGAAATCCTATTGACCCCCAAAAGGATTTGTTAATTAAACTAGACGGGGTGAAACATTTCTGAACAACTATTTCACGGGACTAAACATCCATTTGTAGTCTGTATCCTAAACCAAAAAGCTACATATCTTGCTTAATTGCCACTGCTTGAAGGAACATCTAAAGGAATGATCTGCCATGACAATTTCGCTGCTTTTGCATCTTTTAATCCCTGCCCACAGGTAAACGGCAGTGCAGTCAATTGCAAACCCGCTGCACAGCCTGCTTCCAGCAGATTTCCCTCTGGACACAGGCTGCTGTGGGTGGTGCAAGATAACAAATAAATAGTTTAAAGTTTGTATTAAAATAAGTTAGTATATATCGTTGTGGTGGTTGCATAATAAAATACATAATGTATGTATAGCCTGCCATAAAACGAAACTCGCTGTGTCGATGAAGCACGCGCTCTGCAGCACTGCAGAGGCGCGCGAGACTACTGCGGGAGCGAGCGATGGCTCACGCACGTTACATTGTCAGGACAAATGTTTCAGGAGCTATTACAGTGAGTTGTTCTTATGAGTAACACTAATTAATGCCTGGCTTATCAGACGATTTGGCCTTTAGGAACATTATGATCAGTCATCTTTTAAATCAAAATCACTTTCCATATTAGATTGATAGCAATATATTATTTCTGCAAGCGAAATGTAAAGTAAGCATTCGTTACGTGACATGAATCATTCTCAGACGCAGCAATACAGTCCAACATACCAGACTTTATGGAAACCATCATTGATTTGAACTAAGTGGATGATCTTTGTCTGAGCTGATGCAGCTGCAGGAGGATGTTAAATAAACAACCGTCTCCCTTTCATTCTCAAGATAAACAATACATGCCCTAAAATCTATTAAGTCTCAAATGAGGTTACATTTTTGAATATTAACTAGCATGAAAAAACTAGAATTTAAGAGGTATCCTGGGTCACTTCTTCCAAAATAATATGTAAATACTTTTTATTTGGATATGTATTATTAAATGTAGTAAGAGTATTATTTCGTATAATCGTATGTCTATATGCTAACGTAAGTTGAAAAATATATAGTGGATGAAGCTGTTCAATCAGCTAGAGTTAGTAAAAAATGATTTGTAACGCTCAAAATTCAATATAATATGAATTATCGCGAGATGTGCGACGTCAACATTGATGAACACGCCGTGATCTCGACCAGAACCGTGAAACAACCTGCGCCGATCTTCCTTCCATCATTCCCGTAATCCGTCTGCGTAGGGTGTGCACCAGAGCTAGTCTCGGCACACATTTTATTATTATTATGAAACAAACCAAAAGCTAGAGAGCACACGCAGACATATTTTTATAAGAAAAGAAAAATCGGTGAAGCAGGATTTCATTTGACAACTCAAGCAACGGAAGAACAGCCTTCGAAAAAGAAAGAAACAAGGAACGAGAAGCACGTTATCGAGCAGCGAGAGTCATTGTTGAAAGCGTGGGTGATTAACGTTAGCCACTACTTATTTTTACCTTTTATAAAGGGGTTGTCATTCCAGGGAACATCGTTAACCAGAACATTTGCTTCGTTAACAGTCAGCTATTTCGCTTCCTCTCACTAGGACAGAGTACTGAGTCAGAGCTGTCAGAGCTGTCAGCCGCAGCGGTTAGGTCACGACATTTTGCTAATCAAGCTAAGTAGCCCACATTGCTAACTCTAAAGAGAGCGAGAATATGTGTTTGCGATCTTATTTTGTATAGATGATAGCTGAGAACAATAGCATTTATATATCGGAAGCTGTCATAAGCAGAAGAGTGTCATCCCAATTTAACATTTATAATACAAGCCTGAGAACCCTCGTCGTCAGACATGAATCCCAGCGCTCCTAGCTACCCGATGGCTTCCCTCTATGTGGGAGACCTGCATGCAGACGTTACCGAGGCTATGCTCTACGAGAAATTCAGCCCGGCTGGGCCCATCTTATCCATCAGGGTGTGCAGAGACATGATCACACGCCGGTCTCTTGGCTATGCATATGTCAACTTCCAGCAGCCGAATGACGGTAAGTTTACAATAAGATAATACAGCAACGACAGGGATGGGATCTGACTCAATTTTGACCACATGCCATGTTACATTAGTTCTACATTAGTACCATTGGGATTTAGTATGCACGTTGTGGTGGAAAGAAATATGTGTTTGTTTTGTATTCCTAAATTATTCTAATAAGGAAAATGTAAATCAAACCTACTGTCCTCAGAGGTCTTATCGTCGTTTCTGATTTGTAGCTGAGCGAGCCCTGGACACAATGAACTTTGATGTAATCAAAGGCAGACCACTCCGCATCATGTGGTCTCAGCGGGATCCCTCCCTAAGGAAAAGTGGTGTGGGCAACATCTTCATCAAGAACCTGGACAAGTCTATTGATAACAAAGCACTCTATGACACCTTCTCTGCATTTGGAAACATCCTTTCTTGCAAGGTAGGTGGGGCGACATGCATTTGGATGGCCTCTGTGTTGTGTTCAAGTGCTTTACATAGAGTCCACTAGTTTGCATGACTAAACATTGTCAGATGGAAGCTGATTGTGTGAGTCTGGTGGATTTTCAAATGCATGGTGTTGTGATTGTGTTGACATGTCTAATTTCCACTTCCCAAGGTTGTTTGTGATGAGAATGGCTCAAAGGGGTACGGCTTTGTCCACTTTGAGACCCACGAGGCTGCTGAGCGGGCCATTGAGAAAATGAATGGCATGTTGCTCAATGACAGAAAAGTGTAAGTGTGACCACCATTGACCTGCGTCTCACATCTTTTGGGGTATTCACATTAACCTGTGATGTGGTTTTTGATACAACTAATGTGAGTTTATGTTTAACTGCATCTTGGTTTCATACTCAAATATAATTATGTTGAATGAACTGTTGAACTACAGCAACAATTATGAAGGTGTCAAAATAATGTTAACCAGTTATGCAAAACAATTGTCTGCTGGGGTGCGGTATGTGTCTTGATATGTGTTAATTGTTACAATATTCACATTATTCAATCACCAGATTTGTTGGACGCTTTAAGTCTCGTAAAGAAAGGGAGGCTGAGCTTGGAGCCCGTGCCAGAGAGTTTACCAATGTTTACATCAAGAACTTTGGGGATGACATGGATGACGTGAAGCTGAGGGAGTTGTTTAACCAATATGGTAGGACAATGATACATTTCAGAGACTCGTGATGTTTGTATAATGCAGGTTAATGGTGTGATATGGCTGGTAAAATGTTTTGATTATTTGTTATAATTTGAAGGACCTTCACTAAGTATCCGGGTTATGACTGATGACAGTGGCAAGTCCAAGGGATTTGGCTTCGTCAGCTTTGAGAGACATGAAGATGCCCAGAAGGTTAGAATCTACTCTTGGTTATTTTTCATTATGCCCCATCATATGCATCTAACTATTGAAACATGACCATCACAACACTTGTCACTGTAATTCTGCTTCTCTTTCACTTTAAGTATTCTATTGCTTGTATCAGTGGTTTTCAAAGTGTGAGGCGCACCTCCCCAGGGGGGCGCTAGAGAGCTTCAGGGGAGGCGCAGCGTGAAAAAACAACTAGAAACAGTGAAATCTAGCTATTTAACTTCAGCTAACTTTATGCGAGCAACAGCATGGATGGATTTTTAGTGAAGTTACCTAAAGTGAGAGAGGAGACGGCGTCTGGCAGAAAACGGGAAGTATGACCACGATTATTTGAAGCTAGGAATTTCATGGACTGGTCCTGGCAGGGGCGGACTGGCCATCTGTGTGTTCTGGAGAATCACAGAACGGCCGGTCGTCAGCGGGCTCGGTTCGCTGAAGGCCGGCACCGCCCTTTATTTTAATTGTAATAATAGGCGCTTTCACACCGGAGTACTTTTCCCAGTATAGTTCCAATATAGTTCAGAAAATGTGTGTTCACACCAAAAAAATCCGGAACTAGAACTTAGTTCATGAGAACCTTGTCAGTCCCTGCTAGAGAGCATGGGAGAAAAAGGTTCCTATTTCTGATTGGCTGGGCAGATTGCAAACCACGGCCCGTAAAACTCCCAAAAAGTTTTGTGAAGCCGCCATTGTATTTTCCTCGCATTAGCATTAGTAGCATTAGCCCAGCGCACAAACGGGGTGTTTCTCAATCTCCAGTACGCTTGCTTGGTAGCACATGTCTTCCGAGCGTCTTGCTTCAGAAGCGAGGGAAGAATACTTCCTGGCATTCGGAAAACAAAGAGTGGTAAAGGCTAGCAAGTGTGCTTCATATGAGAGGCCCCGCCTTACATTTTCCGCCACAGATTTGGGGAAATTGGTCCGTGGGGATTTTAAGACCGGAGTCTACACATGTGAGCCTCGACATTTCTCCAAATGGAGTACGCCGGGCTCGGTAGATTTACAAGTATGCTGGACATTGGAACAGTCCTTCGGCGGCACTCGATGACCTAGTATGCTTGAAATAGTGGCTCTACATTGCATCCCCGCATCATCCGCCTGTGCGCATCGAAGACTCATTGTTCCCACTAAAGTAGGGGTGAGAGGCAAAGTTCTCGTTCAGTGTGTTGTCGGGAGCATATAAGGATGTTGTCGGGAGCATATAAGGATTTATTTAATGTAAACAAAAAAAGTTTAAAACATAAAGATAAAAAGTTATTGTTTGATGTTTTAAGGAGGTGACGCTACTCAGCCAATCAAATCGGTGCAGTCAGTGAGTCGGCACGATAGATTCAAACAGAGAGACGAGACAAGAAGAGAGAAACAGCAGTGAGTCATTTCAAATGGGTGCTCAAAAAAGAGAAAGGTGGACAGCGAAAACAGAGCATTTTATGACATTTTCTCTTACTGGACCTCTTTGAAATTGAATACCCCTGCATTATAGCGACAATAATAATAATAATAGCAATACTAATTGGGAGGGGGGGCGCAGCTGTTCTTATGTTCTCTGAGGGGAGGCTCACCTTCCCACACTTTGAAAACCCCTGGCTTATATCATTTCAGGCTGTGGACGAGATGAATGGTAAAGAAATGAATGGGCGGCAAGTGTATGTGGGCCGTGCACAGAAGAAAGGGGAACGCCAGAATGAGCTCAAGCGTAAATTTGAGCAGATGAAACAGGATCGCATGACCAGATACCAGGTTTGTTGGTTTCTACTGTCACTGGGTTGTAGCTTGAAAACTCTCCTTTCTGTGATAAAGTAAAAAGCATTCCGAGCCGCTCACACCTCATTGCCCTCGTTAGCCAAGTTGTTTTATCTTTCCAAAACCTATTGGGTCTGGTAAATCACAACAAGTCATATTGGTGCGAAATATAATTCAAACTAGGTTGTCTCCAGATACAACAATGGCTGGCTCTACAATACACAGAGTTGATTTGGCTCATTCTTGATATGTCCCAAATGCCATTGCCAATGTTACAGGGTGTCAATCTTTATGTGAAAAACCTGGATGATGGCCTAGATGATGAGCGTCTGCGTAAAGAGTTCACTCCGTTTGGAACCATAACCAGTGCTAAGGTAAGGGGTGTGATTTGTACTTGCACTTGTTGGGCTAAAAATAGATTGACTTGTTAAAATATAAAATTAATGTAATTTTATAATGATTAACAAAGCGTATCAAAACAAATCTGTGTCTTCTCCCATAGGTGATGATGGAGGGGGGCCGCAGCAAAGGCTTTGGCTTTGTGTGTTTCTCTTCCCCAGAGGAGGCCACTAAAGCTGTAACGGAGATGAATGGGCGTATTGTTGCTACAAAGCCACTGTATGTGGCTCTGGCCCAGCGGAAAGAGGAGCGTCAGGCCCACCTGACCAACCAGTACATGCAGAGGATGGCCACAGTCCGCGCTGTGCCCAACCCAGTACTCAACCCATATCAGCCGGCCCCACCCTCAGGCTATTTCATGGCAGCTATACCTCAGGTGAGTCCGCTGGGTATACATACAATACAGCTTTATTTATAGAGCACTTTAAACCTCCAGACCAAAGTGCTGTACAGTCAAATAAACCAACAAAACATACAACAAATAATACAGCACAGCTCACACACCATAAAACAAGTATAAGTAAAAACAATAGACAATTTAAAAGCACTAAAAACAACACTCTAAAAGATGTTAATACGCTAAGGAGAAGAGGTGGGTTTTAAGAAGCGCTTTAAAAACAGGCAGTGTGGCAGTCTGTCTGATATACATGGGCAGATCGTTCCACAGTCTGGGAGCCTGTCTGATGTGCAGGGGCAGATCGTTCCACAGTGTGAGAGCCGCTACAGAGAAGCAACGGTCCCCTCTGAGCTTTGACCTGGTTCTGGGCACGTTCAGGAGGATCAGCTGACCTGAGAGGGCGGTTGGGCATGTAAGGGTGTAGCAGCTCAGAAAGATATGGTGGGGTCATGCCATTTAGGGATTTAAAAGTACACTGAACAAAAATATAAATGCAACATTTTTAGGGTTGCCAGAAACTGACCATGATCAAAATCGATTATTCGGCAGCCCTGGCGAATAATGATCGATTATTCGACCGACCCCTTCCCCCCCGCGGGAGAGGAAAAAAGCTTAAGGAAACCCCCTCCTACCTTGGCAGCATGTCCTTCACTATCATATTGGTGATTAGTGCAGTTATTTCATCTGCACGCATGTCATCACAACGACGTGGCCTTGAAGTGAAGTTGGTAATGGCCGGCTGTGCTGCGTCTTTCTCTGTAACCTTTTTGGCGTGCTTCGCACTCAAATGCGAACGCATTGTTAAGGTTGAGCTGTGATAGACCAACGTCTTTTCGCAGAGCTTGCATTTAACTTCCTTTGGACTTGTAAGTTCGAAGTAGTTCCACGAGGAGGAACTCTTTGTTCATCTTTAGCCGCACGTGAGAGGTGGGGGTGGGGGTGGGGGCGGGGTAGGTGTGTAGCGTGCTGCAGCAGCAATCTGCTCTGCACGCAGACTTCCTCCAAGTTTACAGTAAAACAAACTGGTGGTGTGATCAATGGCCATTTACAATTATTAATACCATTTTTAGCATTAGTCTATATTTTGGTTGAAACTAAGCCAAAAAAAACATAAATAATAATAAAAAAATATATAAATAAAATCGATTTAAAAAAATAATATTCGATTATGGAGACTGTAACGAATATTCGAATAATCACTGGCATCCCTACCCACAATGCAGTTCGGCGAAAAGCGAGGCAAAGTGACGTCATCCCCATTCAAAGTCAATGGGCAGAGAAGCGTTGGAAGATTTGTTTAAAGCTGCTGTGTGGACGTACCGTTAGGCTGGCCACAATAAAAGGCCACTCTAAAATGTTCAGTTTTATCACACAGCACAATGCCACAGATGTCGCAAGTTTTGAGGGAGCGTGCAATTGGCATGCTGACAGCAGGAATGTCCACCAGAGCTGTTGCCCGTGAATTGAATGTTCATTTCTCTACCATAAGCCGTCTCCCAAGGCGTTTCAGAGAATTTGGCAGTTCACATGTCACCCATTGAGCATGTTTGGGATGCTCTGGATCGGCGTATACGACGGCGTGTTCCAGTTCCTGCCAATATCCAGCAACTTTGCACAGCCATTGAAGAGGAGTGGACCAACATTCCACAGGCCACAATCAACAACCTGATCAACTCTATGCGAAGGAGATGTGTTGCACTGCGTGAGGCAAATGGTGGTCACACCAGATACTGACTGGTTTTCGGACCCCCCCCAGACCACCCCAATAAAGCAAAACTGCACGTTTCAGAGTGGCCTTTCATTGTGACCAGCCTAACGGTACGTCCACACAGCAGCTTTAGACGAATCTTCCAACGCTTCTCTGCCCATTGACTTTGAATGGGGATGACGTCACTTTGCCTCGCCTTTCGCCGAACTGCTTTGTGGGGGAGCGAAGCGAAGATTTCCTGGATTTCCAGTATTCAAAAGTTGAGCAATGTTCAACTTTTGAATTAATTTTGATTAATATATATATAATGTCAAAATGATCGCGTTAACTGCGGTAATTAATTTTTTGAATTAATTGCGTTAAAATATTTAACACATTTAACGCATGTGCAGAATGGCCCGCCCCATACGTGCCACCAGTGGCAGCGCCAGCGTATGGCTGGGGTAGGCTACACCCATACCAAGAAATGGCTTAGCCCCACCATGAGAAATTATGTTAAAGTAAGCAAAAATAAAGTCTGCCAACTCGCGCGATTAAATGGCACAGACAGCAGTTAGTAAGATTGATTTCAGTAGCCACGGTTTTGAAAACTTTTGTCACATCTTTGATAATGTCTTCTGGCCAATCAGAATCAAGATAACGGCGTGGTGTTGTTGCAGGAAGTCCCGACGGAGAATACTTTTGCTGTAGTACAGGGGTGCACATAACTGGTACGCAGGTTATGTGCATAATCTGAAATGCGTACCGTCACTTGTGTCACAAAGCGCATTTGCGTACTGACGTACTTGTGAAGCTTTTCCAGAAGGCGGTTAGATCACCGGACGACAGAGTGATCTGTCGTCGTCGCCCCCCCCCCTTCACTGGAGAACTGCGCTAAAACAGCTGATCACAACGTTCACACTCTGTGGCCCCCCCCCGTCGACTTTCCTAAAGTACTCCCCCGTTGATAGAAATCAACACGTAATGAATTAAGACCCCGCGGTATGATGATTCATAGGTGTGTGGGTTGTCTTTCATTTTGACATGCAGAAAAATGTTAATAAACATAGATACTGTATGTTAAATGGATATATCCGCCTAATTTCATTTATCTTTCCATTCCCACAACAATATACATAAATAAATGGCATATTTTGGACATAGTTCGAATGGTTCATGATTAATTAATTTTTAAACTGTGATTAATCTGATTAAAAAATGTTAATCGTTTGACGCGTTAATAACGTTAAAAAAAATTAACGCCACTAATTATTTTAACGCGATTAACGCATGTGTATATTTTTCCCTCGGCCGCCCCGTAGTTTCAGAGCGCATTGAGTTTAACATACCATCTACAAGCTGATGCTGACAGCCCTGCTCCTGCCGCCCGCTTGTGGCAGACCACACTTCTTATAGTCGAAGTCAGCACACTCATGATTGCAGCAACATGATTGCAGCGTCCAGGCAGCTCCCGTTCGAGCATATATATGCCTTGAGTTGCACATAGCTCCAACGATCCAACACACACACACACACACACACCATTTGTATTGTATGAGAGAGGTTCCAGGTTGAATTGAGGCGAATATTTGTAATGTTCAAATGATAATAAACATTAGCATAAAGCATATTTGTCCACTCATATGTTGATAAGAGTATTAAAAACTTGAAAAATATTCCTCTACGGTACATTTAGAACAGATCAAAAATGTGCGATTAACTATGGACAATCATGCGATTAAATATTTTAATAGACTGACAGCCCTAATATATATATATATATATATATGTTATTTTGTGTAAATAGAAAATGTTTTAGATCTTTGAGTTCATCTCATGAAAAATGGGAGCAAAAACAAAAGTGTTGCATTTGTGTTCAGTGTAAATACGAGGATTTTCAAATGAATCCTAAAATGTATTGGCAGCCAATGGAGTGAAGCCAAAATGGGGGAAATGTGGTCGTATTTCCGTGTGCCAGTTAAAAGCCTTGTTGCTGCATTTTGCACCAGCTGCAGGGGATCGAGGGAGCTGACCCCCATGTAGAGAGAGTTACAGTAATCCAGCCGAGTGGTGACAAAGGCGTGGATTACTGTCTCAAACTGCTGTCTGGAGAGAAAATGTTTCATTTTGGCTAGCTGCCTATGGTGATAAAAACTTGTTTTTACCACAGATTTAATCTGACTCAAGTTTTAGTTCAGGGTCTATTTTAATGCCAAGGTTCGTAATGGTGGGCTTGGTGTACTGAGCCAAGGAACTGTTGTTAGTGAATTGCCATACAAATAACAGTGTTTCCCATACATCGACATACAAACCCCACAGATCATCAACTACGGTGTGTCTCGCTCATAAAGGCGAGACACGGCAGGCAAAAACATAGTTTTTCATGCACTGGTCAATTTAGAGATGTTGTGCTATTTTGATTCCATAACATGTTTTCTCTCAGGCTTTTGGAAGGAAAACGTACAAAATACACATTTAGGTGTTTATTTTACTGTAGTTTGTCTATTTGGGTCTGTAGGTTTCTCCTAAATTCACCAAAAGTTAGCATTCTAACGTAACATAAAGTACCGCGACCGCTGTTTGCACCATGTCATCAGAGGTATCGCTGGAAAGCTGTGTCTCTCCTGCACAATCTCATCGGATCCAAATATGGTCATTCCCTTTGTATCAGAAACCAATCGTGAAAGTACAAAGGGGTCTTAAACCAAGAAACAAAATCTCATTGGCTGGTGTTAATTTCTGACAATGTGATTCGTTCAGATGCGTCACGTGGTGTGCTAAAACACTTCTTGGTTTAGATTTCGCTGGAAATTTAAATCTCAAAATGGCAAAAGAACAGCGATTTAAAAACGTTCACAGAGAAGACGACAACAATTGTCACTTGCACGAAGCAATGTTAGACAAAAAACAAATGACCCCGAACACGAAATACCTTCACGGAGTGCGTCGAGGCGCAAGCTGTCATCCAAAGAACAGGAGGGTTTAGGTAGGGCCACACAGCAATCTTTAAAGGTCGTTTTCTCAAAATGAGTTTTTTCTCATGTTTCTGAGTGAGAAATGTCCACTTCAGTAGCACCAAATACACCAAACCTTCCAGTAGGGCTGTGCAATTAATCGTGATTACGATTATGATTTGCGACGATTATGAAAACCGCATAATTGACAAAATACGATTATTTTGCTGGGTGCGCTTTCGCCCCTCCCTAAAAGCCCACTCGGCCACGTGGGAGTGAAATGTGTGGTGAGTGTTCAGCGCGAGCGAAGATGTCAGAACAAGAGCAGCAACTCATTACAAAGAAGGGTAAAACTATTTCCACTATTTGCAAGTACTTTGCCATTACATTTCACATCGCTAAAGATATGTGCCCAGTTAGCACTGTTAGCAACCAGGGCTTTAAGCAACTTGTCAACACGTTGGACAAGCGTTACGCGATGCCGTCTCGGTATTATTTCAGCAGGTCTGCGCTGCCTGCACTATATTACAAATGCCGTGGGGAAGTTGAGAGAGATGTGGCTTCAGCTGACTACTTCGCCACCACAACGGACCTATGGTCTAGCCCAGGGGTGCCCAACCAGTCGATCGCGAGATGTGTCTAAAAATAGAACAACAATATTCTGTTTTATCGTTAATGTCCTGTAACATAATCTTCCTGTGCCAGAATAATGCACTTGAACGCATCAAAGCTTTGTGATTGGCCGGCGTCACCCCATGTTTCGGGGCGTGGCTGAGGGTCTTCAGTACAGGTGGCTTGTCACCTGCCTGCGCTCATCTCTGTAACCAGACCATGTAAACAGGCTGGTGTTTCTTGCAAAAAATCTTTAAGAGGTGACGTGAGCAGCCCTACCAGCATTTGCCATTTTTTATTTGGTCTTAAATTGTAGTTCAACATTTATTTCCTGTTACTTCTGGACCATGACGGTTGGCCAGCCTTTAATGTTTAACTGAGTGGAATATGTTTTACCAAAATGTTGGCTATATGTTAAGGAGTTTTCAGTATGTTGTGGCCGTGCACTGCATCATATTTGATTTAATTTATTTTGGTCTAATTTATTTTTATTTATCATATTAATAATATATGTTTAGTATGGTTTTGGAAGTGCGCTCCAACATATTTGTTGATTGGTAAAATATTATTTGTTTTAAAGTTCAATGAATAATCGTCAAAATAATCGTGATATCAATTATTGACCCAAATAATCGTGATTATGATTTTTGCCATAATCGCACAGCCCTACCTTCCAGTTATATTCCTATCAATATTCTGAAGGTTTTAGGTTGCGTTTCCACTAGTTCCGGCCCGGGGCCACTTTTTCACCAGAATCGCTGGCAAGGGGGCTACAACTACAACAAGATGAACATATTTGACCGTGATTTAATTGTATTACACGTTTCAAAATGATGCTGAAGTAACAACATGCTGATACCGGTTAGTAAAAACCATGAATTAATGCTTTGACAAGTCTGCAGACAGACGGCAGGCGAAAAACCTTTTAAAATGCGTGTTGTCTAAATGGAGATAGGCTAAGCTAACGCAGTATACTCCGACCGTCCACACTCACAACAATGGCCAAAACAGACATAAATAAACCAGCGACTGTATTCGCCATGACACAGACAATCTGTGGTTTGTACTTGTTTAACTTTTGTCTAGTTTCTGAACAGATATGAGGAGCTGTGAGCTTGAGTGCTTGAGTGATGTTGTTTTTCTGAAGATGACATCACGGCTCCGCCTACACTGCGTTACTATAGATACTACCCCAGTTCCTAAACTGTAATGGAAGCGCAGCATTAAAGTGAGCTGAGCCTAACAAGGCCTAACAAAACCGTACTAAGTCGAGCAAGGCCTGCGCTGGAAATGCGCCATAAGTATGGACCCAAGACGGAGCAAATAGAGGGAATATAGCAGGGGGCCTAATACTGAGCCTTGTGGGACCCCATACAGGAGTGGAGCAGAGGATGACTCGGAGTCACCAAGGCTGACAGAGAAAGTTCTATCCTTCAGATATTACCTGAACCATTCCAGGGCTTTCCCCTCAATGCCCACCCTCTGCTCCAAGCGAGAGATCAGGATGTCATGGTCGACTGTATCGAAAGCAGCAGTTAGATCAATAAGCAGAAACACAACGCAGTCCCCAGAGTCGGTAGATAAAAGGATGTAATTAAAAACTCTTAAAAGCGCTGTTTCAGTGCTGTGCATAGTTTTAAAACCGGATAGGAAAACCGCCAATATATTGTTCTCTTCCAGAAAAAACATAATTTGACTCTACACAATTTTCTCCAGGTATTTTTACATAAAAGACATTTGGGAAATGGGCCTAAAATAAGCCAGAACTGTGGGATCCAGACTGGGTTTTTTAATACGAGGTTGCACTACTGCATGCTTCAGCTTTTCAGGGACCTTCCCTGAGAGCAGACTGCTGTTTATAACTGCCAGCACAGATTGTCCAACAGTGGGGAAAACCTCTTTAAAAAGTCAAGGCGCGACAGGGTCTTTTGGAGAACCAGAGCGCTTTCACTTGGAGACAATCTCCTGTACAAAAGACAGAGCTACAGGCTCAAACTGGTTAAAGACAGCAGAGCACGGTGCAGGAACTGAGGGGTGAGATTTGAGCTCTAGTGGAGTTTACCTTATTAATAAAAAAATAAAGAGTCTTCACAGACCGCAGTAGAAGTCTCCATAACGGTAGTCTGGGGGGCATTTAGGACCAAATCAATAGTCTGAAACAGAACACGTGGCTTGTGACGGTTTGACAGAAAGATGTCAGATAAATGTTTAAATGCATTTTGCCTCTTTCACAGTGATCTGATAGAGACGCCAACACTCCCTCAACATTTGAAATGAAACAGTAGTTTGTCCTTTTTCCATTTACACCCAGCTCTACGGCAATCCCTTCATACAGTCTGAGTCGTGTCATTTAACCAAGGCTTAGATTTAGTTTTAGGTTGCCTGGTTTTTAAAGGAGCAACAGTGTCTATGGTAGCTTTGCAAGTGGAGTGAAACCATGAGCTAAGCTCATCCATTTCAGGTGACATAGGTTCATGAGAACACAGCTCTGTTTAAAAGCGACCAGCAGTGGAAAGGTTAATATTACGAGTGCACCGAGAAGCAGCGCGGTTTAACAGTTTAACAAGCAAGTCACATCAAATAATACAGGCATATGATCAAAGAAAAAAGCGTTGCAAATCTCCAGGTTAAGAAACAGGCAAACCATAAGATAAAACAAGATCAAATGTGTGTCCGCGTTCCTGCGTGGGGCCAGACACAGACTGCACAAGATTAAAGGAATCAACGAGGTTTAGTCCTTTGCCACAGGTTTATCGGGACAACACACATGAATATTAAAATCCCCAACAATAAGGACACGATCATATTTTGGCATAATTTCAGCCAAGAAATCGGAGCAATCATTTAGAAATCCCTTATTGTATTTGGGAGGTCTATAGACCACAGCACACAGCACTGTATGAGAGCAACGAAGCTCGAACACGCTCAGTTCAAAGCTACCAGGTGAGAATGACAGTGAAAGCTGCTGGCATTTATAGTCACTCTTAAGGCCCTGACACACCAAGCAGTCACCAGAGGACTAGCCGACACTGAAGTCGGCTGTTGCCTGGCTGTGTTCTCCTGCGTTTTGGCCATGTGTCGCACGGGAACACACCGCACCGACTTCAGTGCGTGAGTGGCAATAACTCTCCTTACCAGCAGGCGGCGGTAGTGTGTATTCGTCATTCAAAAGAGCCAACAACCGGAAGACAGAGAAGAAGAGTATATTTTCTCCGTAATATCATACAGAGCTGGCCTCTCCTGGATCAAGGTGATCAGCAGGTCCTCGTTTGCATCATTCCAGATCGCCATGATGAGATGAAAATGAATAGCAGTCTGTGTGTGCCTTCTTAAATCGTTTGTTTACGTCCCTCACTTCCGCTTCGCTTCTCATGCACTGATTTGCTAGCTGGACAGCCAATCAGAGTGATTATTTGGTCCGACTGCCAGACCCGATGCATGGCCGATTCAACATGTTGAATCGGCCATGCATCGGGTCTGGCAGTCCAAATAAGGCGTGTCACGGTCGACGGTGCGGGACGCACCAACCTGACTACGGCGCCGCGAATGCCCGACAGCCTCTGACGGCCTCTGACTCCCAAAATCGGGTTGGTGTGTCAGGGCCTTTAAAAACAGTTGCTATACCTCCACCTCGGCCTGACGTCCGCAGAGAGTTAAAATAGCAGCAATGCTGCAGTACAAGTTCGGTAAACGCGCTGGACTTACCAATACTGAGCCATGTCTCAGTCACGCAGAGGAAGTCCAAACCCTTGGAAGTGAAGAAATCCTTTAGGACAAAAGTCTTGTTTGTCAGCGATCTTGCGTTAATCAAGCCAAACCTGGCAGGGGCTGGCAGATTGGCGGCGTTAGAGGTCCGGGGAGCCCGACACAGAGACCTCAGGTTGTGCAGATTAACCCCGCGGGGACGAGGGGAGCAGGTCCCGCGGTGCAGGAATGCCTCATCCGGGCCGACGACAACTACCAGCCAAAAACTACTACCAGGCTCGAAAAAGAGAGACAAGGCTCATACTCAGTATGAGAGAAAAGATGAGCTAAAGAAGCCTTCATTCTCACCAGTCGACCACTGCGCGTTTTGCCCCGGCGGCGGTGGCGTTTACGGCGGGTAGGTGGAGCTGGGGTGCGGCTCAGGTAAACTAGTCCCCCTAATAAAAACAGAGGCAGCGTTTTATGTCCACCATGAGTAGACTTTTCTAGATTAATGGCAGAAAACCGAAGGTCCAGCAGTGTTTGGCGATCGTACAACAGTAGAGCGTTGACATTTAGCATTAAAAATTACACAAACATTAGCCGCGTTCACACCGCAGTACTTTTCCCACTTTAGTTCCAATATAGTTCCGAAATGTCGTGTTCACACCAAAAAGAGCCGGAACAAAAATGTGTTCATCAGAACCTTTTTTACCCCCTTTTCCGTCGCTGCTAGAGAGCAGGTACTTTCATGGGAGAAAAAGGTTCCTATGTGTGATTGGCTGGGCGGATTGCAAACCACGCCCCGTAAAACTCCAAAAAAGTTTTGTGAAGCTGCCATTTTATTATCCTCGTATTAGCATTATTAGCATTAGCCCAGCGCACAAACGCAGAGAGACTAACTTATGGCAACACAAAATAAAACATTAGAGCGGTGGAGATGAGGAGGTGTCGGCGTTCTGGCGATTTACTCGGAAGGCTTCAGTAGAAGCTGCTGGGAGTCCCCAACTCCGGGGACTTCCAGCCAGGGACTCCAGGGTGGCAGTATACGCCGTGAAGTGGTTTGCGGCCTGCCAGTAAACCGAAAGCAGAAGAAGAAGAAGTGACATCAGCGGCTTCATTTGCCTAATCCTTCCCCAGGAACTTATTCCGGTGTGAACGTGATGTGTACTTCGTTCATGAGAACTAAAGAGTTCTCAGGAACCTTTTGTGGGAAAAGTACTGCGGTGTGAATGTGCCCATTACAAAAACACACAGCGTTGGCAGCGACAGACGGCAGGCCACACACACTGGCGCCATCTTGGAAAAAAAGATGGCGCCAGTGTGTACATGACAAACATTCGCATATTGCGACATTGCTACCTGAATCGAAACATTTTTCAAGTTGTCTGATCATTTATAATGGTAAACGTAATCTGAGAAAATGGAAAAAGTTCTCCTGCTAAATCTATTCTTCCTGTAACGCTCAAAATATTTTGAATATTTTCAAATTCGTCAAAAGCTATGCATTACACATTCACTCCTTCTTATTTTACCTTTCACTGAAAAACCAACTTACCTCAGCATTTGTGGGCAGTTCAGCAAAGCACACATCGACTGTGGCGCAGTGGGTTAGAGCGATCATCTTTAGATATGGGGAACACCGGTTCAATCTAATCTTGACACCAATTGCAGTCGGCATGTTGCTGTGTCCTTGGGCAAAACACTTCACCCCAAAGGGTTCCTGTGGGGGTTGTCCACAGCATTGCGT
Organism: Champsocephalus esox; assembly: GCA_036324585.1. Lineage (NCBI taxonomy): Eukaryota > Metazoa > Chordata > Actinopteri > Perciformes > Channichthyidae > Champsocephalus > Champsocephalus esox. Next base: position 43,654,185 of record CM070478.1, read on the forward strand.
AGATGTAAGTCTATTTGGATAAAAGCGTCTCATAAGTACATGTCATGTAAAGTCAGAATTAGCTATGGCTAATATATGGCTGAATATCTGAGTCAAGAAAAGTACTTTATAATATACAGTGGATGACATAAGTATTTGATCCTTTGCAAATTTTGTAAGTTTGCCCTCGTACAATGAAATTAACAGTCTATAATTGTTATGGTAGGTTTATTTTAACAGTGAGCTGCTTCTGAAGCCTTCCGAGTAAATCGCCAGAAACGCTGACACCTCCTCATCTCCACCGCTCCCATGTTTTCTTTTGTGTTGCCATAAGTTAGTCTCTCTCCGTTTGTGCGCTGGGCTAATGCTAATAATGCTAATGCGAGGAAAAGAAAATAGCGGCTTCACAAAACCTTTTGGGAGTTTTACAGGGCGTGGTTTGCAATCCGCCCAGCCAATCAGAAATGGGAACCTTTTTCTCCCATGAAAGTACCTGTTCTCTAGCAGGGACTGAAAAGAGGTTCTCATGAACTAAGTTCTAGTTCCGGATTTTTTTGGTGTGAACTAGGGGTGTAACGGTTCACAGAAGTCACGGTTCGGTTCGTACCTCGGTTTGAGGGTCACGGTTCGGTACGGTTCGGTACAACAAGAAAAAGCAAAAAAAAGTCCCAAATACATAATTCCAGGTTTGTTGCTATTTATGTTTGAACAGTAGTGCAAGTTTCAGTTTAAAAATAAGGAACTCATTTTGAATAATTAACTGTATTAAACAGTTAAAAACAAACCATACACAGTACACTCAGTTGGCCATATTATCTATAATGGCTGACAAAAAGGTTTCATCAAGCTGTAAAACTAAAAAGAATGTCTTAAATATTACATCATAAATAATAAGAAAGTGTTTTCAAGAGCGCAAAGTCGTTGAAAAACATATGCCAAAAGCTTCCGTTATTTATTTTGGTCTCTCGACTTTCATGTCTATTGGCTTCTTAAAAACAGCGGGGATTAGCTGCTGAACTGCTGTTGTCTTTTGCCGGGCTCCGGTGATTGGCAAATCTGGGTGATGCCTTCTGATATGATTTAGCATGTTTGGCGTGTGTTGCCATGAGCATACCGCACCGCTGTAGAACAACGCCGACACACCGTCCTCGTCGGATCCACCACTCGCGCACTTCATCGTTATTGTAGTCCACAGGGAACCCGAAATGTTCCCACACAGCTGATTTAAAAGAAGCAGGTGGGTTCTAGCTCGTGTGTTATCTGAAATCGCCATACTAACTTTTTTTCAACAAAAACATGCTTTGGCCAATCAGAATGCAGATCCTGCAGTACTGGAGGCGGGCTTTACTGCACTGCACTGTGACAGTGAAGGGAGAGAGCTGCTTCCGATCGGCAGAAATATAACTCGGAACCGTAATAACTCAATATAATGTTGTCAAATCAAAAATGATAACAATTTGCAGTGGTATATGTGTATGTGAGAAGGCCTGCTCCCGGAAAGCTGGCTACTGACACAGAAGGGCTCCCGAATTTGATCATTCGCATAAAGAAATAAACAAGAGAGAAAGTGCATCCGTCAGCAGAGCTTCTGTCAGTCAGAAGGTTAGGTAAAAGTTGAGATGTCATGTTAGGAGAATTAACTAAAATAAACTTCATGTATTTACATCTATTTTTAAATAACTGTCATGAATCTGTGTGTGAGATACAGACGGGGAGAAAAAAGTCCAGGCATATTTTTATAAAATTATTAACAAAGGTCGCAAATGTGCCCTTTCATGCATTTGAGACCCTTCTACATCCTCTGCACATTTCAAGAAGCAAGAGAGTGTGTGTGTGTGTGTGTGTGTGTGTGTGTGTGTGTGTGTGTGTGTGTGTGTGTGTGTGTGTGTGTGTGTGTGTGTGTGTGTGTGTGTGTGTGTGTGTGTGTGTGTGTGTGTGTGTGTGTGTGTGTGTGTGTGTGTGTGTGTGTGTGTGTGTGTGTGTGTGTGTGTGTGTGTGTGTGTGTGTGTGTGTGTGTGTGTGTGTGTGGATTTTCATTTTGTAGCCTACGTGTGAGAGATATAGAGGGGCACATAGAGGAAGAGAGTGAGGGAGCACACAGAAAGGCTGAGAGCAAAAGAGAGGTCGGGGACATACACCCAGCATGCGTACCTGTGTGTATGATGTGGCTCTTTGCAGTAACACAGTATATGATTGGCTCTTTAGTTTTCTTGGTGACTGTGGTCCCAGCTGCCTTGAGATTATTAACAAGTTCCTCCCGTGTAGTTCTTGGCTGATCCCTCACCTTTCTCATGATCGTCATACCCCACGGGGCCAGATCTTGTGTGGAGCCCCAGACCGAGGGCGAATGATGCTCATTTTGTGTTTCTTCTATTTCCGAATAATGGCACCCAACAGTTGTCTCCTTCTCGCCAAGCTACTTTCTGATGGCCTTGTGCAGGTCTACAGTCTCGTCCATGAGATCCTTCGACAGCTCTTTAGTCTGGCCTATGGTGGAGAGGTTGATTGATCTGTACTTCCTTAAAGGAAGAGGACTCATGTAACCGGTCCATGGGTGCCAGAATTCTTGTTGGTTGCCAGGGGATCAAATACTTATTTCCCACAGTTAAATGCAAATCAATCAACTTTTATACAATATCAATTTCTGGATTTGTTTGTGTTGATATTCTTACACACTGTTAAAATAAACCTACAATTATACATTGTTGTATAATGTTGTGGGCAAATTTACAAAATCTGAGGGTATGAGGGCGCACACCGAAAATAAGAGGGCACAGCGCGTCTGTTATCCGGTTTAACCACCTCTTGGTTGTAGGGGTATGGATAATAGAAATATTTGTAACGAATTGGCTATCGGACACCATGAACTGATCAATGATTGTTTCTCTTTCCATCAGGCTCAGAACCGTGCTGCGTACTACTCTGCCAACCAGCTGGCCCAACTCCGCCCCAGCCCCCGCTGGGCAACTCAAGGAGTGCGTCCTCAGCGTAAGTAAAAACATTTTCACTAATTTTGTCACTTCACTGTTATTGGATTTTGAAGCAATGCTTTAATTGAATAAATGGTACCTGGCTCTGTTGAACATTGAAGGAGCTGAATTCTCACCCTTTCAGTGTGAACCTTTTAATGTCGTTTCCTCTTCTTTCAGACTTCCAAAACATGCCCAATGCTATGCGGCCCTCAGCTCCCAGGCCCCAAACCTTCAACACCATCCGTCCCACCACCACACCCAACACACAGGTTCCGCGCATGATGGCTTCCCAGCGTATGCGTAAGTATTTCATATTTCAGAAAATATAATCTAAAGCTATATTTTGTCAAGTTGTCCTCGCGAGTTAATCACTTGAAGCAGGTTTGATAAAGGGACCTTTTCACTTTCCTCAGCCACACAGGCCCTCAGTCAACGCCCTGCCGGATCTTCAGCAACTGCTGCCCCAGTGCGCGCCATGCCCCAGTACAAATATGCTGCTGGTGTGCGAAACCCCCAGCAGCACATGGCCTCCCAGCCACAGGTCCCCATGCAGCAGGTAGATTCCATTCCACTTGTGCTTTTCAACTTAACTAGCTGATGCCCAAGAAGAAAAAATAGAAGACGATCTGCATTTATTTACCTTTTCTGTTTAATTAGTTTGAAACAAGAACATAAGGCACGTTCACACCGGAGTACTTTTACTCGTACTTTTCCCGTTTAGTTCCGTTAGTGCTTGGAATTTTGCGTTTACACCAAAAAGAGTACTTAGTTCCGTAAACTTTTACCCCCATTTTTAGTGCCTGCTAGAGAGGTGGTACTATCCTGGTGAGAAAAGTACCAATTTCGATTGGCTGGGCGAATTGCAAACCACGCCCCGTAAAACTCTGAAAAGTTTTGTGAAGCCGCCTTTGTATTTGCTGGCATTAGCATTATTAGCATTAGCATTAGCCCCGCGCACCAACGGAGAGAGAATAACTTAAGGCAACACAAAAAAAAACATGGGAGCGGTGAAGTGATGAGGAGGTGTCGGCATTCTGGCAATTTACTCGGAAGGCTTCAGTAGAAGCTGCTGCAACAGTCCCCAACTCCGCAGTCCCCAAATCCGCAGTCCCCAACTCCAGGGTCTTCCGGCCGGGAACTTCGGGTGGCAGTATACGCCCAAAGCAGAAGAAGAAGCAGCAGCAGCAGCAGCAGCAGAAGAAGAAGAAGTGACGTCAGCGGCTACATTTGTGCGTAATCTTCCCTCGGGGAACTTATTCCGGTGTGAACGCGATCTGTACTTAGTTCCATGGGGGCACTAAGTGCTGGGCACTAAGTACGGCAAAGTACTTGGTGTGAAAGCGGCTATAGTGTAAAAACCATATCATGAAAATGTTTGGTTTATGCCAAATAGTAAGCAGGACTTTTCAAGAACCAAATCATTAATTTTGTTTTCCTTCTTTAGCCTGCTGTCCATGTCCAAGGACAGGAGCCACTGACGGCCTCCATGCTGGCCGCGGCCCCTCCTCAGGAACAGAAGCAAATGCTGGGTCAGTAAATGATCTGCTCAAAGAAACTAACATGAACAGAATTGTACATAATCATTTGATAAGGATTTAAGGCTGGTTTTACACATTTTTGAAATAGTTGTTGACTGTTCTTCTTTAGGTGAGCGTCTGTTCCCCCTGATCCAGAACATGCACCCCAGTTTGGCTGGCAAGATCACCGGTATGCTGCTGGAGATCGACAACTCTGAACTTCTCCACATGCTGGAGTCACCTGAGTCGCTGCGCTCAAAGGTCAGATGGTGACTAAGCTATAAAATGTTAACGGGCATAATGATTTGATCACTCATCCCCTTTCCCACCAAAGCTTGAAGCTAGTGCCCGTTATGACCCGTTCTTCCTGTTTCCACCGCAGCTTGAAGAACCAAATATGTCAGGCTTATGTTGGAGGCTTGGTCAGATTAATTTTAGCAATAACAGTTTATGGCGAGTACGGTGAACAGAATAAAGTTGTTACACGCCGTACCACTCGGATTGCAAAGTGACTAAGACGCAACCTCACACGTCAGGCAAGACTTATTTGATATTGTTTATTTTTTACCTTAATTATAATGACTCGGCATCAGTTTGATGTGGTTTTTATTATAGCAGCTCTCGGGTGTAAACAATACATGGGCTACACATGTTGCCATGTCAGACTATCGCAATTAAAATTGTAATGAAAAATAAGCAAGTAAAATATGCCTGTAGAAAAGGGCTTATTCCACAATAGGATAGTGTGGGGGAAACTCCTGAAGCAATCGGAGTCAGGACTCGGAGAGCTGGAGCTTTGATGGCAAACACTGACAGTTTATTTGGAGCTTCGGCCGGAGAATTCACAGACATGTCAAGAGTCAGAGGTTCACAATCAATTCTGAAGAACTCTTCTGTAGTTCCAGGCTTTAACTAGTTCGGAGTGTAAGAATCAACTTTCTTTATCAGCGAGACAAAACAAATATGGACCCTGAATCTGACTAGAGCTCTCGTCCATAGAAAATAATGTGCGCCAGGGAACCTACGTTCTTAAAAAGAAGGGCTTCTAGATGTCCCTGAACAATAAACTATCTCATGTCAGCTTGTGCTCTGTCATAGGCTGGCAACAACAATGCGCCCAAGCGGCCCCTCCTTAAGAGAGATGGCAGCAATACCCAAGGCCGTAGACCTTTGCCAGCGGAAAGGAGACGGTGAAAAGAGAAAATGATGAGCTGTGTCAAAGGTTGAATACCTAAGCAAATTATTCCCCAACAGATGGCAACAAGTAGTCAAGATAGTCAGACAAGCTTCGGTGGCTAGGCTTACATCACCCATCTCATACCAGAGAAACGTAATGAAGGCATTGTGATGCCAAACAGCGTCCATTCAGACTAGAACACACTGACAGGCAGTCCACCGTTGTTGTTGTGAGGGGCGCTGTTTGGAAAATCTGCAACTTTAATGGTGATGTCATGGCCTGGCACCACTTGGGAACTGGGCGGTGGAAAAATAACTGGTTCCTAAACTGCAAACTAATTCCGAACTAAAAAACCACTAGCACCGATCTAGAACTGGAACCTGTTTGGTCGGTATCTGCATTGTTTCTCTTGACCTGAGCAGACTTAAATATGGAGTGTGGACTGGGCCCTGCCGTGGTACCCTTGAGCAAGGCACCGGACATCCCCCTCACCCCCATTGCTCCCCGGGCGCTGTACACTGGCTGCCCACTGCTCCTAGTACTAGACTCCTGGTACTAGGATGGGTGAAATTACAAAGCACTTGTATACTAACAAAGGGCTGGCTTCTCTAAAGCCAGTTGAGTAGCACTTAAAATGGTTTGGCTCTATGAAACCTAGTGTACTTATATGTTTTCTTCAAGTTTGTATCTTCCTGGTCGAATGTACTTATTGTAAGTCGCTTTGGATAAAAGCGTCAGCTAAATGTAATGTAAATGCAGAGGCAACATTTCACTGTGCTTTGCGTGTATGACCATTAAAGAGGGTTTCATCCCTCCGATTCTATCTATCTGTTGTTTAGGTGGATGAGGCTGTTGCTGTGCTGCAGGCCCACCAGGCCAAGGAGGCTGCTCAGAAGTCAACCACCCCCGCTGGTGTCCCCAGTGTCTAAGGTGTGTAACATTTTGAAGTAAAGATGACTCGGATGAAATTATACAGTATATAAATAATGAATAAATGAACTACAGAATAAGCATCAACATTTTTGGTATTTTTGTCTTGCAGATTGAAGCCTGCTTCACCGATGGAAAAAGAGAAAAAAATATTAAACATTGAAAAACCTAAAACTCTGAAAACATCGCAAAATGATAAATTATTTCTTAAAAAAAGGAAGAAAACAATTAATCTGCCAGGTCTATAGATGGTTCGACTAGACCTTGATAATAAACAAAAATGTGTTGAAAAAAATAGCAAAATAGAAAACAAATTGAGATGATGCGTTCTGAATGCATTCCCCTGTTTTGTGTCATGTTATTGTGTCAGTGCTCAGAATATCAGCCGTGTTCAGGTGACAGCCGAGCGTCATGAAGGGTGATTTGTACTGTGAACTGCTGGCTGTAATAAATTCTCATTCAAAATTCATGCTTTTGTTTAATTCCTCAGTTATTGTCCCAATTAATTTTCACATGTTGTAACTGTCATTGTAATTGGATAGATATTAATGCCAGTTTTGATAATTTCATGCGTGACGGAACGGATTCGGAAGCTGCTTTCCTGAGTTGGCGTTTGTAGCTGCAGGTTAATGTTCATACTGTATAGTGGTCCCGCCTATGGGAAAGACGCTATTGTTTTCTTCCACCGGCTGTCCCGGTTTTCTTCTCATGTCACCGGCAATTTTTACAATCATAGCCTTGTGCATCTGTTAAAAACGTTCTTGGAATAGCCACGAAGGCATCCTCGACAGCAGTTGGCTGTCTATAGGCTTTTGTATGTATGCTTACTGTGGACAGATCCCAATGGTAAGTGGCTACATTGTTTACAGCTGTCTAATTGGTGCAACTCATGTCCCCACACAAAGTGGAAAAGCTTTAAGTGGCAACCGGTCCCAACGTTTGACATTGATTTGGATGACATGGATTTTCACATTGCAAACTCCACCAACTTTCCTACTGTGATGCAAAATAGATTTGTTTAGATGGTGCTCCAAATGTAATTAAATCCGAGTTGTATGGTATTTTCTTTTAAAGAAGGGCATTGACTTGTGAATGGAAGTGTATGGGCATCCATCACACGATCGGGAAAGGCCCTCTGTGTGCATCAGCGTCTCTCAGCCTCGACAGCTTTCCCCACTGAGCCCTTTCGGTTCACTTTCCTGCACTTAAAATAGTACATCGTTATGTTAATAATTGTCAAATGAGAGGCTTTGGGATTAACGGATCATGTCACAGGATCAGGACACAAAAGGACGACTATACTCCCCAGTTACATAAAGAGAAGAAACCTGATCAGATTACTGATGTTTATAAAAATGATAAACATTATAACTATTTTGCAATACAAGGTTAAATAAAGAGGGCGATGACCTATCTGTTGTTTTGTTACTTACATTCTTTATTTCAAATATCTGCAGCAGATGATTTGTTAAACCGTAATACTTTATTCATTCATTAAACTAAAACAGCATTTGTAAACTACTATTCTGTAGAGCCCATCATTTAGGAGGACTTGTTTTTGGTAATAAATATCTTGTAAAGATATTGCCATTTTATGTATATTTATTTTCTTGTTTGCATTGCATTGGATAATGAGGGCATTCAGAAGAATTGGAAAGTAACCAGTTTGCATTACTTATATTGTGAGACTGAGATTATGGTTACTGATAACTTTTTTTATTGAATGAGTCCTTGTAATGAAAGTAGCCCTCCCAGCCCGGTCAAAGTCCCATTTGATCGCATGTTTCCTCCTTTAAACTAAGGGGAACTTAATAATTACGAGTCAAGAGGATGGAAGTTACTGATGTGTGTACACAGATGTAAAAAGCCTTTCGAAAGCTGTGATGTGTTTTTTACCCCAACATTTATAATGTGGACCTTCTACATCTTCATTCTTTCTCCAGGTAGGGTAACAACAGGAAGTTACTCATGGAGACCTCTCAGGGTGGAATCGTCCTGGGTGCTGCTTCTCTTGAAGGTGTTCTTCGCACTGCAGCACCACTACTCCCAGGCAAAAGATCAGCCCTCGTTTAAGCTGGACCAGACGGTTAACACATTTCAGAACATGACTGACCCAAAACAATTATACATTTTATAGGATTTTTATGTCATGATATTTGTTTATCTGTTTATGATTACAACGGGGGGATTTTGAATACAAATATTTATTTTTTTACATTTTATAAAGCATAATTTGGTCCCTCTGCTTTATTTTGTGTATTATTATGATATGGAGGGAGCTTCTGTGTAGCGTGATTGTAAGCCCTGTGTAGTGTAGGATAGAGTTGTGTACATACACGCACACTTAGGTGTGTACGCTTATCCTCGATTGCTGCTGTCACATGTCTTCCAGTCTGGTTCAGGCTGTCAATTGTTTTATTCGTTTTTTCCTTGCTTATGAGGCTGTAAGGAATCCTTGCTGCAAGGAGGACACAAACTGATTCTCACGTGTCTAAATATTTGAGTGGCAGTTTGTACAATTATACAAAAACACACAGCTATCATCATGTAATCCTCTGTATGTTGGATCAGATGCGTCTGTCTGGAACTGCACTTTGTGCTAGTCCATCAGCAACATATTTGACGTACTTACTGCTCTACTGTACAGCATATGTGTCCATTCAATAATTATTCATGCTTAGTTCATTCGTTTTGTGATTTATGAATGGAATTTACTATTACCTTTTATTAAGGCGCTATTTATTTAACCTTATACATTATACATTATTTAGTTGCTGTGGACTGAGACATCTTTAAATCACCATAAAGCTTTGAACTGTACTTTTATATTTGTAATGTCAAAGAATGAATTAACACAGTTATAGCCAACAGAAAATAAAATGTTGGAAAACATACATTGGGAATAGAGAAGAGGAGTGATCATCTTCAGTTATGGTAGTTATATTAAATAAAATATTAATAATGTTTTGCAGATTTGATATCATGTCTCATGGTTAACATGTTAACATTTGTACAGAAGCCAAAGTGTGCTGCTGATCTTGAACCTACACTACTTGAGTCCTCTGAAACCTTGGTCCAAATCTCGCGATGTGATTTGAATATCTGAGCTAGAACGAGAACAGTAAACAACAGAGGGAGCTCTGTAGGAGCTGTTGTCGCTCGAAACGGAACGGATACGGATAGGTGGGACCGAACACAGCAGGAAAACAAGTGCTAGTAGCAGTGGGGAAGTCCTTCACAGCACTGCGCCGGGACCACTCGTTTCTTAACTTGAATCGTTTTTGGAAGGCAGGACGATTTCCCTAGTCTTCGTGACTGTCTGCGGAACAAGTGTCACGAGCAACAGACGGTATGTTCTCATCGTTCCTAGCTAACCGCTAACCTTGCTAACCAGCGGCTAACGCTCGCTGTGTGTGCTAGTTAGCTGGCTAGTGTTCTGGTCATCGTCAGGAAGGCAAGCTGAGACCCGTAATACCTTTTCTAGTGGCTCATATATTTATTCTCCTAACGTCATGTGCATATTTCCCATCCTGGACAAATGTACCAGATGGTGATCATTTGTGAGCCAATGAACTATGTAGCTAAGCTAGCTTTCAATCTAACGTTATAGAGAAGTCGCAGACAAGGAACAGTTCAGCACTGAACTCCAGATCGTTACACTTTAGTTGGTAGTCAATTCAAGATTTTGAGTCAAGCAGCAAGTTTCTGCAGCAGTGTGTTAGACTTAGGCAACAGGGTGGATGTGCCTAAGACTGCCATGACAAGATACAAACTGAACAGAGGAACAGACATGGTTTTGTTTCCGCCACACTGTCAACTACACTGTAAACACGTTGTTACAAGTACATTTACTATTATCATTATTGTGATTTAATTCTCAGGTGGGTCGCGACTAGGTGCTGGAAGCTTCTCTTCCTTGTGCTGAGAAGTCGGCCAGACTGTTGTCTGTTCCTCAGGTGACATGCAGCTGACCATGTCACACACGTTGATGCTTCTTCTTCTTGTAATATGTGCCAATCTGAGATGAAAATGGAGACCTTCCATCAGTTAAGATTAAAAGCACGTTTCAACAGATATAAAGTCTACCTAATCATGTTAATCAACACATGTTCAAACCTGGAGGGAAGTCTTACTGAGCAAGCAGTTGAACTGAAATGAAGTGAATGTTGCTGTCAGCATCCGGTGCGTATCTCCTTGGCTTAAGAAAGACTCAAGACTTGCTCCACTTCATTTGCCCCGTCACCGTGTCCACTTGTGGTGGTAAAAAAGAACTGCCACAGCGTGTCCCCTAGCTCAGTCCGATCTGTTGAGAACTGAGTTGTTGGATATTGAGCTATATGGCCGACAGTGTCATCACATCCCAAATATTGTTTTCACTGTAAAGAAATAAATAGTTTCAGCAAAATACAACACAGCCAAATCTGGCTCCTTTTAGAATCAACAGCCCTTTGAAGTGATGCAGCACTGGAGACGATGCAATCATCCCTACCAACCACTAATGTGTTTGAAGTACAAGTTGTTATCAATAAAGGTCACTGTATTCGTACTTTCAACTGGTCCACATCCACTTTACTGTACACACAGTAATGTTTACGCCCCAGGAAAAAGGGTGTTAATCTACTAATTCTAGTAGATTAACTACATTATTCAAAAGTGTACAGTAATTTATAATAACACGGGAATAATAAACGGAGCGCTCTCTCCCTCTCCTGACAGCATACTTGCCAACCTTGAGACCTCAGAAATCGGGAGCATTTCATAACCACCGCGGGGGGGGGGTGGGTGTAAGTGGATCGCCGGAGCTGTATTAGATTAACATATACACATGCGTATTGTAGTTGTAAATGCACTGTCTTGCAGCCTGCAGCAGCATCCTTGATGGAGCAGGCTGGACCTGCAGGAAAGGAGTGAGCGGAGGGTAGAGACTATCGGCTCACCCTCTCAGACTTTCAGTTGCGCGCGCTACTAAAGAGACGCGCTACCACGGAAACCAAACAATGGTGTAGCTGTATTAAAGTCTGAGTGCAAACAGTCCTGAGTCAATCTGATTTTGTCAGAAATCGGGAGAAATGCGGGAGAGGGCTATGACATCGGGAGTCTCCCGCACAGATCGGGAGGGTTGGCAAGTATGCCTGACAGCCGTCAGTATCCGTCTCATGCAGCTCGCGGATCAGTAATGAGTGAGCTAAACATATCTATAACTAGTTTAGGTAGTTTGAGAGGTAATTAAAATAGCTGCGTGTGATATTCTAACCTGAAGTGTGCTTTGTCCGCTCACCGCTGCATGTGATGCAGAGCTGCGTCTCGAGTCGTCAGCAGCTGATCTCTCTCTCCCGTCAGATTAGACTTCACTCGCCTTTATGTCCATATCGATCAGATCCAGCTAGTTCTAGCTAATGATATGACTACCTGCTTATTAAAAGACACCTAAACAATAAGCGTCGCTATGCAACCGGGTGAGGCCACAAAGTATAGCGCAGCATTATGCATTTGTTTACATGCCCACCGGAACCCCGAGGCATTACCAACAGATCAACGCACAATCAACCCATCCAGGACATCTCTTTCTCCACATTACGTGTTAGACCAGTGGTTCTCAAATAGGGGTACTGGACCCCTAGGGGTACGTTGGAGTACTGCAGGGGGTACGTGAGATTTATTTTATGTTAATGAAAAAACAAACATAATTAATGCATTTACACAAACTACTAATAGTAGATTAACTACTGTATTCAAAGGTAACAGTAATTCTGGATAATAAAATGGGAAAAATAAACGGGGTGCTCTCTTTTGCTCTCCCTCTCCTGACAGCCCATCGACTCGAGTCGTGCAGCTCGCTGAACCTGTAATAAGTGATCCGACAGTAAAGAATACACATATTTAGCTAGTTCCAGAGTCGATAAACAAGCTAAGTGTGTGTCTAACTCTTAGTGTATTTAATTTTGCTCCACTCCACCGGAGCTGTGATCCGGAAGAGCTGCGTGTCTCCGTCAGCAGCAGCTGATCTGATCTCTCTCTCGTGTCCGGTTAGACTTCACTCGCGTTTACTCTTCTTGTCTGTCACATAAGTGGCGCAACTGATGTGGTATTGTGCTAAGGGGAAATTATTTTGATGAGAGATTTGGATTTGCCGGTCAATGTCCGGTAATTACTGGCTAACGGAAAATCTGATATACACAGCCTAATTGTACGGCTCTCATCTGCAAAAAGACAGACACCCATCTTGGTAAAGGAAAATATGCTTTATGGATGATTTTCTCTTCTTTTTGCCAACTGCATGTGAAAGCTTTCCCCAAGAAAACCTTTTTACTTTTGTAGAGTCCAGTGGCGAACCGTGTCTATCACAACTGGACCTTCTGTAGACACACACACCCGCCGCTGCCCCCCCCCGCGGCATTATAATGTCCGTCTTTTCGCTGAATTGTCATTTTCAAAAGGGTACTCGCAACGATTCCGCAACAACTTCCTCTTCACCTGTTGCACTTGTAATTTTAACGTTAAAAACAATAAAACGGCATGAATTGCTTCATCGCATTCATAGACCCTCTGTCTCGAGCCAGTTAACTAGCGGGCCTTCTAGAACAGCCTGGAACCGAGGGGAACTCTGAAAGAATACGCCCATTGGCTACAAATCAATATCTGATTGGTTGATCAAACTGTCAGTCCAAACGTACGCTCTCATTCAGTGCAACGGCCAGGGCATCCTATCAAGGATGTAGAATACCTTGTTGAAGGATACTATACCCAGAGACCCAGAACAAGATCTGATTGGTTGCTTTCTTTTCTAACACAAAACCACTGAAATGCGTAGTGCATGGTCCGAGAAGGACAAGCAAATCAACGTAACACTGTAATATTACAGATCAACGACACAGATACCATTCTCATTTATTCATTTTTATATACATTTTATTTATATAATTAAATCGATATTTTGTTTGTGTTATCTGAGTGTTCTAGGGTATTCTCTAAATACCTTGAAGGCCCTGACGGTTCGCCACTGGTAGAGTCCCATGTTTAACTTATAATCGGTGTAGACAGAAGAAAAAATATGCGTTCAATGGAGAAAACAAAGTTTGTCATAGCTGTGAAATACATTGACGTTGAATATTTAAGGAAAAGTGTGAGTTATTTTATGTTGCTGTTATGATGTCATCAGTGGTGTTTTTATATAATTGGTGGGGCACGAACAGCTCAGATATTTTGATATTGGCTTCTGGTGCTTTTTTAACACTTCATCAAATAGCTGTAGGCTATCCATGATACCGAGGCAACAACTAGCTGATCGTCACATCAGGGATGCAAACTAGTCACCTTTCGGCGAAATTCGCCGTTTTTAATCCAAAATAGGTCGTTTGTGTGATTCATGTAGATCTGCAATACAAATATTTTATAGTTTTTTTCATAGGCTATAAACAGAGGTGGTATAAGTATAGATCTTGTAGTTGAGTAAAAGTAGAAGTACTCAGATCTTGCACTTGAGTAAAAGTAGAAGTACTCAGGTCTTGCACTTGAGTAAAAGTAGAAGTACTCAGGTCTTGTACTTGAGTAAAAGTAGAAGTACTCGGGTCTTGTACTTGAGTAAAAGTACTCAGACCTTGTACTTGAGTAAAAGTAGAAGTACTCAGGTCTTGTAAAATTAGAAGTACCAGAATGTAGAAACAATGCTGCAATCAAAATGTTCCTCAAATAAAAGTATAAAAGTATTATCATCAAAATATAGTTAAAGTAGTGACAGTAAAAGTAGAAGTACTCAGATATTGTACTTGAGTAAAAGTAGAAGTACTCAGGTCTTGTACTAGAAGTACCAGAGTGTAGGAATACTCTGTTACAGTAAAAGTCCTGTATTCAAAATGTTCCTCAAATAAAAGTAGAAAAGTATTCTCATCAAAATATAGTGAAAGACAGTGAAAGTAGTCGTTGTTTGATTGGTCCATGTCAGAATAATATATCTGATATGTTTTATAATGATTGATCATGAAAGTGTTCTCAAAGCTGGTGGAGGTGCAGCTAGTCTGAAGTACTTTGTAGACTGCAGGGTAGCTGGTGGAGGTGCAGCTAGTCTGAAGTACTTTGTAGACTGCAGGGTAGCTGGTGAAGGTGCAGCTAGTCTGAAGTACTTTGTAGACTGCAGGGTAGCTGGTGGAGGTGCAGCTAGTCTGAAGTACTTTGTAGACTGCAGGGTAGCTGGTGAAGGTGCAGCTAGTCTGAAGTACTTTGTAGACTGCAGGGTAGCTGGTGGAGGTGCAGCTAGTCTGAAGTACTTTGTAGACTGCAGGGTAGCTGGTGAAGGTGCAGCTAGTCTGAAGTACTTTGTAGACTGCAGGGTAGCTGGTGAAGGTGCAGCTAGTCTGAAGTACTTTGTAGACTGCAGGGTAGCTGGTGAAGGAGCAGCTAGTCTGAAGTACTTTGTAGACTGCAGGGTAGCTGGTGAAGGTGCAGCTAGTCTGAAGTACTTTGTAGACTGCAGGGTAGCTGGTGGATTTACTCCAGGTGGAACTACAGTCTGATTCAACACTTGGTTATATTTCACATCATTCATCCAGATCTGTGAAGTAACTAAAGGTATTAAATACATGTAGTGGAGGAAAAGTACACTTCTTACCTCTGAACTGGAGAGGAGAAGAAGAACAAAGTAGCAACACATTGAAATACTTAAATAATGTACAAGTATCTCAAAATTGTACCCAAGTAGTACTTGAGTTTATGAACTTAGTTACTTTACACCAGTGGCTATACAGATAGAAAGACTCAGCCCTGCACAGAGGCATGACAATACATTTTCAAAATGCTCAACAGTGCTGCCAGAATTATAAACTGACTGCTACACAATTAAAATAAATGCTTTTATATATTTCTATTAGATGTGACTCTTTACCATTTCTGTTATTATTAACTGCTGCTTTAGTTGCTCTGACTGCTAACATCCTGTTATTCCTCATGTTAAAGCCGATATTCCGTGGGGTCGGGGGGCTCGGGTCCTCGTCACCTTTTTCATACCTGATGAGTTTGCATCCCTGCACATACAAAGAGAGAGCAAGAGAGAGAGAGAGAGAGAGAGGGAGTGTGTGCGATTGTGTGAGAGGGAGAATGGGAGCAACACATTACATAATGCCTGAAGCCATGAATGAACACAGAGCAACACTGTTAGCTAGAGATGGGTATCGTTAGGATTTTATTGATACCGGTATTTTTCGATACTCTTATCGATACTTTTCAATAATTTGGTGCTCAACATTATAGGCATGATTACAAGATGTGAAGATTAAACAACAGTCATTTTATTGTAATTTATTTTTATTTATTATTTAATGTAACTTTTTCAATGTCATAGCAAGCAGGTGTGTTTGACAGTGTGTCTCTGGAAGGGGGGCAGTAATTAGGGGCAGTTCATAAATCCATGTAAACATGATCATTATTCAGTTAAAACGAGACGCTGCGTGCGCACCTCCTAAACCGGAAGCTCTGGTCGGTTGGAAAAATTAATAATTCGAGAGAAGATCGAGAGTTTGTATCGCTTGAAATGACAAAAAGGACAAGGACATCCCTCTGTTGGAGGGGCAAAAGAGTCTGGTGGGATTCTTTTCGGAGTATTGCTGATCGTTTCCCCGACATCGGCGGTGCTCGCCACAGGACAACACGGAACGTGCACGATTTGGACGCGATGAGCTCCCGCTCATCGCTAGTGGAGCACGCGGATGCACTGCGAGCGCCTGAGCCTCGCAGCGGCGAAACTGAGGCTCCGTGGTAAACTGTGGTAACATGAAGAGCCGTTTGGGATCCGAAACAGCCGGCGCTTCTCAGAGAGCCGAGCCAAATGATGTGCACCCCCCGCCATAAAAGGAGCACCGGATCATTTGCACCTCCCCCCGTTCATAGACTCAAGTACCCCTCAAAAGGAAGTAGCGTAATTCATATATCGATAGCAGCACCGTTTGTCCAGCGGCTTAACGGTATACCGATACCGTCCAAATCGGCTACTGGTACTGACTTAGTACCGGCTCTCGATACCCACCCCTACTGTGTGTAATCTACACTCTCTGTGTGTGTGTGTGTGTGTGTGTGTGTGTGTGTGTGTGTGTGTGTGTGTGTGTGTGTGTGTGTTTTCTGACAAAATCAGATTTATTCAGGACTGTTTCCACTCTGACCGTAATACAGCTACACCATTGTTTGGTTTCGTCTCTTTAGCAGCGCGCGCAACTCAAAGTCTGAGAGGGTGAGGAGTCACAGAAAACTGAACAAGAATCGACAGCTCCACCCTCTGCTCACTCCTTTCCTGTAAAACACAGGTCCAGCCCACACATGCTCCATGGTGCTACAGGCACTGCCCTTACAACTACAATAAGCATGTAAATGTTAATCTACAGCTCCGGTGATCCACTAGCACCCGGAGTCTCCACATGCAGACGCAGTAGGGGTGTAACGGTACACGTACCCATACCGAAATTATTCGTTACGGGACTTCGGTACACGTGTGTACCGAACGAATATAACGTTAAACGTAAAAAATTGAGAACGTGAACAACTTCTTGGAAGTAATCTCAGGTGCTGCGTCGCAGCATTCAGAGTAATTTGCTCCCATTGTGTTCAACGCAGTGTGTGTGTGTGTGTGTGTGTGTGTGTGTGTGTGTGTGTGTGTGTGTGTGTGTGTGGTGTGTGTGTGTGTGTGTGTGTGTGTGTGTGTGTGTGTGTGTGTGTGTGTGTGTGTGTGTGTGTGTGTGTGTGTGTGTGTGTGTGTGTGTGTGTGTGTGTGTGTGTGTGTGTGTGTGTGTGTGTGTGTGTGTGTGTGTGTGTGTGTGTGTGTGTGTGTGTGTGTGTGTGTGTGTGTGTGTGTGTCAAACACACTTGGCAGTGTTGTCGACCTGATATACTGACAGGCTGTCAGGAGAGAGAGAGCGCTTCCGCTCATCTCTCCCGTGTTATTCTCCAAAGTGAATGTAAACTTAATAATGTACCATTTGAATGTATTAATGAAGTTGCTTGTTGTTTGTGGAAGCTCCAGTGAATGAGCCCATTAACTGAGTTTTACACATCACTTTAAATGGAAGATTTAAACAACACATTCCATTTAGGCCCCGCCCACTCGATCGGATCGGCGATCGGTATCGGCCGATACTGATTCTGGCAATCGGCCCCAAAATTGGCGATCGGAGCATCCCTACCTACAACCCTACTTTTCACATCTAACTCAGTGAATTTAGAGTTCAAATACACAAACCTACAGAACTTTAACAATAAAACATTTAAATAATTTTCTTAATCCCCTTTTTAAGTTATTTACTACTACTACTTAATTTCTTTTGCAGTGACACCGTAAAGGTATTCCATTTCAATATGCTATTATAGAAATGGAGGATTGCCCAGGAGCTAAACTGGGACCTCTGAGTACCATTACTTTGGTCTGTTCGGTGGACTTTAAAGTCCCTGCTTTACAAAATGACAATCAATTAGTGTTGTCACGATACCAACATTTTGGTTTCGATACCGATGCCAAGTCAAGAATTGCGATTCCGATACTTTTCTTTTATTATTTTCATGATCAATACAATTGTAGTTTATCTGTTAAGTGTTTTCTGACAACATGGTCTCTTCTTTATACTTGAGTTTATGTGATTTCTTTGCTAGTTAACTTTATATTTTATTAACATGTGATAGTAATATAAATAATTATTGACAAATTGTACATTGCAGATGTTAGCCACATTGGTAAGTTAGCTAAAAATATAGCTATATTAGACGGTTATCATTGCCATTAATTGCCTCGTCAAACTACGAAAACGTTTTTTTTGTCACAAAATAAATTACACTAGTTTGACTTAGATTTGAGGGCATGGGCTGAGCATGATGTCACTATGTTATCGATCACATTCGCTAATCTGTCTGTCTTTAAGTTCTTTAAACAGCTCTGGTCGGCGGGTGCTTAGCCCAGTTTGATGTGTTGGCTCCCTTGGTCTGCAGGGATCTAAAACATGTCTGACAGACAGGCCTCGTGGTGTCCGCAGGCTGGCCCTCACTGTCAGAGACATCGCTGAAATACTTCCACATTTCGCTTCTGGCGTCTTTTTGGTCAACAAGCCGAGGCGCAGCGGCAGCTGCACTCCCACTTGCAGCCATGCTTCTCGCTTTCTCACATGCTCTGGCAGCTAGCGCGTGCACGAGAGAGGGGAGGCACTTGAGCGTGCTTGAGAGGGGAGGGACTGCAGGCACGCTGCAGAGCGCTGAACACGCGGCTCTTTTTAAAATGGGCTTTCTCACCGAGTACTTTCCCCCGTCATTCTTAAAGTACCGATACTAATGAAACGGAGGAATCGTAACGTTTTTAACGGCAGGGTATCGCGGTGCCTTTCAAGTATCGGTACACCATGCAACACTACAATCAATACATCATTTACCTATTTTAAATCTATTGGCAGTGTATGGGAAAATGTTATCAGGAAAAAGTGCGTTGTGGTGTATATACCTGTTCCATGGAATTTGTATATGATTACATTTTTTATTGGCACAAAATAGGGATGCATGATATTGGTTTTTTGAAACCGATACCGATAACTTCCTGCTTCTCAAGACCGATAACCGCTAATAATAAATAAATATATATATATATATATATATATATATATATATATATATATATATATATATATATTAAATGTACCTGTAGTTTTTGCAAAGCTGGTGGTAAAAACAAAGCCAAGAACAGTTTTGACTTCAAAGTGACCATATTTATTTTCCCAAATAAATATAATTGAGTCAATCAGTCAATGTCAATGACAATGTGTTTCCCTGAACAATGAGTGGTCCATATTAAGAAATGGAAACAACTATTACCTGGCATTACTCTGGCAAACTTCTTGCCTTTTCAAAAGCCTCGTGGATAGGTGAAAGCCCCGGTGCCTTTGCAGCTGGCTTTGGATTCGCCGCTCGTTTAGCAGCGCAGGCGTCTTCGTACGCTTTGAACACACCATCGTAGCCATGGCGATGTTTCAGGCGACTGATCAGGTTGAAAGTATTATAGCTCGTTGCCTTTTCCCTCCTCGTGGCATGTGTTAATACAAATAGCAAGCGAACTATCTAACTCTGAAACTTTGAAATAGTCCCATACTACCGACGACATGTTTGTTTGCTGTCCTGGCTTCACGGCCGCACGCCGTTTACGTCACAGCCAGGCGTGAGTTGGGGAGTGCTGGGTTTGTGAAGAACTCCCCTCTTCCTAAACCGCTAATACCACAGTACTGGCAACACGGGAGGAGCGAGTGAAAAACAAACGCCCCTCATCCCAATCCACCCACACCGCAGTATTTATTCTTTTTTACCCAAAAAATATATTGTATATTATCGGGGCTATTAATACTTTTATCGGGTTTGACGGGATGACGTCATAATTCCTATTATCGGGCCGATAATTATCGTGCACCACTAGCACAACATTTATATTGTGCTCTCAAAGCGTCCGAGGTCGATGCATATCACATTAAAATGTTACTTTCCCCTGGACCACCCTCGAGGGTATGTCTCACAACATCCTTTATGAAACACTGTGTAGTAGGGATGCTCCGATCGATCGGCCGCCGAAGTGCCAGGATGTTTACCTAATTTCCTCACCACTTGAGTGAAGTGTAGGAGGAAAGGGGGGGGGCAGCTGGAGACTGTACTGGCTTTGTTGGGCTTGGAAACGTCTCCCTGTTGGTCTGCCTTGCCTCTCCTTGTACATTCAACAAGGCCTTTCTTGTTGCCTTATCATCGTTAGTCCTTTGTTTCTTGTTGGGTCGGACTCGAAGCACAATGCATCACCAATAGGCCTATTTTCTCCATCTTCTCTTTGTATAATGTTTGTCTCTAATCCCTGCAACTGAGGACGATCACACGGATTGTTTTGAATGTCTTCTGTGAACACACTATAACCAGGTTCAGCCTGTCATTTTGATACAGCCACTGACCCCACCCTGCGTGTCCAGCTTGCTCCACACTGGTCCAACGAGAGGGACACTGTTTGACTTTCATTTGAAATCAATCGATAGCTGTTAAGCTTGTCCGCCAAGAGGTTGCTCTGTGTGTTCATGGTGCAGTGGAAGCCTCCCCAAAGCATCCGCAGAGCAGGAATGTGCACGGGGCAGCATTACACAGAGACAGACGGGCCAGGAATGCCGTTGCAGTGATACTGACTGGCTGAATGCACTGGCTCAGCTGCTGCATGTTATCATTTGCGTGCGTGCCTCATTCCAAGCCTGCCATCATTGTTGTCTCCCTGTGCTTCTACAAGTCCTTTGAAAGCTTTTTTCTCTCTGCTTGTCCCGAGGCGTATCTCTCATTGTCTGTGTGTTGGTGGTTACCTTTGACCCATTCACACGTAACCCCACGCACATGCTGCTTACCGCTTATAGAAACACGGCTCACTGGCACTGCTGGCAACATGTAGACCTATGAAGCATTTCGTACTGACAGGAAAGGCTCTGATCAACCCACGTTGGCCCATTGTAGATAGAACTAGATGCCTAGTTCGAGGTTCCCTGTTCGTGTGTGTGTGTGTGTGTGTGTGTGTGTGTGTGTGTGTGTGTGTGTGTGTGTGTGTGTGTGTGTGTGTGTGTGTGTGTGTGTGTGTGTGTGTGTGTGTGTGTGTGTGTGTGTGTGTGTGTGTGTGTGTGTGTGTGTGTGTGTGTGTGTGTGTGTGTGTGTGTGTGTGTGTGGTACTCTGGTTTAGGCAGACTTGTGCAGAGAGCATTATAGATAATGGTTACCTAATTTTCTTTTATAATTTGAGGTCAAGCTTTTCAGAATGCTTTTCTGGAAGTAAAAGGAAATGTGGCTTTCATCTCCTTATCACTGTGAGTGGGTTTTGATATTGAATATGTATATTGAAATCTCTCCTTTCTGTTCTTCTCTCCCCCCTTACACTTCCTCCCCCCCTCCCTTTCTTTCCTCTTTTGTTTCCTCCAGGTTCTGTTGCTGTTTTGCCGCAGGTGACCCCCACCCCTCAGCCAAAATCCGTTTATTAGATGTGACCACAAGGTTGATCAGGAGAAGTCACCATGTCTTAAACCCAGACGGGCCCTCTGGAGCCCTGTCCCCCCACCCTGGATCCCCCTCCCCTATCCACCACCTTACCCCTTCTCCCAGCCCCATCCCACTACAACACCTCCCTCCACATGTGAGGGACAGGCTTCCGGGCTCCGGCTCGCCTCTGGCACACCCCGCCTCGCCCTCTGTAGAGATGATCCTGGAGAAGCACCAGCAGTTGGGTGGTGGTAGCGGAGGGGGGTTGGGCTCTGACCGGGACCTGCAGTCCACGGCTTCCTCCATCTCTCTGCCCTCTGTGAAGAAGGCCCCCAAGAAGAGGCGCTTCTCCCTGGCCTCTCTCTTCAGGCTGCGAGCCCGGGAGCCCAAATCAGAGCGCCAAAGGTCCCGAGAGCTCCAGTACCCGGGGCCCATTGGGCTAGTCGGTGTGGATGGCATCGCCAGCATCGAGAGCATCCACTCTGAGATGTGTAACGATAAGCACTCTGCCTTCTTCTCTGTGGCTGGGGCCGGAGCTGCCTCTGCTGCCGCCTCCAGCTCATCTGCCTCTGGGCCTTCCTGCTCTACCACCACCTCCTCCTCCTCCTCTAAGGTGGGGGGTGCGGTGGCGGCAGATCTACTGGAGTGCCCGCTGTGCCTTCTGCTCCACTCCAGGGAGAGCTTCCCTGACATCATGACCTGTCACCACCGCTCCTGTATGGATTGCCTGCGGCAGTATCTGCGCATCGAGATCTCAGAGTCTCGTGTCAACATCAGCTGCCCCGAGTGCTCGGAGCGCTTCAACCCTCACGACATCCGCATGATCCTGGGTGACCGGGCACTCATGGGGAAATATGAGGAGTTCATGCTGAGGAGGTGGCTGGTGGCTGACCCGGACTGCCGCTGGTGCCCTGCGCCGGACTGTGGGTAAGAAGTGGATCAAATACACAGCATGGCAACTAAACAAACGATTAGTAAGAAGGAAACTTTAAGCGATCTCTTGGCAATATACCTCCAGCTCTTAAATTAGAAGACGGAAACTTAGAATACGATAAATATACCTCACTTAAACATTTATGAACATAGGGTTGCACTCCACACAAACCTTTCTTTAAGAAGTGATGATTTCGAGAGTGGCGAACCGTCAGGGCCTTCAAGGTATTCAGAGAATACCCGGGAACACTCAGATGACACAAACAAAACATCGATTTAATTATATAAATAAAATGTATATAAATGAGAATGGTATCTGTGTCGTTGATCTGTGATATTACAGTGTTACGTTGATTTGCTTGTCCTTCTCGGACCATGCACTACGCATTTCAGCGGTTTTGTGTTAGAAAAGAAAGCAACCAATCAGATCTTGTTCTGGGTCTCTGGGTATAGTATCCTTCAACAAGGTATTCTACATCCTTGATAGGATGCCCTGGCCCTTGCACTGAATGAGAGCGTACGTTTGGACTGACAGTTTGATCAACCAATCAGATCTTGTTCTGGGTCTCTGGGTATAGTATCCTTCAACAAGGTATTCTACATCCTTGATAGGATGCCCTGGCCGTTGCACTGAATGAGAGCGTATGTTTGGACTGACAGTTTGATCAACCAATCAGATATTGATTTGTAGCCAATGGGCGTATTCTTTCAGAGTTCCCCTTCGGTTCCAGGCTGTTCTAGAAGGCCCGCTAGTTAACTGGCTCGAGACAGAGGGTCTATGAATGCGATGAAGCAATTCATGCCGTTTTATTGTTTTTAACGTTGAAATGACAAGTGCAACAGGTGAAGATGAAGTTGTGTTGTGAGTACCCTTTTCAAGACGACAATTCAGTGAAAAGACGGACATTATAATGCCGCGTGGTGGTGGTGGTGGTGGTGGTGGTGTGTGTGTGTGTGTGTCTACAGAAGGTCCACACAACTGGACCTTCTGTAGACACACACACCCCCGCACGGTTCACCAGCCAAATGATCTGGCTCACCAAGAAGAGCCGGAATTCCCATCACTAGTTTACATAAGGATGTGACCAGCATTTTAGCTAGGAGCGCTGTGAGGGGCGGGGCTGACAATAGTGATGGGGATCATTTGGCTCGGCTCACCAGGAAGAGCCGGCTCTTTCGGCACCCAAACGGCTCTTCAGTTTACCACATATACCTTTAGTGTGTGTGTGTGTGTGTGTGTGTGTGTGTGTGTGTGTGTGTGTGTGTGTGTGTGTGTGTGTGGTGTGTGTGTGTGTGTGTGTGTGTGTGTGTGTGTGTGTGGTGTGTGTGTGTGTGTGTGTGTGTGTGTGTGTGTGTGTGTGTGTGTGTGTGTGTGTGTGTGTGTGTGTGTGTGTGTGTGTGTGGTGTGTGTGTGTGTGTGTGTGTGTGTGTGTGTGTGTGTGTGTGTGTGTGTGTGTGTGTGGTGTGTGTGTGTGTGTGTGTGTGTGTGTGTGGTGTGTGTGTGTGTGTGTGTGTGTGTGTGTGTGTGTGTGTGTGTGTGTGTGTGTGTGTGTGTGTGTGTGTGTGTGTGTGTGTGTTTTCTGACAAAATCAGATTTATTCAGGACTGTTTCCACTCTGACCGTAATACAGCTACACCATTGTTTGGTTTCGTCTCTTTAGCAGCGCGCGCAACTCAAAGTCTGAGAGGGTGAGGAGTCACAGAAAACTGAACAAGAATCGACAGCTCCACCCTCTGCTCACTCCTTTCCTGTAAAACACAGGTCCAGCCCACACATGCTCCATGGTGCTACAGGCACTGCCCTTACAACTACAATAAGCATGTAAATGTTAATCTACAGCTCCGGTGATCCACTAGCACCCGGAGTCTCCACATGCAGACGCAGTAGGGGTGTAACGGTACACGTACCCATACCGAAATTATTCGTTACGGGACTTCGGTACACGTGTGTACCGAACGAATATAACGTTAAACGTAAAAAATTGAGAACGTGAACAACTTCTTGGAAGTAATCTCAGGTGCTGCGTCGCAGCATTCAGAGTAATTTGCTCCCATTGTGTTCAACGCGTCATAGAGCGAGCAAGTCATTTCATTGGACGAGCTGGTCAGAGGGATGCGTTCAAATGTAGTCAGTAATTTGAGGAAATGGCGAACGCAGATAAAGTTGAGCTCGAAAATCCTCCAGCATCATTGAAGTCTCCGGTTTGGGAACATTTTGGTTTCGCAATTACGTACAAGGATGACGGACAAAGACAGGTGGACCGAACCAAAGCTGTTTGTCTGCATTGTTCAACTAAAATTGGTTACGCGGCTGGCAATACATCAAACTTGCACACTCATTTGAAAAGGCATCACCCGAACGTGAATATCACCAACGACTGAAGTGCAAACCCAACTCCCGCTAGCATGTAAGCCTCCACCACTCGCAACAACTTCAGACCGAGCCAAAGCTATTACAAACGGCAAATATCCTTATGTTGCCATGGTAGCAAAGCGCTACCTGGCTGTATCTGCTACCTCTGTCCCTAGCGAGAGGGTTTTCTCCACAGCAGAAGGCATTGCTAGTGCCAGCAGATTTGCCCTTTCGGCAAGCAATGTGGACAAGTTCATCTTTCTTTAAACAACATGACAATACAATGACAAGCAAGTCATAATGTCAAACTGGCTGCTTAGGTGCTAGTACAGTACAGTACAAATACAGATTATTTCAGTTCATCGAAAAGCTGCACCTTAATGCTTATTTTATTATATTTTATATTTATTTGAGTGAATATTCATAGTTTAATCATAATTTAAAAACCCAAAACTAATAGTTTATATTTTGTGAGTACTAGTACAGTAAAGTTCAAATACAGATTATTTCAGTTCATCGAAATGCTGCACCTTAATGTTTATTTTATTATATTTTCTATTTATTTGAGTGAATACATTATTCACAGTTTAATAATAATTTAAAAAAAATATGTTATGTGATAATTTTTTCTGCTGTACCGAAAACGTACCGAACCGAACCGTGACCTAAAAACCGAGGTGCGTACCGAACCGAAATGTTTGTGAACCGTTACACCCCTAAGACACAGCCATCCTCGACTACTACTGTAGTGTCACCTTGGATACAGTCCAAACAACTCACAGACACACAGGCCAGGGCGCTGACACAGCGCCCTTTGAGCATCAGATCTGACGACACTGATTGGCTGAAATTATGTTTCGGCGGCATAGCATATAAATAGCAACCTATCTAGCTTGTTGGCTGCTGCTGCTCCGACTGAGGGCTCCTTTCTACCGCCCGGACGAGAGAGGGTAATGATACACGCTGCGGCCAGGCAGGAAACTTTAGACATCGTAAAACAATTTTAAAGGAGATTTTATTGTAGATTATACATTTTACTGATGCAATCTATATAATATTAACCTTGTTCATTAATAAAAAATAAATTTAAATATTTTTTTTTAATGACAATCAAACATGTGGGAAGAGGGGGGGGCGGCGCCCCTATGGGCCAGCTGCCACTGCCTAAAACACAACCACCCCATTCCGTTTTCCCAGCTGGGAGCAAACACGGCAGCTGGAGATGGAGCCCCCACCTTCCCGACAGTTTACAATCAAAGATGCATTTGCCCGACAATGTATGTTGGTGTTCCTTGCTCGAAAACTTTGAAAAACAGATTTGGATATGGCCTGTTGAGGCATCTGGGTCTTTGACAGTGGACTGTACACTTGACTGTTGTTTTAAGGAGGTTTTTTTTTGCTTGTGAGATAATGTGAATATATATATAGATAGAGAGAGCTCTGTTTTCCAGCCTGACTCTATTTCATTTATTGTTTTGGTTGTGTGTGATATAATTAATTTATTATAATTTAATTAATTTGTTTTATTTATTATATATAATTTATATATTTTAATATTATTTCATTTTCAATGTTGAATGTTCAATAAAAAGTTATGTTTGAAAGGATGTACTTGAATTATTATTATATATGATCATTATGTCAGTGGTCTAAAATGGTCTTTATTGGTGCCGACAATATTATCGTTTATCGCAATAATTTCCAGAAAAATGTATCGTCCAACAAAATTAATTATCGTGACAGGCCTAGGTATCTGTACATTCTAACTTAGGCCCCAGCTAGATGAGTAGAAGTGTTTTGAAAAGGAACACAGTTCTTCATCATCTATTCTCAATGTCGGCTGTCTAATGTTGTTGCTTGCGTTCTATATGCAAGACATTTACTTAAATATACATATTTTTCTTTTATCTGACATTTTATGCTAGTTTTATTCAGAAGTCTTTTCATTTGTTATTGCAGACAATGACATCGTTTAGATAAAAGTCATTCTGTGATGTCATACGAGGGTTTATATCTCTGCTTGTCTTCTACCAGGTTCGCGGTCATTGCTTTCGGCTGTGCCAGCTGTCCTAAGATCACTTGCGGCAGAGAGGGCTGCGGCACAGAGTTCTGTTACCACTGTAAGCAGCTGTGGCATCCCAACCAGACGTGTGATGCCGCGCGCCAGCAGAGAGCCCAGAGCCTCCGCCTGAGGACGGCGCGCTCCTCCTCCCTCAGCTGCAGTCAGGAGAGCGGAGCTGCAGGTGGGCCGCCCTTCCCTCTTCATCCTGCTCACACATTGCTAAACAGGAGCATAGATTATATGCAAGACATTTCCACAATGGCAGCCGTGTATTCCATTTCATTGGACGATGGATTGAGGGAATAGAGTGGTGCAGTGAAGACAGTGTTACGTAGACCAACCAGGAAGATAGACCACCGGGGCTCCCTCGATAAAGGCAATTGGATTTGGGGGAAATAAGATCTGTGGTAAACAAATGTTGATGTTACTTACACGTCTCCTCATATGGATAGTCTCCACATCTGAACACCTTTTTTATGATTTTTGAAGCATAGTGCAATCGCCAGAAGAAGAAAAGCCGACGTTTCGTTATAATCAATGACCAAACACATATACAGACAAACCTATCAGATTAGGTCCGTGAAATGCCCCCTATATTCATTTATACTGACTGCACAAAGACGATCATAGGAATCGTCGACAGAAGGGCTAAGTAAGTGTAGTGGAATATCAAGTTGTTGTTGTTGGGAAGGGGGAGACG
Source organism: Champsocephalus esox (assembly GCA_036324585.1). Taxonomy (NCBI): domain Eukaryota; kingdom Metazoa; phylum Chordata; class Actinopteri; order Perciformes; family Channichthyidae; genus Champsocephalus; species Champsocephalus esox. The sequence continues at coordinate 43,681,799 of CM070478.1, forward strand.
AGTAAACAATATTGTAGGTGTACACAGTTGGTCGACGTGACACACGCCGTGAGGCTGCTCAGACGGGCCGAGACACAACGTTTCACAGATCCATTGTTATATGTTTCCATAACTCCTATGTTTTAACAACTCATCACGTCTTGGTGCACGACACCATTAGATTATCTTCGTTTGTAAAGGATTGTTTAAAAGCCCAGTTTCAAAGTGCTCTACAATAAAACACATTTTAAACACAGAATTGTGTAATATCTGCACAGCCTATAGGCATGGAGAGCGCCGTCGGTTTAACCCTTAACCTGTCTTTCTGTTCACCTCATTTATGAGAATACATATCATAAAAGGCAAGCATTGTAGCCTGTAATCATTCTAAAACATATTTGCAATAACATATCTGTATTATTAGAATTTATTTTAAATGTGTGCAATAAGGGAGTATCAAGCAGGTGTTTGTTTATTCATTGTAAGATTGCCATTAATCTGTTTTTGAAAATGAACTCTCATACGAGTGCTAATATTTATTTTTTCATCCTACTGCTATGATGTTGCAGTTTCTCGTGTCCGTGGATGACTGCACATTTTCCTGCCACGTTTGTTTTTTATTAATCACAAACTTTGCTCAGAAATGGACATACGCCATCTTTTGAGCATAGTCGGCAGTTTTTTTAGATTTACAAAACTGGTGGGGCATATATTATATTTATATATCTATCTGTGCTCCCTTGTCTCCTCTTCACAACTACACTTGCTTTGCCCCACTTGTGATTCATTTGATAGAGAAATACTGAGCATGCGCAGCGTACTTTTCATAGTACACACTCATTTGAGAGAGGGGCTTGCCCCACATCGCTCAACCCGGCCAAAGCAGCAATGTAGAGACCGCTAAACATGATCATCAAAATATATTTCAACATTTATTTTACACTGAACAATGATTGTAATTGTTTTCTACTGATTGTAGTTGGGGCTCTCCCACCTGCCCCTAATGACGAGTCGCCACTGAAACTTTGGTATGATGCACACTGAATAGTTTTCTCTCTTTCCTTTCAGCTGATGACATTAAGCCATGTCCGCGTTGTGCTGCTTACATCATCAAAATGAACGACGGCAGCTGTAACCACATGACCTGCGCTGTGTGTGGCTGTGAGTTCTGCTGGCTGTGCATGAAGGAGATCTCAGACCTGCACTACCTGAGGTCGGTTTATTCAAACACACACATCTTCATAAACCCAGATTCAGATAATGCCTACAATAGGACTTTGCCCAATTTGGTACAAAAGCCAATCCTAACTTAATTTAAGAATACCATTTATCTTAATTCAACTCATGTTAACTTTGGTTAGGAAACCCTAACCACTCAATCGAACTTCCCCATTATGCTGATGCAGCATTCCCACTACTTGTTCTTCTACGCACACAATTCTTTATTTTTATTCCACCGGGTTATTTTGCGCCTCTTCTGCTCCCACATTGAACATCGCAGAAACTCCGTTCTGACATTAAAACGTTCAGCTCGGTCGGGAATCGATGGCTATCACTTTTATCATTCATAACTTTCATAATTCCAGAGATATATCCCATAATACATCACATTGTTAACATGGAAGTCAATGGAGAAACTCTTCAGACTTGAAAAATCTTAATGCGACTTCATACTTTCACTCGCAATTTTCTTCAAAAGCTGTTGACATGGCAACACATCCCTTGCAATACAACACGATATTGCTATAACTCCTATGAAAATGTTCAAAAAGTGCTAAAACTTCACATGTGTGCTAACAGTCCAGCCGTGAACACATCTACGGGTCAGTTTTGAGATTTCTTCAAATGCCGTTGCCATGGCAACACAATGCTCGCCATGAAACACGGTTTTCTCATAACTTCAGTGAAACTGCTCCAAACGCCCCAAAACTTCACAGGTTTGGTAACGATGCAGCCATCAATACATCTAAGAATATCATGGGGTGTCATCAAATACCGTTGCCATGGCAACAGATCATTCGCCATCAAGTTAGTTCAATAGTTTGCAGTTCAAATATTCTGCTGCTTTTCCAAGCCTTTTTACTTTCTTTTCTTCTCTCATCACACATTCAAGCCCCCATGTATCATTTCAATCAAAATGATTCACTTTCTTCTTACACATTTCATTTCAGCATAGCAGTTCAGTGTCAGCTTTTCAGCATAAAGCATTCCCACTAGCAATTTCTTCAGGAATTGCATTCTCTAATTAACTTTGGTGTCCCTCACCTAGCAACGAGCACTTAACAAGACACATAAGATGCAGGTTACATCTGTAAAATAAAGACAGACTTTTCTCTCACTGAGAGATAAAATAAATATAGTGTTATAAGATAGCCATGTCCAGCATCCACTGGAGCAATGATACTTAAAAAAGAAAGGAGGAAGGTAGTTCTATTGTTAAGAGCTCTACCTTCTGTTGAAGTGAAAGTGAACATTCTGATGCTGGTTTAATGTTTTGAGAAAAGTTTAGTTTTTTCTGAGTTTTGGCTTGGATAAGTAAAGCAACAGCCAGTAGAGTTGTTCCACCTCTCAAGGTTTCCGACCTGCAGTGCTAAATTAAAATCCCTTTCTTGGGGAAAAGCCATAAAGCCAACCAGGGAGAAACACTTTCCCTCAGTTATGTAACACTATAAAAGGTTCAGACCTATCCCAGTTTCGACTGTACGAAAGGAAATGTAGCTTCGCCTTTGTCTTCTTTTTCCTTAACTTGTCTTCCCTTTCTACATTTTCTCAGTCCGTCAGGCTGTACTTTCTGGGGGAAGAAGCCATGGAGCAGGAAGAAAAAGATTCTTTGGCAGCTGGGAACGCTTGTTGGAGCCCCCGTCGGCATCGCTCTAATCGCTGGTATTGCTATCCCCGCCATGATTATCGGCATCCCTGTATATGTTGGGAGGAAGGTGAGGAATTGGAGACACAGTTTTTAAGTTCCCCTGCTTGTAGAGTTTCTTGGACAAGAAGAACATTGACTCATTTGGATCTGTAACTGTATGTAGGGCTGCCTGGACTAAAGAGCCTTCTAGTTGATGCCCAGTAGTCGACAATTAAAGCAACTAGTCGGTGCACATTTATGGTATATTATGATTAATAATATTATTATTTCTGTACATAATAGTTATATATGAAAATAAACATTATCGTTTGTATTCTAAATGTAAATTAATATAAGAAACAAATAAATACTACACAGCAAACACTGACAAATATGCACGTTGGCAAAAATACCTTCTCACATTATGTCCTCATCATGGAAGGAAAACTTTATTCATTTTTTCTGAGGTCAGAATGATTATATATTATAGGTCTATATTGGGCTGTCAAGTTCACGTGTTAACGCGTTACAGCAATTTTTTTTTAACGCCACTAATTATTTTAATGTGCGATTAATGCATGTGTATTTGTCCTCGGCCCGCCCCGTAGTTTCAGAGCCCAAAGGCTTGACGTTGTTGTTGTGTTGTTGTTGTTGTTGTTGTTGTTAGTTGGATGATGGGAGATATATGGAGTAATGCTGTCAAAATTATCGTGTTAACGGCGGTAATTAATTTTTTTAATTAATTGCGTTAAAATATTTAACGCATTTAACGCATGTGCAGAATGGCCCGCCCCATACGTGCCACCAGTGGCAGCGCCAGGGTATGGCTGGGGTAGGCTACACCCATACCAATAAATGGCTTAGCCCCACCATGAACAATGATGATAAAGTCCCCCAACTCGCACGGAGAAAATTGCACAGACAGCAGTTAGTAAGATTTATTTCAGCAGCCACTTGTCTGGAAATACCGAAGACCAGAAACGGTTTTGAAAACGTTTGTCACGTAGTGATCGTCTTCTCAATAGAACATCTTTGATAACGGCGTGGTGTTGTTGCAGGAATCCCGACGCAGAATACTTTTGCTGTAGTACAGGGCAGAGCCATATAATAGTAATAATATGGCTCTGGTACAGGGGTGCACATAACTGGTACGCAGGTTATGTGCGTAATCTGAAATGTGTACCGTCACTTGTGTCACAAAGCGCATTTGCGTACCGACGTACTTGTGAAGCTTTTCCAGAAGGCGGTTAGATCACCGGACGAAAGAGTCGGTCTCCGTGTGCACAGACAGGGCTGCTGTTAACGTCGGTCTGTACAACGGAACTGTGCCAAAACTACGCCAACCGGCTGCGGAGGGAGACTCCCCCCCTCCTTCACTGGAGAACTGCCCACTAGCCGCCGCCGCCCCCTCTGTGGACTTTCCTGAAGTACTCCCCCGTTGATAGAAATCAACACGTAATAAATTAAGACCCCACGGTTTGATGATGGATAGGTGTGTGGGCTGTCTTTCATTTTGACACGCAGAACATTTTTATAATAAACATAGATACTGTATGTTAAATGGATATATCCGCCTTCTTTCATTTATCTTTCCATTCCCACAACAATATACATAAAGAAATGGCATATTTTGGATATAGTTCGAATGGTGATTAATCTGATTAATTAATTTTTAAGCTCTGATTAATCTGATTAAAAATTGTAATTGTTTGACAGCCCTAATATGGATACAAAAAAAGGTGTTTTAAACGGCAAGCCAAGCACACAGCTGATGCTGACAGCCTGCCGCTCGCTTGCGGCAGACCACGCTTGAAAGTTTGCCGGGGAGACGCCTGGACAACAACGGCGATAGCTAAATGGGTGACTACAGCGTAACATTGTGGAGGACGAGGGGCTGCGTTCGATCATTCGGATCACATCCAACGTGTCGACTGCACATCACAGCGCATTATTTTGACCCACAGTGGGAACTTCAGTTTCATGCTTTGACTGCTATGAAGACAGAGGAGCGGCATTTCGCCGACAACTGTAAACAGGCTTGTCTGTTTGAGCAACTGGCTCAGTGCAGAGAAGTGCACAGGGTTGACTTTGCCAATAATCGCGATTAAATATTTGAATCGACTGACAGCCCTAGTATATACACTTGGGTTGTGCTGTATCACTAATCAGTTTCTGCTTGTCCAATAAGAGCTTGACATTATAACAAAATGAAAGTATTCAGACTCTTTTTAGGCCTGCCAAAGAGAAGCTCGAGCCAACAAGCCTGTCCTCGCTGACAAACCAGAGCCCATCCAGAGGTTCACGTGACGCACGTGAACCTCTGGATCACCTGCATTCCACATGCCCTGCATGAATGAAGCTGTTCAGTCTTTCAATATGGAGCCTGATGAATCACCATGACAAGGCCAGTTACTTGCAATATAGTTCCAAGTCTCATCAGAAGTACTTTGTCTCTGTGGCCTGAGCTAATCTCTCACCAGAGTCTGGAACATATCTCACTTAAATCTTTATTGGCAAGAATTTCAACATGAAATGAACCTTGTACACACTGACGGGTGGGCAGTCTGGGTTTGCCTTTGTGCTGACGCTCTGCTGACACAGACACTGACTCCACACTGAGTTCACATCGTTTGAAACGTTCTCCCAGCGAAGGGATCAGAAGGCTCCCTCCACGCGGAGAGAGTCCTGCAGCATGGGAACCACTGCTTTCATCTATCCTCAAAAGAATGCCAGCCGTCGTCGGTGGCTGGTTACTGTCCACTGGAGGAGTACTGTGGCTGGTTACCGTCCACTGGAGGGGTACTGTGGCTGGTTACTGTCCACTGGAGGGGTACTGTGGCTGGTTACTGTCCACTGGAGGAGTACTGTGGCTGGTTACTGTCCACTGGAGGGGTACTGTGGCTGGTTACTGTCCACTGGAGGGGTACTGTGGCTGGTTACTGTCCACTGGAGGGGTACTGTGGCTGGTTACTGTCCACTGGAGGAGTACTGTGGCTGGTTACTGTCCACTGGAGGGGTACTGTGGCTGGTTACTGTCCACTGGAGGGGTACTGTGGCTGGGTACTGTCCACTGGAGGGGTACTGTGGCTGGTTACTGTCCACTGGAGGGGTACTGTGGCTGGTTACTGTCCACTGGAGGGGTACTGTGGCTGGGTACTGTCCACTGGAGGGGTACTGTGGCTGGGTACTGTCCACTGGAGGGGTACTGTGGCTGGGTACTGTCCACTGGAGGAGTACTGTGGCTGGGTGCTGTCCACTGGAGGGGTACTGTGGCTGGGTACTGTCCACTGGAGGGGTACTGTGGCTGGGTTACTGTCCACTGGGGGGGTACTGTGGCTGGTTACTGTCCACTGGGGGGGTACTGTGGCTGGTTACTGTCCACTGGGGGGGTACTGTGGCTGGTTACTGTCCACTGGGGGGGGTACTGTGGCTGGTTACTGTCCACTGGAGGGGTACTGTGGCTGGGTACTGTCCACTGGAGGGGTACTGTGGCTGGGTACTGTCCACTGGAGGGGTACTGTGGCTGGGTACTGTCCACTGGGGGAGTACTGTCCCTCTCCTCCATGTCACCAGTTAGGAGATTAGGATGAGTCTTCCGCTCACTCCACAGTGTAGAGCTGCTGACACTGCTCCTGTGTGCGGTCAGTCCGATAACGTGGTGTCTTCACGCCCACAGCACTGCTCTCTTTGGACGCGCACTGTGTGAGTCTCATTGCTCTGCTTCTCTCTGAAAGATCCACAACCGCTATGAAGGCAAAGACATCGCCCACCACAAGAGGAACCTGGTGATCGCGGGGGGGGTGACCCTCTCTGTCATCGTGTCTCCAGTGGTGGCTGCAGTCACTGTGGGTCAGTGTCCGTCCCCTTCACGCACTACTTTCATTACCTATCCTTGTTTTACTTTGCTAGCCTCAGGAATTCATTTTGTTTATTCTCAGAGTTCCTTTTATTTAAAAGAATATCTTGTAGCTTACTTGAAGTCAACTAGTTACCTTACTAATCACTAAGTTACATACCATAACTATTGAAAAGCGAATCGTTCTCTACATGAAGATGGAACAAGAGATGGTTGTGTATACGGTGTGCTCCCCTGGTCTCAAGTGTCCCTGCTGGTCTCTGTCTCTCTGCCTCTGGTCCTCAGGAATTGGAGTCCCCATCATGCTGGCGTACGTCTACGGCGTGGTGCCCATCTCCCTGTGCCGGAGCGGGGGGTGTGGAGTCTCTGCTGGGAATGGAAGAGGAGTTCGCATAGAATTTGACGACGAGAATGACATGAATGTTGGCAGCGGGGCGGGGGCCACTGGTAGGCTTCCCTGCCCATACCCCAAATAACCCCCACTCCCCCCCACCTATAAAGACCCCCCAGAGTGACTTTATGTGTTTATTCCCAAGTCTCTGCTGACACATAAACCACCGAGTCCCTGTCCTAGAGGAGTCTGCTGGTTTGAAGAGAAGAGTGTCCTCTTTGTGCGTCTTCTTAGAGACCCAAAGCTCATGGCTTCTTAAACAATTCCTGATTCTAATTTGATCATTTAAGACCCAGCACTGACCTGATCATTCGTGATGGCTCTTTCTATGCAGATACTACATCGGTGGCAGACACCAGAAACAACCCCAGTATAGGTGAAGGCAGCCTGAGTGCCAGCGGCAGCCACATGGACCGTGTGGGGGCCACCAGGGACAGCCTGAGTGAGACGGCGTCCACCAGGGCCCTGGCCGGGGCCAGCATCACCAGCAGCCTCTCCGGCAGCGCCATGGTGCACTACCTGAACAGGTACTTGTGCTGTTGTTTGAGTTTTCTGTAGGTTTTAAGAAAGGTTTAGTTTAGGCTTTACACAATTGTTTTGAGTTCTCTTCAAAAGCAGGCATAATGTCTCAAAGAGATGTAGCTTCGTACATACAAAATACATGGTGTTCAGAACTGTGTCAGAGTGGCCATACTAGTTACATCTTTGAACCACAGCCCTATATATATGAATGATCTATGTTGTTGTCACTTGCTGTCAGGCTGGAGGTGCAGGCGGATGTGCAGAAGGAGCGCTGCAGTCTGAGCGGGGAGTCTGGCACCGTCAGCCTGGGCACCATCAGCGACAACGCCAGCACCAAGGCAATGGCTGGATCCATTCTGAACGCCTACATGCCCCTGGACAGGTGGGCTGACCGGCGGTTTAGCTTTCAGGAAGCTGCCAGCAGAGGGGGCATCAACATGCGTGCGCTGTTCTGTAATCGCTGTCTGAAATAGGAGACAGTGAAATGTCTATAACTGGCATACCTTTGATCCCACAACATGAATACAGACTGAACATCACTGCTCACGTCGCTACTGAAGAAAGGCATTCACTATTAATATTTGAGATTGTAAGATAGGATATTCATGTGGGTTGGCTGTATTTAAGATGAGGATCCAGTATTTATTATAGATGAATAAATGCTTTTAAAATAGGATGCAAGCAACACTAGTTTCGTTGATAATAGACTATAATCAGTTTAAGTTTGCATTCTTATACCATTTTGTACAATAATTATAATGAATAAGTTCCTCAAGTTTTGAGGAGCTTTTTGATTACAGATTTGAAAACATCGTTGCTTGCTTTAAAAGTAGCACAATTCATTATGTCAAACCTTGGAAAGTATCTAGACATCCCTGCCCTAATGCCAAAAGTAACTGGCAACTGAATCGGAGTGGATGCCGTTTGATGTCTATGTCTGGACCGCTGCGTAAAAAGGAGGGTTTCTGCCCCATTACTTCTCTTCTTACTTCTATAAGAATAAAACACGGAGGACGGAGATCTCTCTTTGTCCCCCCCTTCTCCCCGCTGCAGCCTAGCAGCCGATCTCAAAGCACGCTCCCCTCTCCTGCAGGGAGAAAAACTATATGTATATACTTTATATAGGTTGATACAGTAGCCCCTTTTTTAAAATAGTTTTTATCGGTGTTGCTATCTGTTTTGTGTAGCGTGGTTCTACAAGCAAGTCAATGCATTCGTTGGGTGGTATCAGAGAGTTACACGGGTCTGTGAATGCAATGAAAACAATTGGCCACAGCAAATCATTTATATTAAACATGTAATTTTTACTTTTGAATACTTTAGTACGAAGGATGTCTTAAATAATTTAAGTGATATATGTGTACACATATACATCATTAGTCGAAACAGGGCTACCTTTGATTTAATTAAAAGGTATAATATGTGGTAAACTGAAGAGCCCTTTGGGAGCCGAAAGAGCCGGCTCTTCTTGGTGAGCCGAGCATTCCCATCACGAGCCCACTGCCCACCAGCCACGCCCGACACATAGGGTCACGCCGGCCAATTACAAAGCTGTGATGCGTTCAAGTGCATTATTCTAGCACAGGAAGATTATGTTATAGGACATTAACGATAAAACTGAATATTGTTGTTCTATTTTTAGACACATATGACTGGGAATCTCTGGATCGCGATCGACCGGTTGAGACTCTTTTGTCATGCTACCCATATACACTGCTAAAGTGTTCTCTTCGTTCCTTCAGGGTGTTGTTTGTGTCATGCCTCCCTTTCATGTTTCAGAGATGGGCACAGTATGGAGGTCCAGGTGGACATTGAATCCAAACCGGGCAAACTGCGGCGGCACAGTGGCAGCAGCAGCGTGGAGGATGGAGGCCATGTTGGCCGCTGCGGCTGGACTTGCCCCTCCAGTGGCTGCCCGTCCTCAGAAGGCAAAGGCACCTCCACAAAGTGGGCCAAAGAGGCATCCTGCTCCTCCTCCTCCAGCTCTGGGGCCAAAAAGAGCAAAAGCAAGCTGCGCAAGAAAGGGGGCGGCACCAAGACCAAGGAGACGCGAGAGGACCTGGACGCCCAGCTGCTGGAGCAGCGCAGCACCCACTCCTCCGAGTTCGACTCCCCCTCGCTGAGCGGGAGCCTGCCCTCTGTGGCCGACTCTCACTCCAGCCACTTCTCGGAGTTCAGCTGCTCCGACCTGGAGAGCATGAAGACGTCCTGCAGCCACGGCTCCAGTGGGGGGGACTACCACCCCCGCTTCGCCACCGTCAGCCCCTTACCTGAGGTGGAGAACGACCGCCTGGAGACCTGCCCTGCTTCCTCCTCACAGGGACATGGAGCTGTGAACTCCCCCCACTCCACCAGCGCAGAGCCCCCCCCTCTCTGCTACATCACAGAGGAGAATGTCAACCTGGTGTGCCCTGCTGAGCTGGACTCTCACAGCAACACCAGAGAGCTAAAAGAGAACAACAACAACAACAACCACCCCCCCCCCACCACAGCCCAAGAACGCCTGTATCCAGACTGACATGGCATCTCAATGCCTTAAGTGCTGCACACATGCTATTGAGTTAACATCTGTTCCTCCGAACTAACAGCCACAGCCTGCAGTGTCCTTCCCTTAAAGTGCTGTTATTTTGGGATCTGTTCTCCTTCATTAAAAGCAGCCCGAGTCAACAGATGTGTGTTTGTCCGCTGACGGGCTTGTTGGGAGTATTACGAGCTTCCCAGTGCAGCCTGGTGAGAAATGTAAGGTTATGAATGCTGGGTGGAGCCGCACGCCGCGGACTCTTTCTGCTCACGGTTCACTCGGTGAGCGCTTGAAACAGATATTGGTTGCTGTCCCATTGATCTGTGTCGGATAAACCCAACCACTGCCAGCTCTGCTAGCATTTAGTTTTGCCTCCACGATGCAGCAGCATGCAGAAACCTTAGCTTTCCAGATGTGAGCTCAAACAGGGCAATACGATTCACCATTTCCTCTGCCCCCCCACCCCCAAAGTTAAGTAGCAGAAGAACCTTTATTATAATATTTTCCTTCCTGGATGTTTGTTTGAACTGTAACGTATAATCTTAACGCCTGGGTTTAAGATCCTTCATCATTTTTGCGCAACAAAAACCCAACTGAGATTCTGTTCAGCTGGATGGACACGGCTGATCCAGTTTAGACCTGTAGCCGACGTTGCCTTTAACTCGGTGTGTTTTAGTGCTAACATGGTTCTGTGGAGAGCTTGTGACATGTTGAGGGTGGGGGGTGGCTTTGAGAAAGGTCTCTGGAAGGCCACTGTTTTTGAGATAATGCTGAAAGTCATTATTTGAAAATGAACCAATGGTTGGTCAATTCTGTGAAATTGTATAAAGAAAATGTTTCGTCCTGTTCGAAGGTGATGTGTTCAGGCTGACGGCCTCGCCTCACTGTAAGAGAGCTTTGATATCTTTCTTTGTAACTCATGGTGCCTTCAAGAGCTGTTTGTGTTCCGTTGTTCTCTACACCGTGTCTTTAACACCTCAAACAGCTACTCATCACAGGGTGCAGGATGTCTGTCTGTCTGGCAGGAGGGATGCTCGTTCACACACACAACATACTGTGGTAGTAAAAGAAGACTTCTCAACTGCCTACCAAAGACAGCACTCAGGCTTTTGTTGAATCTTAAACCGTTGGCTTGTCACCTGTCGACGCAGTATGCATCCTTGGTCCTCCTACGCCCCAGGGTTATACAGACACACACTCTGCTGGTTTTGTACATGCTTCACCAATGCAAATATCTGAGGCCTGCACCACATGTTCTCTGTATGTCTTATTGCGTTGCTGTTCTGCACGGCGCAGAGGTTAGGGTCTGGGTTTCCTTCCCCGGTGACTTCTGTCTGTATGGCCAATCGGTGCTGCTGAGCCTGACTTCACTGCTCAGCGCTTTGCGCTTTGCCCCGAGCCGCCGGGGGAACCTGTAGCAGGAAGCTCAAAGCATCTTGGATGGGATGTTACTGAATGATCACTGGTTCTGGGTCAGCTGATACGGCCGCATGCTGCAGCCCTTCATGTCGTCTTGTTTTTTCTCCCTGGGTTCGTTCCTCGTTCTTTACAAGACTTCACTTTTCTTGGTCCTAATTTCCACACGAGTGCCAGATATCATTTGTAATCTGTGCAGAATGGCATAAGGTATATTTGTTTGGTCATTTGCTTTGCTATATGCATATCAGAAAAATAAAAAAAAGATATGAATTGTTCTTGTCCTGTCCTCTGTTTATCAGGCAATGAAGGCACTGTGAACCCATTTTATTGTATTGAACACTTTCACTGCACAGAGAAGAAGACAGTCCCCGGTTGGTTGAACACCACATCTCTATGGAAGAATGTTCAAAGCGCAGTGAGGAGAAACTGGAACATGTGAAGTTATTGCCTCTCGCCACCCTCGACTACATTTAGTACATTCATGTAGAATTTGTAAAACCTTAAACAATGGTTTGGATGACCGGAATGTTCAATAATGAAATGCTAAACATTGAAAGTTAGCAAATAAATGACATATTTCAAACAATACGCGCCTGTAGCTTAGTGAATATACGTATGATTTATTATGCATAAATCCAAACCGTTAAAAAGTGATATAGATATACTCTTTCTCTAGAAGTATCTGCACGCTCAGCCTGAAGTGTGAAGATGGGTACATCTGCATGGCTCATTTGGTCATCCTGTCGTTCCTTATGGAGACGACAAACTGCCTTTGC